>CM053785.1:204006373-204606373 GCA_028749045.1 Cupressus sempervirens
TTTTTGAATTTATAATATGTAAATATTATAGTTAAAAAATTATTTGATAAGTTTTACGAGTTTGATATAAGTCTTATGTGTTTCATATATATATATATATATATATATATATATATATATATATATATATATCATCGTTAAATATAGGGTAGTGGTTCCTGGAAATATGCTCCTATAAGACTCAAATAATACGAGCCAATCAAACTAAAGTAAAATATTTTTCATTATTTTAGAAATTAAGATTTGACATATAAACATTAGAAAAAATAAAAAGATTAAATTAATTATAAAAATACTCACATTAATCACTCATTATGCACAAGTGATTGCAATAGTGTGTGCCTTCGGCAAATACAATAAGTCCTATCCAAACTCCAAATTGGGAATTTGAAAAAGCCCAAAAGGAAACATTATTAGAGAATATATTTTTTATAGTATTTTCCCCTTGATGTAGTTTCCATCATAGATTATTGATGTACAAAACATTTAATGATTCCCTTCACTTTATCCATTTGTGCCACCTTTAATTTTTTCATTTATTAGTAACATTCAATTTGTAAATGAATATATTTCTTCTCCCAATTAATCATCCCCATGATATATATATATATATATATATATATATATATATATATATATATATATATATATATATATATATATATATATATATATATATATATATATATATATATATATATATATATATATATATATATATATATATATATATATATATATATAAAAGATTAAACAATTTTAGCATTACATTATCCCAATACAAAATCTACAATTTTATATTTTAATAAAGTCAAATATAATTTAATAATATTAGTGGAATGTCTCGACTAATTAAAGACATGATCTCATGCTAAGTACAAACTAAATTAAGATCAAGGGTTGGAGATAAAATATCTACAATAGAAAGTCAATTGTTTTCATTGTCTATAAAAATAATATAATATCTTCTTAAAATTATTTGTATGAATATTTGTATGCCGAGAGGTGTAACATTACAATGATAGTAGACCCTACTATAGGAGGGCAGCAAATGTAATGGTGTAAGCAAAAAGAATTGTTTCACCTTCTATACTCCAATTGTCACTCCAGTTTAATCTGTGCATGGTGAACGCTCTGTTACCCCAGCTATCATTGTAATTCAATCCACACATGATCTTATAAAAAGAGGACCATGGAATCATAAATTGTGTATCATTTCTTCATTTTGTAGAGATGGGCTTTGGTCATATGTATATATTTTTAGAGGCTACAGTCGTGCATGCTAAGAGATAGAAGAATATTATTTAGCACAAGGTGATCCTCATGGCTGCAAATGCTTGATTTTCTTATTGGTAAGCCACCAATTTATAGATTTTTTTTTATTCTTTTTATTTTTTTGGTCATTCGGTCACTACGGAGAAGCTCTGCAATTATCAATGGAGAGAGCCATATTGATGTAATCAACTTATTAAATCTTGTGGCTATATCCTTTCCTTTTGAGGGTTTTTTGATGAAGTCTATCATGTCTAAGCGGTTGAATACATTCCTAAATTATTTTTTAGTTTTTCATACGATGGTTGCATGTCTTGGAACTTAGCTCGATAAAAGTACAAAGCTATGTCACCTTTTAGGCTGACTTATCAGAATGACTAAATTTGAGTACTTCTATCCAAAAATCAATTTTGTTCAAATATATGGTCTAGATAAAAATTTTCTAGCTAAGTTATATATGGTCTCACACTTTTTCAATTGGAAATGTGTACTAAATGCACATTTTATACATAACTTAATACTTGAAAAGATGTTGATTTTTAGAAAGAAAAATATATTAAATCATTTTTTTATTTTTTAAATTATATGGCATTCTAGAGGAGAAAGTCCTCTTCAAGAATGTATAATTTTCTTTTGGTTACAATAGATTTATTTTTTTAAATGTGGTGGGAGATGAAAACTATCGATTTCAGGTGAGTTGAAATTTGAATCATTATAAAAGAGAAAATATAGGTCTAAAGTCAATTTTTATATTTGATTTTTCTAGCTATGTATGTTATATATAACATAGTCTAAGGTCAAATGGAAATAACTTTATTTCTGTATAGTTTTGTGGTGGGAACTAAACCCCTAATTTTTAGCATTTGTCAGCAACTAGAAAATCATCTATAAAAATTAGGAAAATATATCAATTCCTATTCCAAATAATTATTAAAAAATATAATTCAAAACTTCATCCATTTCTACACATTTCATTAGTTTACTTCATTTTCAAATTCTAAATAATAATACCAATTTTATGTCATTGAAGGTGAATAGTTATGCTTTTGTTAGCCTTTTCCTTTACAAAAGGGTGACACAGGTTTGTACTTTTACCTATATATACATTCCAACGTAAATCGGATGAATAAATGCATTCTCATGAATATAAATGATGTGCTCAAATTTTCAGTGAAGAAATACAAAATCTTTCACCATTATTGTTATAATGGAAGTGGCAGTAACATGCAGCATTGGAAAAGGTAGATAGAGAAAAGATGAGGAGATTATTTTTGTACACTTGAAGGATTAAAATTATTGTAATCTAGATATTTTTACATTTAATTTCATTTTCACATCACCAAATTTGTTTTTTTTAATCAATAAATGACCGAAGCCTTTGATTATATTTTTAAACAAATAAAGATACATCATAAGTATCTCTATTCAAATGGGCACTAGTAAGAAAGAATAGAGAAGAAAACGTCCAGTCTCACTCAGGACCATAGTCCTTTATTATTACATTATAAAAGGCACATACCCCTATTTCAAAATTAATTTTTATTACAAAGGAGTATACAAGAGTCCTAATATGCATTTTGATGGCTTTGATGGAGCCTAGACCAACCAAATATAATCTTATTCCAAGAGAACCACTTGAACTAGAGTTTTAGACTTTTAGTGGGCATCCCTTCTTTGTTGTTGTTTTCTAAAACTCACATGCTTTACTATTCTACTGAATAGTAGACTACTAAGAAGAAATTGTTAGTATTATTAATTAAAAGTAATTGAAAAATGGTATCTTGATTAGATGTTGACACGCTTTTCTAACCAATATTAGTCTACAAAATGCTGATAATTTCCATATTTGATTGAAAAATTCTCTTAGTCCTAACATTCTTTAATAAATTTGGATACCATCATCATAAATTTGAGTCCTACTAAAAACCAAGTTTTAATATAACATTCTAAATTCCACAAAGTTATTAGCCATTAATTCTAACATACAAAGGGGGGATATATACCAGTAATGCCATTAAATAATGTCATATTAATAAATTATTCTTTCTTGATTAGTTTTTGGGTTATATTATAGAGTAACTTAATTACTCGTTTGAAACTATTTAATTTTATTATCTTCAATAGTATGATCCTAATCTAAAATATCTTTTATCATTGTTATAATTGTAGTCCTAAATTTTGACACAAGTGAGGATCTTCCCAAGCATGTTTAGTCTAGCAAAACTACACCATTCAAAATAGAAAATCTTCTTAAAATGTTTGTTTCTACTTTAGTTCTTAAACAATATTTCTCAACAATCTTTTATGTAGAGAGTTCAAGAAAATATTAACCACAGTGAGATAGGAACTAAATATTTGCTCCATTTGCTTTTATTTTCAGTTATTAAAAAATTGAGATCATTACCTCTGTAACTGCTGAAAGTAAACAAAACCAAGAAAGACAAAAGGGAAATTTGAAAACCTCACAAGCATCAATGTTTGAAAGGAACAGATAGTCAGTTTAAACAAAGCACATAAATGAATTAGAAACATTCATATATATTAATAGGGTAAATTTACATATTGTTAATTTGCATGATTGATAGACTACCCTATAAATAGACCAGCAAACTATATATCCTATATCTACTATCCTTCCATTTTCTATATAATTAGCATGATACAAAATCAAAATAGATAGGATGAGAACCCAAACAAAGACCCACTAAAACAAATAAGGAAAAGCACATGAGCTACTAGACCAAAATAGAAACAAAAGACTTACATAATGAACATTGCCACAAGGAAAACAAGGGAGCTAAAATAGGGGACACCTCCAACCAACCCTGCAGGGAGCTAAACTGAGAATTAATCATCAACACAACATAAGAGAGCCCTCCTAGCCTAGGCGCCTACTTCCAATAAACCATAATGATCTATGATATGTCATTAGGCTTCTCAAGGTGGAAATTAGGCAAGAATTCAAATGCATTTTTCTTCTTGCTAGATTTCTCCATGTTAGAGATGTAGAAATTCAAAGCCTCTAGGTTGTCCAATACCACCTCTAGATGAATATATGCCTTAAAAATGTTTAGGCAGTTGTTAAGCCAGTCTTTTTTGATGCAGGAGCATCTTGCATGGGAAAATTAAATTATTAGAAAAAAAGAAAAAAAGAAAAAAGAGAAAAAAAAAAAAAAAAATTGTGGAGGAGAGAGAAAGTGACGAAAATGGAAGGAAAATAATTTAAAATAGAAAATAGGAAAAGTGGAAAAAAGAGGAATCTCTATTTTCAAGGTGCATGGGTGGCATAAATAAAAAAATAATAAAAATAGTTGTCATTCCATTAATCGAGGTGTGTAGGTGGCAAGTTCCTTAAATCATGCATTTAATATTTGTTGGGTGCTTAGTTGTATTTGGGTGGGAATTTAATATTTATTTAAAGGTAGTTGTATTTACCTTTTATCCCACATTTCTTGCGCTTGTAATGTCTTGGGTTAGAAGTGCCTATTTAAGCAAGGCTTATAATCGTTTGTAATCAAGTTCAAGAAGCTCGAGAAATGGAAGCTCTTCTAATGGAGGTTGGAGAAATAGAAGTTCTTGAATTGTAAGCTCTTCAAATGTAATCTCTTCTAATGAATTTCAAGTATTAATGGATGCTTTATGAAGCATTGTGTCATCTCTCTTGTCTCCGTATTATTGCATTTTGGGTTGTGAGTTGGTACGGGTGGTTGGCCCGTCATCAGTGATATCAGAGCGTACCTACATCAGTGGTATCAGAGCAGGAGTTCCTGAGTGTGCGGACAGATCGTTGAACGTGAGGCAGTTTGCACCAGGACCTTGAGTTGGGTGAAGTTTGTGAAGAAGTTCTTGATTGTGTAGACAGAGCGCCGACTGTGAGGCAGTTTGCACAAGGTTCTTGTGTTGCATGAGATTTGTCTTCTAAAGACTTGATTATCGAGAAGAGAAAGAAGAAGATGACTTTTGTGATTGGATGGATTCTGAGGATTCCTCGACTTGAGAAATTTAGAGCAAGAAATCAACAATTATTGCTAGTTGATTTGCAGAAGCAAGTGAATGAATTAGAAGCTAAGTTGCAGAAGAGAAGAGCATGTCACCAGAAAAGAGATGTTGATAATTCCTTGGATGTGGAAAAGAAAGATGATCCAGTGGAAGAGCAAGTGGATGAAGAGGAAATCATTTGCAAACCTAAAGTTGAAGAAGATGAAAGACAAGAGGAAGAGCATCAAGATGACAAGATTTATGAACCTGAAATAGAGCAAGATGATTTGAAGATTGCAACAATGGAGGAAGAATATAGTGCCTTCGTTGGAGATCAAGCAGGTGGAGTAGTTACGTGCATTGTTGACGACATAAAAGAGGCAAGCAAAGATGAAGATGTCAAATAGGTAAATTCTTATGAATCATGGGATGTTGTCTTTGATATGAGTTTAAAAGATATTGATGATTTTTTTGCATGAGGATCTTGTTAGTCATGTGTGGTATGCAAAGGAAGATTGGTATGGTGTTGTTGGATTTATTACAGGTGTGATTAATTCAACAAAATTGGATGATGATGAGAGTTATACTTGGTTAGAGTTCATTGCGAAGGAGTATTTTCAGCAGCAAACACTTGTTCCAACCAGGTGTTGGAAAAGAAGAAAGAAGGAAATATATCGGCATCGGATACTTGTTCCAGCTATGTGTTGGAGGAAGAGAAAAAAAATAAAAATGTCAACAGTGCCTACTTCATTTTGTGAATCCATATTCACAAAATTTTTCCTACCATGGGAGTCGGATGCAGGAGCATCATGCATCAGCAAAAACAATGTGGAAGATTTTCATGTTGGTTTTCTTGTCCCTGTTGAGGTGGAACCTTGTGGTGAAGATGAAGATGGTTCTATATCTTTCTTTTGACATCAAAGTGTGGGACACACTTTTCTATCTACCAAGGGAGTCTGATGCAGGAGCATCTTGCATGGGAAAATTAAATTATTAGAAAAAAAAAAAAAAAAAAAATTGTGGAGGAGAGAGAAAGTGACGAAAATGGAAGGAAAATAATTTAAAATAGAAAATAGGAAAAGTGGAAAAAAGAGGAATCTCTATTTTCAAGGTGCATGGGTGGCATAAATAAAATAATAATAAAAATAGTTGTCATTCCATTAATCGAGGTGTGTAGGTGGCAAGTTCCTTAAATCATGCATTTAATATTTGTTGGGTGCTTAGTTGTATTTGGGTGGGAATTTAATATTTATTTAAAGGTAGTTGTATTTACCTTTTATCCCACATTGCTTGTGCTTGTAATGTCTTGGGTTAGAAGTGCCTATTTAAGCAAGGCTTATAATCGTTTGTAATCAAGTTCAAGAAGCTCGAGAAATGGAAGCTCTTCTAATGGAGGTTGGAGAAATAGAAGTTCTTGAATTGTAAGCTCTTCAAATGTAATCTCTTCTAATGAATTTCAAGTATTAATGGATGCTTTATGAAGCATTGTGTCATCTCTCTTGTCTCCGTATTATTGCATTTTGGGTCTTGAGTTGGTATGGGTGGTGTGGCCCATCATCACTTTACTATCATCTTCAACAATCCCTCTCCAATAGAGGAGGAACTGGATGTTGGCCTCCATTTTCGGCCATTCCTTGTAGAAAGCCACTTTTTCACAAATGACCAAGGAAGGATGTTGAATCACTATAGCCAAGTCAGAACTACCAGGTGGGTGTGCCATGTACCTTTCTAGAAGGGGAATCTTAAGCTTCTTTTCAATGCTTTTGATGGCTTCTTCTAGCCCCATTCACCAAATTGGGTCAAAAATATTACAATAGAGCCTAATCATAGCCCACTGCTCCACCCTAGCTCTAGCCAAACAACCTATAAACATTCCAGTAATATCACTATCGGTTCACTAGGTATAATCATAGTTGAAAATTCCTTCTCCAATGGCTTGACTAATCACAATCCTGGTCATATCATCAATAGGCTTCAAAACTTTGCTCCATCTCTCTAGTTTCATGCTTCCCTTGGAATGCCATCATTTGCACCTCCATAGTGTGAAAAAGACTGATATTTGAATCCATCTTAAAGTCTAAAATCTCTTGGATTGATAGTGATAGAACAAAAGATAGTGAAGGTATAAATGGGAAAAAACTACCAAAGAAGGACCTAGAAAAACCTAGAAGCAGTGATGTCATCCATAAATGATGCTAGCTTGGTCTGAGGCACGAAGGATGCCTATTGTCAACTAATGATGGAAAACTAGAGTGCAAGTAGGGTAAGTTGAAAGATGATTTCCAATGATACTACCTTGAAATGATTGGACATAAATGGGTATGTGCAGGATCATGGTGTGCCAAAAAGTGGCGATGTGAAAAAAAAAGAGTTTGAAGATGCCTAAAAGCGCTTCAAAATCCGCTCTGACTTTTTTTTACCTATCCAGGAACCAAACCTGGAAGGTTAAGCCGAGCCTTATCAGATATCCGATATCATATCGGATATCCGATTTTAAATCCAATATCCGACTAATAATTAAAATCATATAATAGTATGATATATTATTTAATATTATTATTATTGATATAAAATAATAATAATAATATTAAATAATATATCATACTATTATATTATAATAATATTATTATTATTTAATATTATTATTATAATAATTATTATACTATAATATAATAATATTATTATAACTATTATTATACTATAATATAATAATACTATTATTATAATAATTATTATACAATAATATAATAATATTATTATAATTATTATTATACTATAATAATAATATTATAATAACATATTATATTATAATAATATAATATAATATTTCATATATTATAATATATAGTAATGTAATATAATATATATATAATACAATATAATAATAATAAATAATATCTTATAATATAATATATAATAAAAAAGTATAATATATTATAAATTATAATAATATAGTATAATAATAATATTTTATATTATAATATATAGTAAATTAATATAATAAATATAAAATATAATATAAAAATATATAAAATGTAATATATATGTTATATTATATATATTATAATATCGGATATCCGATACCTGTGCATGGATTAAACACAAAATCACAGACCCGCGGCCCTTATTTTCATGCGAAGTTGGGCCAGTCAGATCGGATATCAGATAATAAATTGGATATCAGATAGCAAATCAGATATCAGATATCAGGTATGTTACCCCCCCCCCCCCCCCGCCCCCCCCCCCCCGACTCATTTTTAACCTAAATTTAATAGATTTTAACAAGATTTTGTTTGTTTTAGTTGAATCTAGGGTTTTTTTGACAAAAATGGTTAAAATTTAGATTTTTTTTAAATATATATTACGTTTTGCAATTCAATAGGAATGGCTGATCAAAATGATGACACTGAGGCAGGGAATAATATTCCTCGCAACCCACCACCAAACGATCCAGTATCCCCACAAAATCGTCCACCAAATGATCCTCTACCTCCTCAAAACCCTCCTTGAATTGAGGATTTGATAAATGAAAATCTCACTGAGTTGAGAGGTTTGCATAGAACATACAATAATGTACCTGCACTGGCTCCTATGTTATCCACGTTAAACACCATAGTGGATAACATTGAAACTCTTACAAACCAACAAAATGCCGCTCTTCATTGGCGTAATGAAATGCACTAGATGTTTGATGATGGTTTGGATTATGATGAGGTCGTGGCCCTCAACATAACCAAACACGATTTGGCAAGCCTTTTTGCTAACCCAAAAACGGGTATACCAGTTGACCCAAAAAAAACCAAACTATCGATTAAATGGTGCACAAATGACGCCATACGTGCAAATTTTTGGGACCGTTGGTGGATGGTCTTTGATATCCCTCCACATGGCAATTTAGACATACCATTTTATTTCCTTAAAAAATTATATGAAGAATTTGTGTTGAAACTTAAAGTGAACTATTGGAGCATGAAGCCCAACACGGGCTTAAGACTAGGAGCTCCTCAGGATAGACCCTCTTCCCAGCGGAAGAAACTTGGCACTTTTGTCCCCCCCCTGATATCTCCCCCCCTCCTCAAATGCAGCATCTAGATATTATGGCAGAGGCTAGCTCTCAGACCATCAAAGCCATTCATAGGCTGAGTAGCCTAATGATATCTCAGGCTAGGTTAGTCTTGCCTCCTCGTGTTGATGATGTTGGTGCCAGTTCATCATCGGCTAGCTCATCACACGTTTGTGTGCCTCACACTTGCATTACATGCAAGAATATTTCCCTGGGTCCCATAAGTGATCTTCCTGAGTATCATTTTGTATTAGACAAGGATACACCAGACGCACGTGCAGAGGCTACAGACCTTGATGCGAGAGAGGAGGGGAATGTAGAGGCATGGACTCCTTCGGTGTCGGTACGTGTGTACATTTTTTTGTTATGACATATGTGATTTAAAGTTAATTTTTATAATAGAGTAATTTTAAATTTTAAGCCATACTGACTTTTACATGTATGTGATCTTCATTCATGTTTAGTTGATGACCGAGGAGGAGCTCAGACAGATAGATGATGCTACACTCTCGGCCATTTCATTTGGCCTTGAGACATCTGCGGTACATTATGTTGTGTTCGCATTTCTTTTTTCTATTTGATATTGTAGCATATATGGTTGCTAATCTTTCTTTTATCTTGCAGATACCACCTGCCCCGGGGGGACAAAGTGTGGGGGGTGAGCCAACATGCATTGACAAAGGAAAGGTAATTAGATGTTTTCTAATTGATTAAATATTGATGCATTCTTGTAAAATGTTTGTGGTAATCTCATTTAATTACATTATTTATTGTATATAGGGTGTGGCTACTGGCGATGAGCCTGTACAGATTCGGCGTTCTAGATCATCAGGGATTTTCATTCGCACAGAGAGCCCCATTATATGTATAAGTATCATTTATTTTTTATTTTTTTAATTGATGCAGAGGAAAGTGTGATTGTTGTTCTATACAATTTCTATGATTTTTTTCGTAGCAATAATGATTCATGTCTTGCATATGTTCATTACAACTTAAATAGGCTTATATGCACCTGTCCAACCGACCAAGTTGGTTACAAAGGTTTATTTAATCAAACAAATACCAAATTACTACTTTCCCTCCAAAACTAATATGACCATTTGAATTTGAAATTCAAATTTCAAACTATAGTTTTTATGCATTCCCTAACTTTCTAAACTATTCCATTGACTCAAAATTGGTCATATGGATTTATTAAATGCAACTAAGTAAATTTCCAAAAAATTGAAGTTTTTATTATTTTTTCTCCAAACCACCGTACACTCTGATCTCCCCCTTTCAACTGAGATCACATATGACATATATAAAGGTCTACATGACCGTTGGAACAACCATATAGGCGTTCCCAACCATAAAACAAACAAACAACCACTTTTTGCTAATACTGTTTAGACTCTAAATACCCTATTCTAAGGCCTTTTGGTCCCATGGAGTCACTTGGTTTATAACCACACCAAAATGCTTGTGGGCCTTACTTGTGCCTTTATTACAAAACATAGACCAACTTCTAAAATATGGACCAAACCTTTATTCCAACTTCCTAATCTACTTGAATCCTCTCTTTCATGGAGTGGCAAGGTGTCCGGCAACAGAGATACTTGTTCCCCCCTGCCACATAGGTTAGGTGCCCTGCACCACCTTTCCTCTCTCTCATTCTGAACACTAGTCCACCAAGTGAGTGATGTTCCTCTCAGTCTTGTTGTTGCTACTTTTACCTTCTTATCTGCCTCTATGTCTTCAAGATCAAAGTAGTTCTCTAGGGCCTCTATCCACCCTAGCACTTCTTCACTATCCATTTTACCCTGGTATATTGGAAAATCAATATGGTTCTTCCCACCATTACCTTGTACTGCCTTAATGATTCTCATAAATCTCCTTTCTTCAGGATCATTTGTTGTCTCATGCTCTTGCCTTGCATTACCAACCTCTTCTTCTTCATGGTTCTCTCCATGATTTCTTCCTCTAACCTCTTCTCCTCTAGGTTCTTGCCTTTCCTTTTCTAAGGATTCTATCCTTGCAATAAGCTTCAGCCTCTCTCTTCTCATCTGTCTTTCTTCCCTCACTCTAGATGCTTCAAGTTCTCTTCTCTCTCTTTTCTCTTTTGCCAACTCTTCTCTCAATTCTTCAAGTTCTCTAGCCATTTGATTTTTAGGAGGCATTTTCACAACAAGTTTTCTTCCTTCCCAAGGGCCAACTCACTGATTCTCTTTCTTTCCTCACCAAGAAATCTCTGGACACCACTTATGTACCTTTCAACTCTAGGACACACAAGGAGGAATTAGACACACCAAGGCTTCAACAAAGGGACCAACACACTAAGGATTTTCAAGATTATAGGTCTTGGTCACACTCCTAAACACCCAAACTTCAAAACCCTCCTTAAAATGGCTTAAAAACCAGGGCCTGCTTGTTCAAACCCCAAAACTCAATTCTAGAACGTTTTGACTTGTCTAATGACAAGATATGATCATGACAACCTACATGAACCTATCAAATGACACATCTACCATATGAAATCCTAAAATCCTATCTCATGCCCAATTACAACTTTCTTCCACATATGAGTCCAACATTATAACTTTGTATGCTTCCATGAGCCATAATTGGTGCAAGGATTGCCCAATTGACTTCAAGAGATGTTCCATGACATTTGTAATGCCTGGATCTTCAATGTTCCCCTGATGATCATGGGATGCTCTTGCATCACTTATCTTCATAAATAAATTCAAAACTAATTTCCATGATATTAACAACTACTATTTTGTATCTCATAGGAGACTCCTAGTGCACATGAGGTTCGACGGGACAGTTATGTAGATTTGATGACGCAGCCACTCACTCCTGAGGAGGAGCCTACAATAGTAAGTTGTAGTTTGAATTCATGATTAAATATGTGATAAATTTAGCATGCTATGAATTATAATGTTATAGTTTAAATTGTAGATTCATCTGACAAAGGTATTTGAACATATACAGCCCACAATCACAGAGGTACCAGCATTGCCAAGGGCATACGAGAGGACTCCTGACCGGCGCAGGAGGTCGACGAGAGAGGTATTTATTATGAAATTTTGATAGTATTAATCTCCAATATGAAAAAGATCATTATGCATTTGAGTAATTCAATGTTAGATACGTAGAATCATATAAATTTAGTAGTCTAACTTTGGGTTTTCCTTTTTTGTTTATGTAGGAGGCATCCGATCCACCTAGTGCAGCGAAGAGGCTGCATTTTGATCATCCACCAGCACCCTAGGATAGTATAGTTTTCATAGGATGCATCATGAGACATTTTGAGATGGCATATGCCACATTGTATATAGAAACATTGATATTATACACATTCTGATGGCAGGATCAGCCACATTTTGTAAATGGATCTATGTATTTTGATATATATATATTTGAGTACTTTGTCTATGGATACATGATCTTTGATATATATTTGTGTAAAAAAATTTCTATGGATACATGTATTTTGATATATATTTGTATCATTTACGTGCACAATGATATACATATTAATTTAGTATCTAGTATTGTTCAATTTATCGTGGATCATGTGTCATGCCCTAAATTTTACTAGTAAAAACAAAACATTTTTTTTTTTTTTTTTAGCTTATGAAGTCGCATAAGAAATTACATATTGTAAAACAAGGTTATCATTGAATAGGAGTTCAAGACTCATGTGAATAGTGTGAAGGTGTTAACATTTTAGTCACAAGTGGTTTTCAAATAGATTGGATGACAGTCTAGTTCAAGTTAGCGTCACGAGTCAAATGAGCAAGTTCAAGATACAACACTCATAAATTAGTGAGGTAATTCATATCCTAACAAGCCTCTGATACTAATATTCTATTAGGGTCTGTCAGTTGTATCATATGGACTAGGTCGTGATTCTAGCATGTAAGGGAAGGGGATCAGAATTACTTATTATCCTCATTACCAATGTACACACATTCATTAATCATTACAATATATATTAATGTGACAATTAGTATATTACTATATCCTCATTATCTATCAACATTTCTTCCTCACAAAATTATTGAGTGCACAACAAGATTTTAAGCAATCTACTAAGTTTTAAATTTATACAATCAATGGTATCACATAACATCTATGGATTGTTATTATCAACTAGTCATTTACAATACCACAAGGAGAAAACTTTCTTTCACATTTTCAAATGATAAAAATGATGTCAAAGCAAATCTGTGACTCATACCAATGCTTTCATAACAATATAAACTCCAAATGAAACATGCATATACAACCTTATCAATATTTTCTTCTACACGTACATTAGGTAACAATGATACAATCTCCTTCCATCACAATGGGGCAACATAAGGGACTTCTCAAAATCATAAGGAACATGGACATTGAAAGATATGGACAATGAGTAGCATGAACATTGTCCAACATGATCGTTGAGAACATGAACAAGCTAGTGAATCCTCCTTCACAAATGAGGGCACAATGTCAAGTTTTCTCATCCAACATCAATCTGCAAGATGATCATTCCAAGCCATTTCCATTGCTCCCTTGGACACAAATCTGCATATGCAACACAACAAAATAACAAGGACCATGGGTGCTTTCCACCCAACCATAGGCCTCAAAGAGACCACCCCCGCGCTAGGGAACAAGGCTCAAATTGGGATACACATACAATCTTTCAATGCATAAACATTACATTTCAAACTTGAACAATTTCCCCCCATGACTATTTCACAATGGCTTCACAGATGGAACCATAAACATAGGGTGAAGGTGTGTTCTAAAATGGAGACTTGTAATACCAAACCATATTTGCAATAAACAATTTTCATGCCCTCTCGGGGCTATCATAATTCACCAAATTTCATGCCCTCTCGGGGCTATCATAAATGAACCATTTAATGCCCTCTTGGGGCCTCCACATTTCCTCCTCCAAACCCACTACCATCAGCTGTAACTCCTCAAACTTCCTTTCTACACCATACTTTCCTTATCACCCCCAGCAAGATATGAAATGTTATGGCATACAATGGAGCCCATACTCCAAGGTTCTCAATACATTTTTCAAACCCAACTTAAGCCCTTCACCCTGGACTTCTCTTCCCTTCCCACAAGGGTTAGTGTAAGTCCCAATCCCATAACAATACTCAAGCACAAAACAAGAAAACAAAACTAAGTAGAAATAAAACAAAAAATTTTGGCAAACACCCCACTAGTTTGGCCAAGACCCTCTAATAAAGCCTTCCCACTAACTTATTTTAGCAAAAACACTAAGCCACTCCATCCTTATGAACTTGTCTCCTTTAACGGTTCATCGATAGCCCTCACGAGCTCTGAGTTATGACCCTCGAAGGATCGACCTCAAAATGCACTTAGAGCACCTTGAAGACTCCTTGGTACGAGGTGGCCGCAAATGATGGATGGTCTTCGTGGCCAGAACAAAGGTGTGACTAGGGTTCACCCGCTCATCTGGAGCTAATGGGACTGACGATTCGATGCCAAGATCAGCGATTTCAAAGTTACGCTGTGGTGCACTTATGAACTGAGGCACACTGCGAGTTTTGGCATCGAGCGAGATCATTGTGCTGAATCCAAACAGAATGTGATCTCTCAAAAATGAGATAGGTTATTTTAGGCCTCAGGATCAGTGTCCTATAGCATTTGACAGTTCGTTGATAGCCCTCACGAGCTCTGAGTTATGACCCTCAAAGGATCGACCTCAAAATGCACTTAGAGCACCTTGAAGACTCCTCGGTACAGGGTGGCCGCAAATGATGGATGGTCTTCGTGGCCAGAACAAGGGTGTGACTAGGGTTCACCCGCCCATCTGGAGCTAATGTCACTGACAATTCGATGCCAAGATCAGCAGTTTCAAAGTTACGCTATGGTGCACCTATGAACTGAGGCACACTGCGAGTTTTGGCATCGAGCGAGATCGCTGTGCTGAATCCAAACGGAATGTGATCTCTCTAAAATGAGATAGGTTATTTTAGGCCTCAGGATCACCGTCCTATAGCATTTGACAGTTCATCGATAGCCCTCACGAGCTCTGAGTTATGACCCTTGAAAGATCGACCTCAAAATGCACTTAGAGCACCTTGAAGACTCCTCAGTACGGGGTGGCCACAAATGATGGATGATTTTTTGAAGACTAATCCATGTGTCACTATATTTCTTGAAAAAAAAATTGCTTTTGAACATCAAGCTTGCAATATTATCAATTATTGTCAAACTTTTTGAACCAAGTCAAAATGTCAAATGCAAATATTTGTTTGCATTTTTTGCTAAGGGGAGTTTCATAAATTGACTTTGATTTTCTATGTCTCTAGTGCTTGAACATACTTAAAATGGCTCTTTGGTCTTAGAGCTATTGGTATTTTCTAACTTCATGGTCTATGATATGCATACTAAGAATTTCTTTCACTAAATGGTTTCCTTGATCTATTGACTACACTTAAATTTGTTCACTTGTCATCTCTCTTTCTATATGTTCAATACAAAGAGCTAGAAGAGACAAATAATCTTTCTTACCTTCATCTCTCTAAGCACATGATAGAAATCAATTCTAAACTTGAGAAAAGGTTAGAGGAGAATATTGCATTCTTAAATTAATCTCCCTTAAGACCTTTACATACACACGGGGCATTCTTAAATTAATCTCCATGGAAGAAAATTTCATAAAACTAAAGATTCCATAGTGTTGAAACATAAAATCCAAGATCTCATTTATGATGGGATTGTTGATACCTCTAATGACTCATCCACTCATAGCCTTCATATCCAACTTCATATCATGTCAGTATGCATGTGCTATCTTGCTTATTGGCTTTAATTGCTTATCCTACACGCTATCTTCTTTCATGGATTTTATGGCTTATCCCAAATGTGCTTCATACAACTTTTCAATATGAAAGTCTTTCAAAACATTATACAATATTATGACTCTTTATGCTTTCAAATGCTATGATTGGTTGTAAAATGGAAGAATCAAGTATTCTAATTGTTCATCCATACTTTATGGATTTTTCTTATTTGATTAGTTTTATAAAAATAGTTTTAATAATCATAATGTCAGCTTTATGTCAAATAAGGAAAAAACCAAATTTGTAATAAGATATCCGCATGCAATTATCTTTCATATAGTTATAAATGCTCTTAAAATTATCGTTATAGCCTTGTATCACATGCAAATATGATTTGGAAGAACTTGTTCAATATCTTCCTCTTATAATTCCTTACAAAGAACCTACCAAAATACAAAAACCATATACAAAAAACTACACATTTTACATCATAAATTTTAGAAATTCTCTCCAATACCACCCCCCTCCAACTCTTCATGATGTACCTACATTCCAATATCATACAAAAATTAGTAACTTATTGTATTAAACAAGATAATCATCAATTCATTAAATCATTATGAAGAAAATAACATAAGAAGTATATATACCTAGTCAAGTATTCCAATAGGGTCCTCTCTCTGTTTTAGGGTCTCCAACAAGGCTTCATGATCAGCATTAGCAATAGTAAAAAGTTCTTTTACTTTTGGTCTTCCTTGATGCTTCAATAACTTTACATTTGTTGCTATAATAAGATGCGAATATATGAGAATTACTTTGTGCTTCTAATAGTCTCCGAATGTAGGAATTCCATTCCTTCTAAGCATGTATGTCCTTAGCCATGTTCCAGCAACAACAACTGAACCAGTAGGATACGTGAATCCATCATCATCTGTGATCGGTTGTGCAAATTTTTGTTTTCCTCTTACACAACGTGCTAACCAATAATTAGATTTCTCATCATTCTCTTGTGGTGCAACCAATGCAAAGACATGCCCTGGCTGAAGTAGATCTGATAGATGATTATGCTCAAGTGAACTTTCCATGTCATCATTTTTGATAGAGGGTATGATAGACAATGGAGTAAGATAATGTGGAGCCCATGTATCCACCCACTCACTTGACTCACAGTGATCCCAATCACACTGAAAACAAGTACGACAAAAATAAGCTAGTTGTCGTGTCCAAATGGTCCATGTACTAGAATTAGAGCTCCGAAATGAATACATTTTTGATGAGTTTGTCACTATAGCACAATCTGATCTATCACCTATGGACCCTTCCTCAACCAACCAAAAGAACCTGTGTACCACTGAATTAAGAGTCCCCCCCTGTGATAATGCTAAACTACACCAATCAACAATGCTACGAGCATCAAGAAGCTCTGTTGTTGAAATCTTCAGTTGCTCCTTAACTAGAGCTCTCTTCACACATGCCCCTGCTCCATCATGTTCCCCTTTTCCATGGCTGGACTCAAAAAAACTCCAAATATGAGGCACCCCTCTCTCTATGTGCATCCTACACAACCAATAAAACATGCGAGCATTCTTGAATTGACCTGTACAGTTATCTGACCAAATGATATGTCTATCCATAGCAATTGCATGCTCATGTAAGAAATAAAAAAAATTCTCGAAACAATGTTGCACAAACTCGTGAGTGTGAGATCTATCATCACTCATATAAAAATGATACTCTCTAATAATCTTTCGATTATCTTCCGCACTATCAGGGGCATGTCTATATGTTATGTGAACAAAAATTGCAATCTGAATAGAGTTGTAATACAGAGATTGTGTCTCATTTTGAGGTTGCAATGTGTAGTTCTCAGCAAAATCAACAACTGATATAATAGTGCCAATGGGAAAAGTCTCCTTACACGTTCTAAATTGTTGATCCAACCACTGAGACCTGTGACTATGTCTTGCATACTTGTAAAAAAGATTTGCCTTGAAATTTGAAATAAAATTAGCCACATTGATATCTTTTCCAACCAATTCACATCTAGAGCTCTCACTCCCACTCTTCAATGTGTATTTCACCATTTCATAGACCCTTTTTTTCACTATTGTCTTTCCAAGATCTTGTTCACACCCCTCATGGAAACATGTGTCAAACTTGGATAAGCCACCACATTCTGAACACTTCTCATTTAAGCAAGCATTTTTATAAAAGGAACAACCATCAACTCTACGACATAAGAGTTGATCTAACAAGTCTCTTGATGATTTTGGAAGCCCACTAGCCCCACAATCCTCCAACATTTCTTTACTATGCAAAGTACAACGGATGGAGCATAATAGTTCATGGTGCATAGAAAACTCAACATTATATTTGCAACAACATGCATTTCGAATTTTGAGTCCCACACAATAAAATGGCTTCAAAGATTCAAAAGCCCTTTGTGATATATGAACACTTGGATGACTCTCTCTAAATTGTTTGAACAACATAGTTTGACTTACCTCCAAATAGTGTTTAGGATGTGGTGTGCGGTCTCTGATGACATATCTCGTCGTTTAATGGGTCAGAGAGGGTAATAGGTCACCCTATGACCCCCTTTGACCCATATTACCCATTCGAATATGTCCCTAGGGGTCCTAGGACCCCTAGAGACATATATCATCGTTTAATGGGTCAAAGAGGGTCATAGGTCACCCTATGACCCCCTTTGATCCATATTACCCATTCGAATATGTCCCTAGGGGTCCTAGGACCCCTAGAGACATATATCGTCGTTTAATGGGTCAAGAGGGTCATAGGTCACCCTATGACCCCCTTTGACCCATATGTACAATTCGAATATGTCCCTAGGGGTCCTAGGACCCCTAGAGACATATGTCATCATTTAAAGGGTCAAAGAAGGTCATAGGTTACCCTATGACCCCATTTGACCCATATTACCCATTCGAATATGTCCCTAGGACTCCTAGGACCCCTAGGAACATATGTCATCGTTTAATGCATCAAAGGGGGTGATAGGTCACCCTAAGACCCCCTTTAACTCATATGAACGATTCAAATATGTCCCTAGAGCTCCTAGGACCCCTAGGGACATATGTTGTCCTTTAATGGGTCAAAGGGGGTCATAGGTCACCCTATGACCCCCTTTGACCCATATGAACGATTGAAATATGTCCCTACGGTCCTAGGACCCCTACGAACATATCTCGTCATTTAATGGGTCAAAGATGGTCATAGGTCACCCTATGACCCCATTTGACCCATATTACCCATTCGAATATGTCCCTTGGGGTCCGAGGACCCCTAGGGACATATGTCATCGTTTAATGGGTCAAAGAGGGTCATAGGTCACCCTATGACCCCCTTTAACCCATAATACCCATTTGAATATGTCCCTAGGGGTCCTAGGACCACTAGAGAAATATGTCGTCGTTTAATGGGTCAAAGGGGGTCATAGGTCACCCTATAACACCCTTTGACCCATATTACCCATTCGAATATGTCCCTAGGGGTCCTAGGACCCCTAGCGACATATCTCGTCGTTTAAAGGGTCAAAGAGGGTCATAGGGTGACCTATGACCCCCTTTGACCCATATTACCCATTCGAATTTGTTCCTAGGGGTCCTAGGATCCCTAGAGACATCTATCATCATTTAATGGGTCAAAGAGGGTCATAGGTCACCCTCTGACCTCCTTTGACCCATATGTACGATTTGAATATGTCCCTAGGGGTCCTAGGACCCCGAGAGACATATGTCATCATTTAAAGGGTCAAAGAGGGTCATAGGTTACCCTATGACACCATTTGACCCATATTACCAATTTGAATATGTCCCTAGGGGTCCTAGGACCCCTAGGGACATATGTCGTCGTTTAATGCATCAAAGGGGGTCATAGGTCACCCTATGACCCCCTTTGACTCATATGAACGATTCAAATATGTCCCTAGGACCCCTAGGGACATATGTTGTTGTTTAATGGGTCAAAGGGGCTCATAGGTCACCCTATGACCCCATTTGACCCATATGAACGATTGGAATATGTCCCTAGGGTCCTAGGACCCCTAGGGACATATGTCGTCGTATAATGGGTCAAAGAGGGTAAAAGGTCGCCCTATGACCCCATTTGACCCATATTACCCATTCGAATATGTCCCTTGAGGTCTGAGGACCCTTAGGGACATATGTCGTCGTTTAATGGGTAAAATAGGATCATAGGTCACCCTATGACCCCCTTTGACCCATATTACCCATTCGAATATGTCCCTAGGGGTCCTAGGACCCCTAAAGACATATATCGTCGTTTAATGCGTCAAGAGGGTCATAGTTCACCCTATGACCCCCTTTGACCCATATGAACGATTCGAATATGTCCCTAGGGGTACTAGGACCCCTAGAGACATATGTCATCATTTAATGGGTCAAAGAGGGTCATAAGTTACCCTATGATCGCATTTCACCCATATTACCAATTCAAAAATGTCCCTAGGGGTCCTCGGACCCTTAGGGACATATGTCATCGTTTAATGGGTCAAAGAGGGTCATAGCTCACCCTATGACCCCCTTTGACCCATATTACCCATTCGAATATGTCCCTAGGGGTCCGAGGACCCCTAGAGACATATATCATCGTTTAATGGGAAAAGCGGGTCATAGGTCACCCTATGACCCCCTTTGACCCATATGAACGATTCGAATATGTCCCTAGGGTCCTAGGACCCCTAGAGACATATGTCTTCGTTTAATGGGTCAAAGAGGGTCATAGGTAACCCTATAAACCCCTTTGACCGATATTACCCATTCGAATATGTCCCTAGGGGTCTTGGGACCCCTAGGGACATATGTCATCGTTTAATGGGTCAAAGAGGGTCATAGGTCACCCTATGACCCCCTTTGACCCATATTACACATTCGAATATGTCCCTAGGGGTCCTAGGACCCCTAGAGACATATATCGTCGTTTAACAGGTCAAGATAACCCATTTGAACGATTCGAATATGTCCCTAGGGGTCCTAGGACCCCTAGAGACATATGTCATCATTTCATGGGTCAAAGAGGGTCATAGGTTACCTTATGACCCCATTTGACCCATATTACCCATTCAAATATGTCCCTATGGGTCCTAGGACCCCTCGGGACATATGTCATCGTTTAATGGGTCAAAGGGGGTCATAGGTCACCCTACGACCCCCTTTGACTCATATGAACGATTCAAATATGTCCCTAGGGGTCCTAGGACCCCTAGGGACATATGTCGTCGTTTAATGAGTCAAAATGGGTAATAGGTCACCCTATGACCCCCTTTGACCCATATGAACGATTTGAATATGTCCCTAGGGTCCTAGGACTCCTAAGGACATATGTGGTCGTTTAATGGGTCAAAGAGGGTCATAGGTCACCCTATGACCCCTTTTGACCCATAATACCCATTCGAATATGTCCCTAGGGGTCCTAGGACCCCTAGAGACATATGTCGTCGTTTAATGGGTCTAAGGGGGTCATAGGTCACCCTATGACCCCCTTTGACCCATATGTATGATTCGAATATGTCCCTAGGGGTCCTAGGACCCCTAAGGACATATGTCGTCGTTTAATGGTTCAAAGAGCGTCATAGGTCACCCTATGACCCTATTTAACCCATATGAACGATTCGAATATGTCCTTAGGGGTCCGAGGACCCCTAGGGACATATGTTGTCGTTTAATGGGTCAAAGAGGATCATAGGTCACCCTATGACCCTCTTTCACCCATATGAACGATTCGAACATGTCCCTAGGGGTCTGAGGACCCCTACGGACATATGACGTCGTTTAATGGGTCAAAGAGAGTCATAGGTTACCCTATGACCCCATTTGACCCATATTACCCATTCGAATATGTCCCTAGGGGTCCTAAGACCCCTAAGGACATATGTCATCGTTTAATGGGTCAAAAGGGGTCACAGGTCACCCTATGACCCCCTTTGACCCATATGAACAATTCGAATATGTCGCTAGGGGTCCGAGGACCCTTAGAGAAATATGTCGTCGTTTAATGAGTCAGAGAGGTTCATAGGTCACCCTATGACCCCTTTTGACCCATATTACCCATTCGAATATGTCCCTAGGGGTCCTAAGACCCATAGAGACATATATCATCGTTTAATAGGTCAAAAAGGGTCATAGGTCACCCTATGACCCCCTTTGACACATATGAACGATTGGAATATGTCCCTAGGGGTCCTAGGACCCCTAGAGATATATGTCATTGTTTAATGGGTCAAAGAGGGTCATAGGTCACTCTATGACCCCCTTTGACCCATATTACCCATTCGAATTTGTCCCTAGAGGTCCTAGGACCCCTAGGGACATATATCGTCGTTTAATGTGTCAAACAGGATCATAGGTCACCCTATCACCCCATTTGACCCATATTACCCATTCGAATGTCCCTTGGGGTCTGAGGACCCCTAGGGACATATGTCATCGTTTAATGGGTCAAAGCGGGTCATAGGTCACCCTATGACCCCCTTTGACCCATAATACCCATTCAAATATGTCCCTAGGGATCCTAGGACCCCTAGAGACATATGTCGTCGTTCAATGGGTCAAAGGGGGTCATAGGTCACCTTATGACCCCCTTTAACCCATATTACGGATTCGAATATGTCCCTGGGGGTCCTAGGACCTCTAGCGACATATCTCGTCATTTAATGGGTCAGAGAGGATCATAGGTCACCCTATGACCCCCTTTGACCCATATTACCCATTCGAATATGTCCCTAGGGGTCCTAGGACCCCTAGAGACATATATCATCGTTTAATGGGTCAAAGAGGGTCATAGGTCACCCTATGACCCCCTTTGACCCATATGTATGATTCAAATATGTCCCTAGGTATCCTAGGTCCCCTAGAGACATATGTCGTCATATAAAGGGTCAAAGAGGGTCATAGGTTACCCTATGACCCCATTTCACCCATATTACCCATTCGAGTATGTCCTTAGGGGTCCTAGGACCCCTAGGGACATATGTCATCATTTAATGCATCAAATGGGGTCATAGGTCACCCTATGACCCCCTTTGACTCATTGAATGATTCAAATATGTCCCTAGGGGTCCTAGGACCCCTAGGGACATATGTTGTGGTTTAATGGGTCAAACAAAGTCATAGGTCACCCTATGACCCCCTTTGACCCAAATGAACGATTGGAGTATGTCCCTAGTGTCCTAGGACCCCTAGGGACATATGTCGTTGTTTAATGGATCAAATAGGGTCATAGGTCACCCTATGACCCCATTTGACCCATATTACCCATTCAAATATGTCTCTTGTGGTCCGAGGACCCCTAGGGACATATGTCGTCGTTCAGTGGGTCAAATAGGGTCATAGGTCACCCTATGATCCCCTTTGACCTATATTACCCATTCGAATATGTCCCTAGGGGTCCTATGACCCATGGAGACATATATCATCATTTAATGCATCAAGAGGGTCATAGGTCAGCCTATGACCCCCTTTGACGCACATGAACGATTCGAATATGTCCCTAGCGGTCCTAGAACCCCTAGAGACATATGTCATCGTTTAATGGGTCAAAGAGGGTCATAGGTTACCCTATGACCCCATTTGACCCATATTACCCATTCGAATATCTCCCTAGGGTTCTAGGACCCTTAGAGACATACGTCATCGTTTAATGGGTCAAAGAGGGTCATAGGTAACCCTATGACCCCGTTTGACCCATATTACCCATTCGAATATGTCCCTAGGCGTCCGAGGACCCCTAGAGACATATATCATCGTTTAATGGGTCAAGAGGGTCATAGGTCACGCTATGACCCCCTTTGACCCATATGAACGATTTGAATGTCCCTAGGGGTCTTAGGACCCATAGAGACATATGTCGTCGTTTAATGGAACAAAGACTGTCACAGGGTAACCTATGACCCCATTTGACCCATATTACCCATTCGAATATGTCCCGAGGGGTCTTATGACCCCTATGGACATATGTCGTCATTTAATTGGTCAAAGGGGGTCATAGGTCATCCTATGACCCCCTTTGACTCATATGAACGATTCAAATATGTCCATAGGGGTCCTAGGACCCCTAGGGACATATGTCGTCGTTTAATGGGTCAAAGGGGGTCATAGGTCACCCTATGACCCCCTTTGACCCATATGAACCATTCGAATATGTCCCTAGGGTCCTAAGACCCCTAGGGACATATGTCGTCGTTTAAAGGCTCAAAGGGGGTCATAGGTCACCCTATGACCCTCTTTGACTCATATGAACGATTCAAATATGTCCCTAGGGGTAGGACCCCTAGGGACATATGTCGTCATTTAATGAGTCAATGTAGGTAATAGGTCACCCTATGACCCCCTTTGACCCATAATACCCATTCGAATATGTCCCTAGGGGTCCTAGGACCCCTAGAGACATATGTCATCGTTTAATAGGTCAAAGGGGGTCATAGGTCACCCTATGACCCCCTTTGACCCATATATATGATTTGAATATGTCCCTAGGGGTCCTAGGACCCCTAGGGACATTAATCATCGTTTAATGGGTCAAAGAGCGTCATAGGTCACCCTATGACCCCCTTTGACCCATATGAACGATTCGAATATGTCCCTAGGGGTCCGAGGACCCCTAGGGACATATGTCATCGTTTAATGGGTCAAAGAGGGTCATAGGTCACCCTATGACCCTCTTTCACCAATATGAATGATTCGAACATGTCCCTAGGGGTCTAAGGACCCCTGGGGACATATGTCATCGTTTAATGTGTCGAAGAGGGTCATAGGTTACCCTATGACCCCATTTCACCCATATTACCCATTCGAATATGTCCCTAGGGGTCCTAAGACCCCTAGGGACATATGTCGTCGTTTAATGGGTCAAAGGGGATCATAGGTCACCCTATGACCCCCTTTGACCCATATGAACAATTCGAATATGTTCTTAGGGCTCCAAGGACCCTTAGAGAAATATGTCATCGTTTAATAAGTTAGAGAGGGTCATAGGTCACCCTATGACCCCTTTTGACACATATTACCCATTCGAATATGTCTCTAGGAGTCCTAGGACCCCTAGAGACATATATCGTCGTTTAATAGGTCAAAGAGGGTCATAGGTCACCCTATGACCCCTTTTGACACATATGAATGATTAGAATATGTCCCTAGGGGTCCTAGGACCCCTAGGGATATATGTCATTGTTTAATGGGTCAAAGAGGATCATAGGTCACCCTATGACCCCCTTTGACCCATATTACCCATTCGAATATGTCCCTAGAGGTCCTAGGACCCCTAAGGACATATATCGTTGTTTAATGTGTCAAAGAGGGTCATAGGTCACCCTATCACCCCATTTGATCCATATTACCTATTCGAATATGTCCCTTGGGGTCTGAGGACCCCTAGGGACATATGTCATCATTTAATGGGTCAAAGTGGGTCATAGGTCACCCTATGACCCCCTTTGACCCATAATACCCATTCGAATATGTCCCTGAGGGTCCTAGGACCCCTAGAGACATATGTCATCGTTTAATGGGTCAAAAGGGGTCATAGGTCACCTTATGACTCCCTTTAACCCATATTACCCATTCGAATATGTCCCTAGGGATCCTAGGACCCCTAGCGACATATCTTATCGTTTAATGGGTCAGAGACGGTCATAGGTCAACCTATCACCTCCTTTGACCCATATTACCAATTTCAATATGTCCTTAGGGGTCCCAGGACCCCTAGAGACATATATCATCGTTTAATGAGTCAAAGAGGGTCATAGGTCACCCTATGACCCCCTTTGACCCATATGTACGATTCGAATATGTCCCTAGTGGTCCTAGGACCCCTAGAGACATATGTCGTCATATAAAGGGTCAAAGAGGGTCATAGGTTACCCTATGACTCCATTTGACCCATATTACCCATTCGAATATGTCCTTAGGGGTCCTAGGACCCCTAGGGACATATGTCGTCATTTAATGCATCAAAGGGGGTCATAGGTCACCCTATGACCCCCTTTGACAAATATGAACAATTCAAATATGTCCCTAGGGGTCTTAGGACCCCTAGGGACATATGTTGTGGTTTAATGGGTCAAACGGGGTCATAGGTCACCCTATGACCCCCTTTGACCCATATTAACGATTGGAATATGTCCATAGGGTCCTAAGACCCATAGGGACAGATGTCATCATTTAATGGGTCAAAGAGGGTCATAGGTCACCCTATGACCCCATTTCACCCATATTACTCATTCGAATATGTCCCTTGGGGTCCGAGGACCCCTAGGGACATATGTCGTCGTTTAATGGGTCAAAGAGGGTCATAGGTCACCTTATGACCCTCTTTGACCTATATTACCCATTCGAATATGTCCCTAGGGGTCTTAGGACCCCTAGAGACATATATCGTCGTTTAATGCGTCAAGAGGGTCATAGGTCACCCTATGACCCCTTTTGACCCATATGAACGATTGGAATATGTCCCTAGTGGTCCTAGGACCCCTAGAGACATATGTCATCGTTTAATGGGTCAAAGAGCGTCATAGGTTACCCTATGACCCCATTTGACCCATATTACCCATTCGAATATGTCCCTAGGGGTCCTAGGACCCTTAGGGACATATGTCGTCGTTTAATGGGTCAAAGAGGGTCATAGGTCATCCTATGACCCTCTTTAACCCATATTACCCATTCAAATATGTCCCTAGGGGTCCGAGGACCCCTAGAGACATATATCATCGTTTAATGGGTCAGGAGGGTCATAGGTCACCCTATGACCCCGTTTGACCCATATGAACGATTTGAATATGTCCTTAGGGGTCCTAAGACACATAGAGACATATGTCGTCGTTTAATGGGTCAAAGAGGGTCATAGGGTAACCTATGACCCCATTTGACCCATATTACCCATTCAAATATGTCCCTAGGGGTCTTAGGACCTCTAGAGACATATGTCATCATTTAATTGGTCAAAGGGGCTCATAGGTCACCCTATGACCCCCTTTGACTCATATGAACGATTCAAATATGTCCCTAGGGGTCCTAGGACCCCTAGGGACATATGTCATCGTTTAATAGGTCAAAGGGGGTCATAGGTCACCCTATGACCCCATTTGACCCATATGAACCATTCGAATATGTCCCGAGGGTCTTAAGACCCCTAGGGACATATGTCATCGTTTAAAGGGTCAAAGGGGGTCATAGGTCACCCTATGACCCCCTTTGACTCATATAAACAATTCAAATATGTCCCTAGGGGTCCTAGGACCCCTAGGGACATATGTCATTGTTTAATGGGTCAAAGGGGGTCATAGGGTCGTTTAATGGGTCAAGAGGGTCATAGGTCACCCTATGACACCTTTTGACCCATATGAACGATTCGAATATGTCCCTAGGGGTCCTAGGACCCCTAGAGATATATGTCGTCATTTAATGGGTCAAAGAGGGTCATAGGTTACCTTATGGCCCCAGTTGACCTTAATTACCCATTCGAATATGTCCCTAGGGGTCATAGGACCGTTAGGGACATATATCGTCGTTTAATGGGTCAGAGGGGGTCATAGGTCACCCTACGACCCCCTTTGACTCATTTGAACGATTCAAATATGTCGCTATGGGTCCTAGGACCCCTAGGGACATATATCGTCGTTTAATGAGTCAAAGGGGGTCATAGGTCACCCTATGACCCCCTTTGACCCATATGAACGATTCGAATATGTCCCTAGGGGTCCTAGGACCCCTAGAGACATATATCGTCGTTTAATGGGTCAAGAGGGTCATAGGTCACCCTATGACCCCCTTTGACCCATATGAATGATTCAAATATGTCCCTAGGGGTCCTAGGACCTCTAGAGACATATGTCATCATTTAATGGGTCAAAGAGGGTCATAGGTTACCCTATGACCCCATTTGACCCATATTACCCATTCGAATATTTCCCTAAGGGTCCTAGGACCCCTAGGGACATATGTCGTCGTTTAATGGGTCAAAGGGGGTCATAAGGTGACCTATGACCCCCTTTGACCCATATGAACAATTCGAATATGTCCATAGGGTCCTAGGACCCTTGGGACATATGTTGTTGTTTAATGGGTCAAAGAGGGTCATAGGTCATTCTATGACACCCTTTGACCCATATTACCCATTCGAATATGTCTCTTGGGGTCCAAGGACCCCTAAGAACATATGTCATCGTTTAATGGGTCAAAGAGGGTCATAGGTCACCCTATGTCCCCCTTTGACCCATAATACCCATTCGAGTATGTCTTTAGGGATCCTAGGACCCTTAGAGACATATGTCGTCGTTTAATGGGTCAAAAGGGGTCATAGGTCACCCTATGACACCCTTTGACCCATATGTACGATTCAAATATGTCCCTAGGGGTCCTAGGACCTCTAGGGACATATGTCGTCGTTTAATGGGTCAAAGAGGGTCATAGGTCACCCTATGACCCCCTTTGACCCATATGAACGATTCGAATATGTCCCTAGGTGTTCGAGGACCCCTAGGGACATATGTCATCGTTTAATGGGTCAAAGAAGGTCATAAGTCACCCTATGACCCTCTTTGACCCATATGAACAATTCAAATATGCCCTTAGGGGTCTGATGACCCCTAGGGACATATGTCATCATTTAATGAGTCAAAGAGGGTCATAAGTTACCCTATGACCCCATTTGACCCATATTACCCATTCGAATATGTCCCTAGGTGTCCTAGGACCCCTAGGGACATATGTCATCGTTTAATGGATCAAAGGGGGTCATAGGTCACCCTATGACCCCCTTTGACCCATATGAACAATTTGAATATGTCCCTCGGGGTCCAAGGACCCCTAGAGAAATATGTCGTCGTTTAATGAGTCAGAGAGGGTCATAGGTCACCTTATATCCCCTTTTGACCCGTATTACCCATTTGAATATGTCCTTAGGGGTCCTAGGACCCCTAGAGACATATATCGTCATTTAATGGGTCAAAGAGGGTCATAGGGTGAGGGTCATAAGTCACCCTATGACCCTCTTTCACCCATATGAATGATTCGAACATGTCCCTAGGGGTCTAAGGACCCCTAGGGACATATGTCGTCGTTTAATGGGTCAAAGAGGGTCATAGGTTACCCTATGACCCCATTTGACCCATATTACCCATTCGAATATGTCCCTAGGGGTCCTAAGACCCCTAAGGACATATGTCGTCGTTTAATGGGTCAAAAGGGGTCATAGGTCACCCTATGACCCCCTTTGACCCATATGAACAATTCAAATATGTCCCTAGGGGTCCAAGGACCCTTAGAGAAATATGTCATCATTTAATGAGTCAAAGAGGGTCATAGGTCACCCTATGACCCCCTTTGACCCCATATTACCCATTCGAATATGTTGCTAGGGGTCCTAGGACCCCTAGAGACATATATCATCGTTTAATGGGTCAAAGAGGGTCATAGGTCACCCTATGACCCCCTTTGACCCATATTACCCATTCGAATATGTTGCTAGGGGTCCTAGGACCCCTAGAGACATATATCATCGTTTAATGGGTCAAAGAGGGTCATAGGTCACCCTATGACCCCCTTTGACCCATATGTAAGATTCGAATATGTCCCTAGGCGTCCTAAGACCCCTAGAGACATATGTCGTCATATAAAGGGTCAAAGAGGGTCAGAGGTTACCCTATGACCCCATTTCACACATATTACCCATTCGAGTATGTCCTTAGGGGTCCTAGGACCCCTAGCGACATATGTCGTCATTTAATGCATCAAAGGGGGTCATAGGTCACCCTATGACCCCCTTTGACTCATATGAACGATTCAAATATGTCCCTAGGGGTCCTAGGTCCCCTAGGGACATATGTTGTGGTTTAATGGGTCAAACGGGGTCATAGGTCACTTTATGACCCCCTTTGACCCATATGAACGATTGGAATATGTCCCTAGGGTCCTAGGACCCTTAGGGACATATGTCATCGTTTAATGGCTCAAAGAGGGTCATAGGTCACCTTATGACCCCATTTGACCCATATTACCCATTCGAATATGTCTCTTGGGGTCCGAGGACCCCTAGGGACATATGTCGTCGTTTAATGGGTCAAATAGGGTCATAGGTCACCCTATGACCCCCTTTGACCTATATTACCCATTCGAATATGTCCCTAGGGGTCCTAAGACTTCTGGAGACATATATCATCGTTTAATGCGTCAGGAGGGTCATAGGTCACCCTATGACCCACTTTAACCCATATGAACGATTCCAATATGTCCCTAGCGGTCCTAAAACCCCTAGAGACATATGTCATCATTTAATGGGTCAAAGACCCATTTGACCCATATTACCCATTCAAATATGTCCCTAGGGGTTCTAGGACCCTTAGAGACATACGTCGTCGTTTAATGGGTCAAAGAGGGTCATAGGTCATCCTATGGCCCCCTTTGACCCATATTACCCATTCGAATATGTCCCTAGGCGTCCGATGACCCCTAGAGACATATATCATCGTTTAATGGGTCAAGAGGGTCATAGGTCACTCTATGACCCCCTTTGACCCATATGAACGATTTGAATATGTCCCTAGGGGTCCTAGGACCCATAAAGACATATGTCATCGTTTAATGGGTCAAAGAGGGTCATAGGGTAACCTATGACCCCATTTGACCCATATTACCCATTCGAATATGTCCCTAGGGGTCTTAGGACCCCTACGGACATATGTCGTCATTTAATGGGTCAAAGGGGCTCATAGGTCACCCTATGACCCCCTTTGACTCATATGAACGATTCAAATATGTCCATAGGGGTCCTAGGACCCCTAGGGACATATGTCGTCGTTTAATGAGTCAAAAGCGATCATAGGTCACCCTATAACCCCCTTTGACCCATATGAACCATTCGAATATGTCCCTAGGGTCCTAAGGCCCCTAGCGACATATGTTGTCGTTTAAAGGCTCAAAGGGGGTCATAGGTCACCCTATGACCCCCTTTGACTCATATGAATGATTCAAATATGTCCCTAGGGGTTCTAGGACCCCTAGGGACATATGTCATCATTTAATGAGTCAATGGGGGTAATAGGTCACCCTATGACCCCCTTTGACCCATATGAACGATTCGAATGTCCCTAGGGTCCTAGGACCCTTAAGGACATATGTCATCGTTTAATGGGTCAAAGAGGGTCGTAGGTCACCCTATGACCCCCTTTGACCCATAATACCCATTTGAATATGTCCCTAGGGGTCCTAGGACCCCTAGAGACATATGTCATCATTTAATGGGTCAAAGGGGGTCATAGGTCACCCTATGACCCCCTTTGACCCATATGTATGATTCGAATATGTCCCTAGGGGTCCTAGGACCCCTAGGGACATATGTCGTCGTTTAATGGGTTAAAGAGCATTATAGGTCACCCTATGACCCCCTTTGACCCATATGAACGATTCGAATATGTCCATAGGGGTCCGAGGACCCCTAGGGACATATGTCATCGTTTAATGGGTCAAAGAGGGTCATAGGTCACCCTATGACCCTCTTTCACCAATATGAATGATTCGAACATGTCCCTAGGGGTCTGAGGACCCCTAGGGACATATGTCATCGTTTAATGGGTCGAAGAGGATCATAGGTTACCCGATGACCCCATTTGACCCATATTACCCATTCCAATATGTCCCTAGGGGTCCTAAGACCCCTAGGGACATATGTCGTCGTTTAATGGGTCAAAGGGGATCATAAGTCACCCTATGACCCCCTTTGACCCATATGAACAATTCGAATATGTCCCTAGGGGTCCAAGGACCCTTAGAGAAATATGTCATCATTTAATGAGTCAGAGAGGGTCATAGGTCACCCTACGACCCCTTTTGACCCATATTACCCATTCGAATATGTCCCTAGGGGTCCTAGGACCCCTAGAGACATATATCGTCGTTTAATAGGTCAAAGAGGGTTATAGGTCACCCTATGACCCCCTTTGACACATATGAAAGATTAGAATATGTCCTTAGGGGTCCTAGGACCCCTAGGGATATATGTCATTGTTTAATGGGTCAAAGAGGGTCATAGGTCACCCTATGACCCCCTTTGACCCATATTACCTATTCGAATATGTCCCTAGAGGTCCTAGGACCCCTAAGGACATATATCATTGTTTAATGTGTCAAAGATGGTCATAGGTCACCCTACCAACCCATTTGACCCATATTATCTATTCGAATATGTCCCTTGGGGTCTGAGGACCCCTAGGGACATATGTCGTCGTTTAATGGGTCAAAGAGGGTCATAGGTCACCCTATGACCCCCTTTGAGCCATAATACCCATTCGAATATGTCCTTAGGGGTCCTAGGACCCCTAGAGACAAATGTCGTCGTTTAATGGGTCAAAGGGGGTCATAGGTCACCTTATGACCCCCTTTAACCCATATTACCCATTCGAATATGTCCCTAGGGGTCCTAGGACCCCTAGCGACATATCTCGTCGTTTAATGGGTCAAAGAGTGTCATAGGTCACCCTATGACCCCCTTTGACCCATATTACCAATTCGAATATGTCCCTAAGGGTCCTAGGACCCCTAGAGACATATATCATCATTTAATGGGTCAAAGAGGGTCATAGGTCACCCTATGACCCCCTTTGACCCATATGTACGATTTGAATATGTCCCTAGGGGTCCTAGGACCCCTAGAGACATATGTCATCATATAAAGGGTCAAAGAGGGTCATAGGTTACCCTATGACCCCATTTGACTCATATTACTCATTCGAATATGTCCTTAGGGGTCCTAGGACCCCTAGGGACATATGTCGTCATTTAATGCATCAAATGGGGTCATAGGTCACCCTATGACCCCCTTTGACTCATATGAACGATTCAAATATGTCCCTAGGGGTCTTAGGACCCCTAGGGACATATGTTGTGGTTTAATGGGTCAAACGGGGTCATAGGTCACCCTATGAGCCCCTTTGACCCATATAAACAATTGGAATATGTCCATAGGGTCCTAGGACCCCTAGGGATAGATGTCGTCGTTTAATGGGTCAAAGAGGGTCATAGGTCACCCTATGACTCCATTTGACCCATATTACCCATTCGAATATGTTCCTTGGGGTCCGAGGACCCCTAGGGATAGATGTCATCGTTTAATGGGTCAAAGAGTGTCATAGGTCACCTTATGACCCTCTTTGACCTATATTACCCATTCGAATATGTCCCTAGGGGTCCTAGGACCCCTGGAGACATATATCGTCGTTTAATACATCAAGAGGGTCATAGGTCACCATATGGCCCCTTTTGACCCATATGAACGATTCGAATATGTCCCCAGTGGTCCTAGGACCCCTAGAGACATATGTCGTCATTTAATGGGTCAAAGAGGGTCAAAGGTTACCCTATGGCCCCATTTGACCCATATTACCCATTCGAATATGTCCCTAGTGGTCCTAGGACCGCTAGGGACATATATCGTCGTTTAATAGGTCAAAGGGAGTCATAAGTCACCATTTGAACGATTCAAATATGTCCCTAGGACCCCTAGGGACATATGTCGTCGTTTAATGAGTTAAAGGGGGTCATAGGTCACCCTATGACCCCCTTTGACCCATATGAACGATTCGAATATGTCCCTAGGGTCCTAGGACCCCTAGGGACATATGTCATCGTTTAATGGGTCAAAAAGGGTCATAGGTCACCCTATGACCCCCTTTGACCCATATTACCCATTCGAATATGTCCCTTGGGGTCCGAGGACCCCTAGGGACATATGTCGTCGTTTAATGGGTCAAAGAGGGTCATAGGTCACCCTATGACCCCCTTTGACCCATATTACCCATTCGAATATGTCCCTAGGGGTCCTAGGACCCCTAGAGACATATATCATTGTTTAATGAGTCAAGAGGGTCATAGGTCACCCTATGACCCCCTTTGACCCATATGATAGATTCGAATATGTCCCTAGGGGTCCTAGGACCTCTAGAGACATATGTCATCGTTTAATGGGTCAAAGAGGGTCATAGGTTACCCTATGACCCCATTTGACCCATATTACCTATTCGAATATGTCCCTAGGGGTCCTAGGACCCCTAGGGACATATGTCGTCGTTTAATGGGTCAAAGTGGGTCATAGGGTGACCTATGACCCCCTTTGACCCATATGAACAATTCGAATATGTCCTTAGGGTCCTAAGACCCCTGCGGACATATGTTGTCATTTAATGGGTCAAAGAGGGTCATAGGTCACCCTATGACCCCCTTTCACCCATATTACCCATTCGAATATGTCTCTTGGGGTCCAAGGACCCCTAGGAATATATGTCATCGTTTAATGGGTCAAAGAGGGTCATAGGTCATCCTATGACCCCCTTTGACCCATAATACCCATTCGAGTATGTCCCTAGGGATCCTAGGACCCCTAGAGACATATGTCGTCGTTTAATGGGTCAAAAGGGGTCATAGGTCACCCTATGACACCCTTTGACCCATATGTACGATTCGAATATGTCCCTAGGGGTCCTAGGACCCCTAGGGACATATGTCGTCGTTTAATAGGTCAAAGAGGGTCATAGGTCACCCTATGACCCTCTTTGACCCATATGAACGATTTGAATATGCCCGTAGGGGTCTAATGACCCCTAGGGACATTTTTTGTCGTTTAATGAGTCAAAGAGGGTCATAGTTTACCCTATGACCCCATTTGACCCATATTACCCATTCGAATATGTCCCTAGTGGTCCTAGGACCCCTAGGGACATATGTCGTCGTTTAATGGGTCAAAGGGGGTCATAAGTCAACCTATGTACCCCTTTGACCCATATGAACAATTCGAATATGTCCCTAGGGGTCCAAGGACCCCTAGAGAAATATGTCTTCGTTTAATGAGTCAGAGAGGGTCATAGGTCACCTTATGACCCCCTTTGACCCGTATTACCCATTCGAATATGTCCCTAGGTGTCCTAGGAAGCCTAGAGACATATATCATCATTTAATGGGTCAAAGAGGGTCATAGGTCACCCTATGACCCCCTTTGACCCATATGAACGATTGGAATATGTCCCTAGGGGTCCTAAGACCCCTAGGGACATATGTTGTCGTTTAATGAGTCAAAGAGGGTCATAGGTCACCCTATGACCCCCTTTGACTCATATTAGCCATTCAAATATTTTCTTAGAGGTCCTAGGTCACCCTATGACCCCCTTTGACCCATATTAGCCATTCGAATATGTCCCTAGAGGTCCTAGGACCCCTAGGGACATATGTCATCGTTTAATGGATCAAAGGGGGTCATAGGTCACCCTATGACCCCCTTTGACCCCTATGAATGATTCGACTATGTCCCTGGGGGTCCTGGGACCCCTAGGGACATATGTCGTCATTTAATGGGTCAAAGGGGGTCATAGGTCACCCTATGACCCCCTTTGACCCATATGAATGATTCGGCTATGTCCCTAGGGGTCCTAGGACCCCTAGGGACATATGTTATCGTTTAATAGGTCAGAGAGGTTCATAGGTCACCCTATGACCCCCTTTGACCCATAATACCCATTCGAATATGTCCCTAGGCGTCCTAGGACCCCTAGAGACATATGTCGTCGTTTAATGGGTCAAAGGGGGTCATAGGTCACCCTATGACCCCCTTTGACCGATATGATCAATTCGGCTATGTCCTTGGGGGTCATAGGGACATATGTCATCATTTAATGTGTCAAAGGGACCCCCCTTTGACTCATTAAAGGACGACATATGTCCCTAGGGGTCCTAGGACCCCTAGAGACATATATCGTCGTTTAATAGGTCAAAGAGGGTTATAGGTCACCCTATGACCCCCTTTGACTCTTATATATTAATAATATACATATATATTAATAATATACATATCAATATAATAATATATATATATATATATATATACATATACATATTACATTATTATATTTAATGAAAATTTTACGTTATTATATAAATATATTAATAACATACATATTAATATAATAATATATAATACATATTTTATATATATATAAATTGTGTTATTATATTTACTAAGAATAATAATAATATATATTATATTTATAGATTGTAATAAGATTAACATAAGATATTATTATATATTACTAGATTATATCTTGTATGTTTACATTACGTTATTATATATATATATAATATATTAAAATATGCCTTTACATATTAATATAAGTGAAATAATTTAAAAATAAAAAACTAGAACGTTTAAATCGAATTTCTCTCCAAAATTTGAAAATTTTTGGAATTTGACTACCGAGCCATATCGGATATCCGATGTCAAATTGGATATCCGATCAGGCTTGGTATTTACCAAGCCTGCCCGGTCAACCCCAAAGATGTGTTTATAGAGAGTTTTAGTGATACTCAAACTTTGGGTAGCCGTCTGACAATGTTATTTTGATCGAAATTGAATGAAACAAAATGAGTTTTTTAATATCGCTCTCTAGATTCCATCAATATAATTTCTGTCAAATTTTGAGTTCGATAAGTATTTATTAGTTAATTATCAATGAAGATTATCGTAAAGTGCTGATTGACATTCTGAATGAAAAATAGCTATAACTTTCAAACGGTATAACATTTTTTAAATCTAAAAGTTGCATCACATTCTATACTTCGCCTAGTATAAGAAAAAAACAAAAAAAGAAAAATTTGATCAAATTTTCTATTAGTTAGGGTGGTCAGACACGGGACTTTTTTAATCCGAAAAAGTTTTGGTAGAAAATTCATATTTAATTATTTATTTGAAATAAAAATATCAAAAAATATGCGTCACATCCGGGCATGAGTCTAGTTTTCATATCTATAATTATATTAAAAAAATATTATGATTTGATTTTGATTAAGGTGGTCAGACATACACCTACTTTTTATTTTCGCCCTGAAATTTTCTTAGTACTGCATTAAAATTCAAACTTTTGACCAATCAATTATTTTTTTCTCCTGATAAGGCCTAGTAGTTTAGAAACTAAATTCAATTTTCTACAAATTATTTTCTTACAACTTTTTGATATAAAGTCCATAACCACTTCAAAATTATGTGTCAAGTTGACATAAACCTGATTTGCTGATTTTTCACTGCCACTTAAGGCCATAGTTTGGTACACCATGATCTTGCACATACCCAAATCTTGATTAGGACCAGATTAAGGGGAAAGAAAAACAATGAGGCTAGAAGTTTAAGAAAGGATAAAATAAGGGAATCCTACTAAATGAGGATTTAAAAGGAACTATTGAATTAGCTATTTTGAGGGCTTGATCACTAATACTTCATTCCCCCAATGATTACTAAGCCTACAAAAATCATGATTATTCATATGACACATATGTGTGCCTGGGATAAGGAATAAAAATAGATAAGGAAAAGCCAAAAATTCAAATCCATATTAGTTCTAACTAGGAGGTTTAAAAATATTATTTCAGTTTTATATGGGATGGAGTTAGGTTACTAATTGAATAATTTTAAGATAAGTGTAGGGACTATACTTGTATATCCTAGATACCTAAGGAGGTTACAAATTATTGTTCATTGAAAAATCTTCACCATTAGCACCCTTCTTAGCCAGCTGGTCTGCCTTCTTATTTCCTTTCTTATAAATATGTAGAATTTGAGTGTCTATGAAATAGTCTATGATTCTGAGGACTTCTTCTAATTTTTAGTTAAGGACCCAATTTGGAGTAGATCATTTCCTAATGGCATTAAGGATGATCTAAGAGTAGCCTTCAATAATGACCTTTGATAGGCCTAAATCTAGACATATTTATATTCCTTCTTGCAGAGCTTCTAGTTCTGCAAGGTTGTTAGTAGTAGGGTTTATGGATTTAGCTCTTTTTGCTATCCATTTACCGGAAGCATTATTAATGATGTACCCAATGCCTAATTTTCTAGGATCACCTCTTAAGGCATCGTCAAGATTTGACTTGGTCCACCCCAATGGTGGGGGGGTCCATTTGTAATTTTCCCTTGCTTCTTAATTTTTCTTATTATAGGTGAGCAGGGGGTTTATTAAGTTCTTCCAATTCTTCTTCATTAACCCATCCCATCTTGAAAATGAGCCCTCCTCTTGTGGATATTTTCTAAGGTGAGAATATAAAGTCTCTACAATGCATGCTTTAATTTTATTGAGGATTACATCTGTTGGCATATCCTGATTACAAAAAATTCTTCTATACCTTTCCTTCCATATTTCCCACATAAGAATAGATGGAATAATGTTCCAAATTTTGTTTTATACACCCTTATAAATACCTTTTGGCCATCTCTTGAGAAGCTCAATTAGGGATGATGGCATGGGAGCTATCCAGCCTAACATCTGTCTGAGCCAATCCCAACATAGATGTAAATATGGGAATTTATAAAGGATATGGTTGGTGTCTTCACCTTCTTGCCTAAAAAGCACACATATTGAAGGGCCTTCAACACCCATCTTACATAATCTATCAGCTGTGAGAATCTTGGTTTGGAATGCTAGCCATAAAAAGAAGCATGCCTTAGGCAAGTAGGATGCATCCTAGCAAAGATTAAAAGGAATTTTTACCTCTCCCCAGTCACGGGAGTGAGTGATAACTCTATAACCATTTTTGACACTATACTTCCCATCTTTTGATGCAGCTCATATGAGTTTATCTTTACTCTTAAATTTCTTGATTTTTCTATTTTGAATACTTTTTTCATAGCTGGATCTACATTTAGATTTTCAACTGATTTACATACCCATATTGTAATTTTGTCATATTTTTATTTTAGTTTTATAGTCACAACCCTTGATCCCCTAGGCTTTTACTAATTGCTCTTTAAGATTTCCTGTGCTCCTCATACTGTCTACTGGGGGTGCCCATCCCAAGAATCTTCCCAAAATAGAGCCTCATCTCCCTTACCCACATCCCAAGTAAGGTATTTACTTATGAGTTCTCTACTTTTAACTATAAAATTCTAGCTCTCAGAACCTTTAGGAAGGGATTGCATTCTGAAAATTGAATAAGGGTCTGCTGGATTAAGGTATTTGCTATACAAAATTTTGGCCCATTTTTGTTCTCTTTCTACAAATAGGCACCAAACAAGTTTAGCCCCAAGTGCTTCATTCTGCCAGCTTAAATTTTTAATGCATAAACCTCCTAAATCCTTAGGTTTACAAATGTTGTCCCACTTAATGAGAGCTAGTCTATTAGACTCAACTAAGTGGTTCCACAGAAAATTCCTAAATTTGGCCTCAAATTGCTTGTTGATGTTTATACAAAGGGAGACAAGAAAGTGGGTAGGTAGGGAGAGCAGATAGAATTACTCTAATTTCGGTGACTTTCTCGACTTTTGTAAGCCATTTATCCTTCCATCCCCCTATCTGAGTATCCAATTTATTAAGAATATTATGCCAAACCTTGTTATATTTATTGCCTTTTTCTAGTTCAATCCCTAAGTATTTGCATGGAAATGAACCCTTTTTGTAGCCCATGATGTTGCATATTTGTGCCTCCTTTTCAGGCTTGGTGTGAATGAAAAAGATTTATGATTTTGCAGCATTCACTTTTTGACTAGAGGCTTCCATGTACTGTTGAATGATAGATTTAATACTAAGGGCCTCATTTTTAGAACTTTTGCAAGGTAAGATGGTATCATCTACATACTATTGGTTGGCGATGTTAGGGACATTACCCGTAATTATGATACAATTCATTTTCCCTTCTAAATGAGATTTTATTAATGCCCTTCCAAAAGCTTCTGCCATAATAATAAATAAGAATGGAGAGAGTGGGTCACCTTTTTTGATACCTCTTGAGGTTCTGAAGAAACTTTTGGGAGTTCCATTAATAAGAACTAAGATCTTAGTTCTAGAGATGCACTGATAGATGAAATTAATCCATTGGAGTGAAAATCCAAAGGCTTCTAAAACTTTACATAAAAACCTCCAATCAACCATATCATAAGCTTTTTGGATGTCCAATTTCATGAACATACTTGCTAATTTGTTTTTGTTAGCTGAATGGAGTGCTTCTTGAATAATGAGTAAGCCATCTATAATAGATCTACCTGGAACAAAGCCAGTTTGTTCTTCTAAAATAATCTTGGGGAGAATAGATTTTAGATAATTTGTTAGAATTTTTTATAATACTTTATAAATGGTATCGAAGAGGTCTATAGGTCAAAAAACTTCTAGAGTTTCAGGATCCTCTTTTTTGGGTATCAAAGTTAGGAGGTGTTATTAATTTCGGATAAAATAGAACTGCAATTTCTTGTTGCTTTGATGGCTTTCCACATGTCAAAACCAATTATATCCCAGCATTTTTGGTAGAAGAAAGCTTGGAATCCATCCCGTCCTCAAGATTTATCTAGGTTCATATTGAAGACCACTCGTCTAACCTCTTCTAAGGAGATAGGGTTATTTAATAATTTATTGTCTCCTGACAAGATCAGCCTAGGAATGGCTTTAAGCATTTTTGTTTGTGCTACCAAATTTGAGTCATCGTAGTTATTTAAAATATTATGGAAGTGATTAATGAAGGTCTCAGCTATTTTACCTAGATTTTCTATGGTGGTGCCCAGAGGGTCTTTGATTTTAGTAATTTTTCTTTTGGCTCTGTTCTGCAAGGTACTATTATGAAAGAATTTTGTGTTTTGATCTCCTCCATCTAGCCATTTTTCTCTTGACTTTTATCTCCAAAAAACTTCTTCTTTAGCTTGGATGGATTCTTTCCTGGTGAGTAAATTTTTTTCCACATTATAGTTGTCGTTATTCATTCCTTTCTTAATTACTTCTATATTTAATTCCCTTAATATTTCTTCTATATCTAGTTTATCTTTAAATATATTATTGAATCGTTCATTATTCCACTTATGTATCTTTTCTTTAATTATTTTTCATTTATGAGACAAAAATGTACATTTTAGAACCTTTAAAATTCTCTTGCATCCACCATTCTTTAATAAGTACCATAAAGTTACTATCTAAAAACCACATTTTTTCACACTTAAATGGATTTCTTACTGGTTTATTATGTTCAAAGAATTCAATACGAATGGGATAGTGATCTAAACCTGGAATTGAGAGAACTGAGGCTTGGATCTTGGAGTTTAAAGTTCATTTAATACTCCTTTGAGGAAAAACCTATCTAATTTCTCAATTATATATGTAAAATCTTTCCTTCTTTTATTCCACGTATACTTACCATTATTAAATAGAATATCTATCAGATTGTTAAGGTCTACCCAATTTTTAAAATCCTTGGTTGCTTGGGAGGTTTGTTGTATGCCTCCATATTTCTCATCTATATTTAAAATAGTATTGAAATCACCTCCAAGTAGAATGAGTTCATTTTTATGGTTGTTGATGAAGGTACTAATTTCATCCCATAGACATTTTTTTATCATTGTTAGAGGTTGGACCATGTATGTTAATTAAGATAAACCGTAAGTTGGTTTTGATACTATTGACTCTTCTGCTCAACCATGACTTGTTTGAATTTAAAATATTCAATATGACTTTCCTAGGATTCCAAATAATACCTAGACCTCTCGAGGCCCCTCCAAATTCATGTAGGTAACTGTTCCAACTTCCCAATTTATTTTCTAACTTAAATCCTTCTTCTTTTTTTAATTTTGTTTCTTGTAATATAATAATTTCATATTCAAAATGTTTTAGGTTATGTTTTAATAAATGTTTTTTTCTAGGAGCATTTAGGCCTCTAGCATTCAATGTCATGATCTTCATGCTACCTTGGGAAGGATCTTCCCCTTCCCTGCATAAAGTAGATGACTAATCTTTTGTTGTTCCTTTGCTTGCCCATCAGCTTCTATAAGTTCTTTGAGGGATTTCCTTCCTCTTTTGGCTTTAATTTTACCATAATTTGGTGAGTCTATCCCTTCTTGGTTACTCAGAATGCCCAACTGCTCTATGTTTCTTAGTACATTTAAGAATATTTCAGATTGATTACCTTCTACTACATCTTTATCTTCATTAAATTGTAAAATTTGTGCTACCTTCACTGACTTATCCTTTGTTAGACTAGCATCTTCCTAAGAAATCTTAGGAGAACTATCATCAGAGCCATCAACCTTTTCTATAGATACTTTATATTCTATTCTCAGAGGGGATTTCCTATTTTTTTCATCTTTCACAAATGCTATCAGATCTCTTCTTAGGTCTTCATAAGTGTATTAATCTCCACCTATCTTTAAAATGCATTGTATAAGGTCCTCTTTCTATGACCTACTACTCTTATCTACATTCTCATAGTCAAGTACTTGGATTAATTCATCATATAGAAGATCTAAGTTTTCCTTCTCAGTTTCACTTAGTATTAACCCTTCACTTTCTTTGTCTTTTTCCCAATCCTCATTCAAAAATTCCTAGAATACTTGAATTAAGTTTTCTTTAATCTTACTATGTTCATTATCCTTTACCTTATTCTCATTAAGGTTGTGTTCTAGAGATGCTTTCCAAGTAGGGAGCATCTGCCAAAATTTGGTAAATAGATTTGTTTCCTTGTTCTCAAGATTTTTGATTTTCTTTGTAGTTTTTTCTGACTGTTGCTTTGGTGTTTCCAATTTATCCTCTGTATGTTTAGTCATTTCATCATCTAGAGCTTTAGCAAAGAATAGTTGAATATTCTCAATCTCTTCTATCCTGCTGAGCATATTTCTAGGAGTCTCTTTATCCTAGATTTTTGGCTTAATCTCCAATATTTTCCTATCCTCATTTAATGCTTTTGGGCTCTTACCCTTCTTTGCTCTCTCTAATTTTTTCTTACATGTTTTTCTGTTGTTCATTAAATTCTAACTTCTAATGTTAGCCATGCTCTGTGAGGTATCATTCATTACTCTATTATAATCTTTGAGACTGAGGTCATTCTACCTAGATTGGATTTTTAGACTAGGCCTAATTCCTTTAAACTCATGTATATCTGATAATCCAAAAGTTCCTTTATTCTTAACTGATCTTGGGAGGTTTCTTGTTACCAAATTTTGGGAAATTTCCTTTTTATTTTCTTGTACTAACTTTAATGCCTTCTTCTGATTTTCCTGAGAGGTGTGAGGGGGTCTGTCGTTGTCCTTTGTTCCTAACTCAATTGTCTTACCTTCTACTTCATTCATTGTTTATGCATTTACTTTCTCTGATGTGATTGAAGTAGCCTTTAGATTGCCTTGCTTAGCTATATCTTCCTTTTGATTCATTCTTTGATTCCTTATTTTCATCTTGGGGAATGTAACCATAAGATCTGTGGTAGTTTGAAGCTTTTTGAAGGTAATTTTCCTCTCATCATATAGTCTGATAATCTCTAAAAAAACTCCTTCACATCTATGTACTTTTAGTTTATATAGAGATCTGTTAGTTATTATTTTGATGGGACTAAAGTCCCTATTTTATTAACCTTGCATTTTACCAATAATTTGATGTTGTTACAAAATTTAAATGAGGTGTCTATGCCAATTAGGTCTCTAGTTGAAAAGCCTATTTTCTTAATCATTTCTATTTTCTTTAGTTATGGAGGGATGAAGTTAATAGAGATCCATATTGGAATTTAAAAATTTAAATTTTCTTCCTTACAATCAGGAATCCAATCAAAAAATTAACCACATAACCTTTAAAGAAACAATCAGAGACATCAAGAAAGTCTTTTTTAACATACTAATTGCAACATTGGATATATATTAGTCTATCTGAATAGTGAGAAATACTTACCTAGGATTTGCAAAATTCCTCAATCCAAATAATGAGATTATGCATTTTTGAACTTGGCCCATTCCAAAATGAAAAAACACCAACTTTTAGGCATTCCTACCATTCATTTTTGTTGTCCTGATTGTTAATAATCAGGACTTTTTCATCTGATTTGATTGGATTAGGGCTGAGAGACAAGAGAGGGTATAAGTCAGGATGAGGATGGAAGTTGGAGGCTAGTGTTCTTTGATGTGGGGTAATATAGATATTGGGGGTGATGGGAGAAGCAAAGAGATTTGAATTTCTAGGTACCAGATCCATAGAAAGATCTACAAGGAAACCTATCTACTGGGCATATAAGGATTGATTGTTAGGGTTTGCATATTTGGTGAAGTTGAAGAATTGGATTTTTTTGTCCAAGCTTAAAATGGAAAGGATTATAGGTCAGGGAGTATAAAAATCCTGAGGTTTGGGGTATTCACTTTCCATAGTATGAGATTTAAACAAAGAATTACCATTCTAAATTTGAATTCAAGGGAAAAATTGCGAAAAAAACCTGGTTTTCATCCTATTCGGTTCGATTGCTGAAATTGTTCTTTGGCAATGATAATATTTGCCATCTTGTCTTTTCTACTCTATCTGCTTGATTCAATACTGCAATGGACCCAGGATTGAGAGATTTGTGTTGTTTAAACTGGGGTTCCAGACCCTTTGTCCCCTCTAAAATGGAGAACGCATTTGATCTATTCATAGCATAGTTAAAAATACTAGAAGCCTTTTTGTCGGATGAGCAAAGATCTGAATCCACCTTATCCAATATTTTGCTAGGGTTTCAGACTATCTATAGAAGGGGTCCTATACATTTCATGGAAGGCTTGCATTTTCGGGCAGTCGAATATCCTAATTTTTCAGGTTCTTCAAAAAGTTCGTCATATTTATAGAGTAGAGATTATTACTTTTTACAAATATAAATTTATTGATTTTTTCACATCACCATTTTTATTGAATTTTATGCTCACATATTTTTTGACAGTTGAATTTCTCCATAAATGTAGGCATCGTGTGCTAAGATAAATCTATTTTACTTACGGTTTAGATATTGATTTTGTAACATTTACTTTTTACTATTTTGTTTCTAGTTATGGCAACTAATTTACTTTATTTACTTTGCCTATTTGATGCACAAAAACTTTTGAGAAATATTTTGAAACATTAGAATAAATCAAAATAAATGTAACTTATTAAGCTAAGACAATTTCAAATTGACATATTCTTCACTTATGCTATGTCTATTGAACATAATGGTTACAACTTATGTGCAAAATATATATATATTGGTAGAAGAAGCCTCTTTTGAGAAACAAAGTGCAATCAACAATTCCAAAAAATATGTCTATTGAACATAATGGTTACAACTTATGCACAAAGTATATATCTTGGTAGAAGAAGCCTCTTTTGAGAAACAAAGAGCAATCAGCAATTCCAAAAAGTATGCATTCTTTAATCTCATTAATATGGACTCAAATATATCTTAAGATATAAACTTAGATTAATCCAATAATGCATTATTATACAAATGTCTTCAATATGTTAAAAATAAATTTTCAAAAATAATCTATGTGATTGTGAATCATGTTTCTTATAAATCTTAGAATTGTAGAATTATTTGTATTTTTAAAATAATAAGAATAATTTTGTACGTAAATTTTCATTTTAGATTTATAATTAAACTAATTATTGCTTCATTCTTGAATTAGCTTAAATTAGAATTTGAAATGCAAAAAGACAAAATAGAATAGAATTTTCTTAAAAGATATATAGGAAGATTGAGTTTATATCTAGACTTTAGTATATAATAGAAATGTTTCTAACATTTCTACCAAAATTATAAAAATATTTCATTTATATCAAGATTCTATCTTTGAAATGATATGCATTCAAAAAGACAATATAGAATAGAACTATTGCTTACATATATATAAAAATGCAGAAAGTTTACATTTAAGTTTTTAAAATTTGATTTAATTTATTTTTTAATTCAAAATTTAACTTTTTATTTTAATATTTAAAAGGATTTACATGTAAAAAGAATGAAAATATTTGTTTTGCATATTTATTTTTTTATTTTTCTTCAATTTTACATATACAAAGATAGAAATGAAATGCATGTGCATATTTTGAAATATTAGAAAGATTGCATTTATATGTTGATTTCAGTTTTAATTTTATAATTTAGTTTTATAACTTAAATGATTTACATGTAAAAAAAAAAGAATTAGAAATTTTGGTAATATATCTAGATTAATTTCTATTTTTAATTCATTTCCAAAATATTCTCACATCTAGGATGGATAAATAGGGTGACTTAATTTAAAATTTAAACCTAATCCTAACACTTAACCTAAACAAATTGAATCTTGATCTATATAAAATCTTAACAAATTAATCCTAATCTTGTACATTTTATGATTTTTAAGATATGTATGTGTACCATAGCCCTAATTTCTTAAATGATATTATCAAATTGAAGATATATATGAACCATAATCCTAACCCTAATCTAATCCAAGTTGAAATTTAACCTGAAACTTCATATTGACCCTAATTGAATGTTATGTCAAAATTGGAACATAATCTAATTATAATTAGACTAAACCCACACTTCCTTACCATTACTAAAACATAATCATATTTGAATCTTACACAAAATAATAACTTTAATAAAATACTAATCTTAAATAAATGCTAACCCTCATAACTAATTCATAACCTTAATTCTAGACTAAATTGGGTTGTGGTCCAACCCTAAGTATAAATAAACCCTCATAATCATAAAAATCTAAATATAATCAAACCTTAACTACAATAAAGTTTAACTTTAAATAGAACTTAAATAATTCCCTCTCATTAAAACTTGATAGGAACCTAACCTTATGTCTAACCCAAATTGATCATTAACTATTAAACTAATTGAATAATAGCTGTATATCTATTTAAACTATAACCATAATTCAACCCCAAATATAACTATTTTTTAAATTTTTAACTACATCAATAACGTAAAACCTAATGCAAACCCTAACCATTATGCAAAAACTAACCCCAACTCTTAACCCTATCCCCAATCCTAACACTCAACCTAGCCATTCCACAAACAATAAAACTAAATGTATCATTGACCCAAAACCTATCTCTAATCCCAAACAAGATGTAAATATTAATCTCCACCCTAACTTATGGCTACAAACTTCATCTTAATCCTCACCCTAACCTTAAACCTAAAAAACCCTTAATTAATTCTCTAACTAAAATTAATCTTAATCATATTGATAATCATAAACCTAACCCTAGAAGCTTCTAAATGAAGTCATAATTACACCAAGAGGTGTAACCTACAATGGAAAAATGGGGGGATCTAAAGTGGTGTGACCGTGTTAATGTTAAGTTTTTAATATTAAAAATTGAAAGCTGACTAAGTAAAATTAATATATAAATATACCTTCTATATCCTATACAATTACCAACTTTCATTCAATTTTAGTTTAATTCATGAGTTGTATTCTTCTTCTCTCAAAGTCTTAGATTAGAAAGTTGATTTCTTTGATTATATTCACTTCATCACTACTGTAAGAAAAAATCTCAATTTTTCTTAGACCATTTAGATTCCACAGCTTCATCACGAGTTCATTGAAGAATAAATATTTCTTTTTAAAGAGAACAAACCAAAATCTTGATACTCATGTGTGTCTCCATAGTAATATTTAGTTGTATTTCAGAGCTTGATTTTTTGTTTGTAGTATAATGTGTTTAACACTGATTAGACCCTATTGAGAGATGCTTTATGAGCAACAATTCTTGTTAACTACACATTTTGAAATAAGAATAAAAATCTATATTAGATTGAAGTAAATATTTTTTAGACAAGAAAAACATAAGTCCCTCAATTGGATTATTTTAGCCCAAAAAAAACTCTTTATCTCTTCTAGTAATCATATACTACTACACACATACTTTTAATTATACTGAAGTAGTCAAGTTTTCTCTTTGCCTTTTTAAAATTTTGGGATCACAATTGAACCTTTGTAGTTTCAAAAATCTTCGTAGATGTTCCTATCATGGCACAGGTGCCCTAGCATTTCTATAGTTGACTAATAGCCTAATCTTTTCCCTACGGCTTGCTACTGGAATTGAAAGGCAATGAAATCTAGATGGCACTGTAATCCAACACAATCTGTACATTCTGACATTCTGACCCAAAATAAGCCTATTCTAAAATATTCCCTGACTTTGCATGAAGACGCATATTTTTTCTAGGATTTAAATCTTTGGCAACAATGAGCCACTTTCTATTGATTCGCTTGACAAAGCTGAATCATACTTGTTTTCAATCATTTTGAGTGCACAAACATTCTTTAATGGAAAGAAAAATATTCTTTAATGGAAAGAAAGGCAGGATGATCTAATGTTGGAATACTAATAGAAGATAACACTAAAGTAGTGTACATATCACAGGATTACAACCCACGAGACTTTGCCTCTATGGATAGCTAAGAGTAGACTGTGATAGACTAAAACATGCTAAGATAGAGTAGTTGCTCTTGCTAAGATATGTATAATTACAGGCTAAAGAGTATGTTTCAACTACTCTTTGAGGAACAATTAAGGTTTAATTAGTTTAGGGTTATGAGTGAGTAAAGTTAAATTAGCATCCCAAGTATAATTATAGCTTATTTAAGTTGGGCTTTAGGTTTTAGTTAAATTAGTGTCAACGTTAGTATTTTCGAATAAAATTAGAGTATAGTTCAAGATTAGGTCAAGCTTTTCCAGAAAATTCAAACATAAATTTTAGAGGAAGATCGATTATTTTGGTAGGAGATTTGGGACAACTACCTCCTATTAGTGAAAAACCACCTTATGATAGTAATGTTTGTGCAAATTTATTATGGGAAGAGTTCAAGATTATTGTTACTTTGGATAAAGTGTTTAGACAAGAAGGTGAAAGTAAAGACCAACAAAGGTTTCGCCAATTACTCACTAATATACAAGATGCAACTCCAACTATAGATGATTCGAAATTATCAATGACAAGGATAGATGTTTCATTGCCCCAAAATGTTAAGGAGGAATTTTATAATAATATTCATCTATTTGCAACAAATGATAATGTCCATAACCATAATAGAAAGAAATTACATTCACTAAAAAAACCAGTTGCCCATAGCATTGCATCAAAAGAAGGAAGTACTAATCCAAGGGGAGGTGAAAATGATAAACTAGGTATTGAATTATTACTTGATAAGGATGCAAGGGTCATGTTAACATCTAATTTATGGATTGAAGCAGGACTTGTCAATGAAGCTCTAGGATACATTCAAAATATCATATACAAACTTGGAAATGCCCTACCAAATCCACTAACATATCTTATGGTTGAATTAGAAAATTACTCTCAATTTCCATTTGAAGACATAGCTCCAAAATTAATTCCCATTTCTCCAATACAAAGAGGCCACACACGTCAATTGCCCTTACGTTTGGCTTGGGCATTAACTATCCATAAATCATAGGGATTAACACTTTCTAAGGCAACGGTTCACATTGGACCAAGAGAAAGGATAGGACTAACATTTGTTGATATATCACGAGTTAAATCTTTGGATTGACTTCGAATTTCACCACCATTTTCTTATGATCGTTATGAAAAGATGAAGACAAGGAAGCAAGTTGTGAAAAGGAAAGTAGAAGAGGAATAACTCAAATCTCAGGAAAGAGATTAATTGTATGCATTGTATATATTATATTTCTATATCCATAAAACATAATTGATATGATAAGCATCATGCTTTAAAAAGAATAATCTAGACTAATAATTTAATAGATTTTAGTTTTACATGTTGTGTTGCAAATTCTACTAGCTTAGATATCTTTATACATCTATCTAAAACATGCTAAGAGATATCAAGCTCGAGGTGCCTATTTCAATAAAAATATTATTGAAAATAGATAGGCACCTCAAGCTTGATATCTCTTGATGTTTTTTAGATAGACGTATAAAGATATCTAAGCTAGTGTAGCACTAATTATAATCCTAACACTAAATTTTCCCAAAATATTAACCCTAAGCATAATCCTAAAACTAATTCAAAATATGAACCCTAACCATACTTCAAACCCTAACCCTAAACAAGATGTAAATATTAATCTCCACCCTAAATTATGGCTATAGACTTCATCTTAAGCCTCACCCTAACCTTAACGCTAAAAAAACCCTAATAAAAATCCTAAATAAAACTAAGTCTAAACATTAACCTTAATCATATTGATAATCATAAACCTAACCCTAGAAACTTCTAAATGAAGTTGTAATGTAGTATTAATTCTAACCCTAACACTATTTTTTTCAAAACCCTAACCCTAATCCTAATCTTTATGTTAACCTTAACCCTAACCATAATCCTAAAACTAATACAAATTCTTAACCCTAACCGTACTTCAAACCCTAACCCTAATCAAAGTTTAACCTTAAACTAAATCCTCTTCCAAACCCTTTTACACCTGCTCCAAATATTACGTAAACCCTACTAATGATTATAATTTAATCCATTTCCCTAATCCCTAACCCAAACCATAATTCTATATCAAAACCCTAACTAGAACTTAAACCCTAATCCTAACCCTCAAACTAAGTCTAAACCTAATCATATTGTTTTCTCTAACCTAAGCATGGTGCTAAACCTAACCATATAACTAACAAAAACCCTAACTATTATATAAATAGTAACCTCATCCCTAAACCACAACCCTAATCATATCCCTCATCCTAGACATACCCCATACCATTATGTAAATCCTAAGTATAACCATAACATTTGCCCGACCCCTAAACCCTAACCAAAACAATAATTTTAATTTCAAGACCTTCATCTAAATCCTAACACTAACACTCGCCATAATTCTAACATAACACTCAATCATATTCCTAATCATAACTTTATATTTAAACATAGCCTAAAACCTAACCTTAATCCTAACTATAACTATTTCTCTAACCTAAGGATGACCCTAAATATAGCTATATCATCAAGCAAAAACATAATGTTAATGTTAACTATAAAACAAATACTAATCCTTAATCTAACCTTAATCCTAAATAAATCCTAAGTGCACTCTAACTAAAACCTAATCTGAACTCTAAACCTAACCATAATGTTAAAAAAATAATCTCTAACACTAATTTTCACTCTAAGTAAAATCTTTACTCCAACCTATCATAACCTAAATGTTAACCCTAACAATTTTTTTAACCCCAACCTAACTATTTCTCTAACCTAAGTTGATGCTAAACTTAACTATAGCACTAATGCAAACCCTTACCATGGTGTAAAACCTCAACCATAAAGCCTAATGTTCACCCTAGGCATAATCCAAACACCAAACTAGGTATATCATCTATCCATGACTCTAACCATGATGTAAACCCTAACCTCAAGCTTAAAACATATTTTAAAACTATATCTAATCCTCAACCTAACCAAACCTTAATCCTCTCCCTAACTAAAAGATAATATAAACACTAACCGTAACCCTACCCCTAATCAATGCCATAACTCTAACCCTGCACATTATATAAACCCTAACACTGACCTTAATTATAGCCTTAACCATAACCTTGACCTTAACTACAATATTAATCATAACAAAATCCTAACAATAATGCTAAAAAAAGTATTTCTATAACCTAAGAATAATTCTAAACCTAACTATATCACTAATATAAAACCCAACCCAAACCTTAATCATGATGTAAACCCTAACCTTGATCCTAAAGCTTAATATTAGTCCTAACACTTACACGCTAGCCATACCCAAACCCCAAACCTAACTATATTGTTATTCCAGACCCAACTCTAATCCTAACCATGATTTAAACCACAACCACACCATAACCTCAATGCCAAACCCTAAATCTAGACTTTATCCTAAATTTAACCATAATTAATCCTAATGTCAACCCTAATGTAAACTTAATATAAATTAGCACCCAAACTCTAAACCAAAACAAATCCAACTCTATCCCTAATTGTGATGCAAACCTTGTTCATAACCATAATCCTAACCTTGACAATAATCCTATCTTTCTCCATAACCTAGACCCTAGCATTAACCATAATGTAAGGCAAAACCATAATCATAACCCCAATATATCTTAGGGTTACTAATTAGAGTATAACATAATTAACATTAGAAAAAGTACTTATAGTATAATATTATATTAAATTTTATTTAACAATCTTTTATGAAATTATTTATTAATATATTCAATGTGGTATGCACACTCCACTAGCTAATATATATTCTATATGTTAAATACACTGAGATATATTAATTTTTTTATCATTTAACTTTTTAATTAAAATTAAAGTTGAAAAAATGAACCACCTCATCTCGACGTATTTAACATATAGTATATATATTAGCTAGTTTAATATTAATGTTATTATTAATATAATTTATTGGATATTATCTGATGAAATTGATTTATTCCTCCATAGTTCAAGAGTACCCACATTGTAACGCATTCCATCTGGTTCCTACTCTCCCATCTATTACGTATTCAATAAACTTGTACAACGCCGCTAATTTTGGAGGCAAAAAGGCTATTGCGCTGCATTTAGTATCTTTAGGATTTTGTTCTGAACACTATATTCGAATGGCTTTTGCAATCAATCAGTCGTCGAATGTAAAAATAGCAGATACTAACCCTCTTAATCTTCTAGCAATTCATGACACCAATATTTGTTTCCCATCCATGCAATTAACAATATAATAATTGCACTTTACTGCCACTTAGCCATCTTAATTGCTCTCCAGTTATAACTTCATAAGTTTATAGTTTCAATCGTAGAAGGCAAACTTTTAAAATGCTCAGAGGTTTGGCAGAATATCCCACAACTTCATGAGCGAAATTCTCCATTAGAAATTTTTGTCAGCGTCAATCTCTAATAAGTACTATCGATAACTAAATAACTGAATGTTAGAGGATTATCTTGAGTGAGGTAGGTCTGACAGTCCAGGATTTCCAGGATTTTAACTGAGGTAGGTTTGATATTTGCATAATTCTGGTCATGTTTTTTGATGAATAGTCATTCTCTATTAATAAAGTAATATACTTGTTACATATTACAAGAAAAGAACTACAGATACAAGATCATCACAGGAAAGTTACAGAACAAAAGTTAGTCTAGATAATATCCAAGAAATACAGATCAAAAAAATTTTAGAAGACAAATAGATTGTGTGATAAGCTGAAGTTGTTACATGTAATGGAAGAATGTGGAAGAGTATTTAGCACTATTTCTTTGGCTTCCATGGCGTTGAAGAGACAGAGACTGTGTGATAACAACAATGGCAGCAGGCCTCAGAAAATGTTGCGTTTGTTTGGGGTTGATATCACTGTTAAGGCCCAAGAAGCAGAAAAGTGGAGGGCAGTAACAGAAAGCAGGAGTAAAAAAAGGTTAGGGTTAGAATTAGAGCAGCGGAGTTTCCAATGCAAATTCTGTAATAAACAGTTTGATAACTCGCAGGCACTGGGTGGACACCAGAATGCCCACAAGAAGGAGCGTCTGCAAGCAAAACGAAATCAGATTGAGAAGTGGAAAAATAGTATGCCAGATTTGGCATTTATCGCCTCTATGCCATTACACCCACAGGGACTTGAACCCCTGCCCTCTTATCCAACACTTAGTCCATCCTTGAGTTTTGCTCCACTACAACATGCACTTTACGAATTTTCATCTTTTAATGACTGCCCAAGCCCAAGCCCGAACCTCTACTCCTCCACAACTCTACAGGCGCCTCTTCCTTATAGCAGATATTTTCAGCATCCACCCCTCCAATTTTGTCAACCAAGAGGTCTCAAGGTTGAAACTGGACAGAGTACATCTCGATCTCATTCTCAAGTGGAGAATAAGGAGATTGATCTCTGCTTATCGCTAGCTTTACCAGCCAGCCACCCTTAAACATCATACGGTAAGAAGAAAATTAAGGTTGGAAAAAATAAGTCAACTTTGACAATTTAACACTTGTAGTGTTGGAATGAAGCTTAAAGTGTGATGTTTAAGCCGTCCATCACCAGCCTTGTAAATCCTGTAAATGATTATTGTTTATGATATCTTTAATTTACTTCATGATATTGTTTACTGCTTTGCTCTTCTGATATTGATGTTTTGTAATGTAATTGTGTGAAGGAGTTCACTGAATGGGAAACCAATTGTAGACAAAAGTTGATATAATAGTTAAAAGAATTGAAGGAGCAGATACTCGCCATATTGTAGTATGGTGTTTTCCAGTCGCTCAACAGTTCAATTTCACTCTGCATATGTCGGGTGTAACTTCAATTTGATATGCCTTCGAATTGTTTTATGTCTATATTATTTTTAATAACACTGTAATAATTAACTCCAATATTTTGCAGGTCGAACTGATTCTTCTGTATGACAATATCTTCAAAATACTTTCTAAAAGTTTCATCCTCATTTTTCGCCTCAAGTTAAACCCAGACAGTTGCAGCCATTAGAGTAATCCTTCTACTGACCTCTATCTCCTCAACGCCATGAAAGACAACCATAACCCATCGTTTCTCATTTTAAAGAACTCGTATTTGGATACATAAAATGTAACTATTCAGAAAATACTGAGAGTTATATTCTCATTTTAAAAAATTTGGGTTATATTTTCATTGAAATTATATATCTATATATATATATATATATATATATATATATATATATATATATATATATATATTATTGAATTTCAGTGTATGAATAATTGTTAAATTTAAGACGTGTAAAACATATTATATCATTTGATATCTAATGATATAATATTGTATAACATGTCTCAAATGTTATTGGGAAGAATTTAAGAAACTTACAAAGCTTTTAATTAATAGTTGTTATTTGTTTGATATTTAATCTAATGTTTAAAATTTGTTATTCTTATTAAATTTTATTCTATTTAAAATATAAAATTGAAATAGTATATAAGAGATTATGAATCTTTTATCATTTGGTAAAGTTGATGGTTTCCAATTAGTCTATTAGAAGTCAAGTCTTCCTTAGTAGAAGTCTCTATATAAGAAGAATCAAATCCTACTTCCTTGAGTAACTAAAGGATTATATATGTTTGATGTAAAACCCACCAAAGTTCAATTGCAATCATAAGAAAATGTTGACAATACAAAGTAAATATCATCTTTATTTTATTAATTGCCAAAAATATAAGTTTAAAGACTTAAAATTCATGTACCATCATCCTCCTCAACTCGGATCATGCCAAGCAAGTCTTTCCTACATGGAGGAGTTCACCTAGTCTAGCTTCTTCTTCATGTTCTTTGATATCATAAAATTAAACTTTATCTCTTTCTCCTTCCAACTCAAAATGTCACTCTCATAACTACATAGCTTCTCTTGAATTCCTTCGCAACTATGAAAAGGTTTGAAATAATGTCAAATGGTTCAATTTATTTCTCTTTTAAGTCTTGCTAAAAAATTGGCTCAAGATTTTCCTTACAAAAATCTTCATTAGGTAGGAAGTCCCATTTTTTAAAGAAAACAAAAATTTAGCACACCAACATGCATGAAATGCCTTTAGCAATAAGCTAACGAAATTAATTTGACAGTCCTCAATGGTGTGCTTTCTCATGAATGGGTGTGTGACACCATGGCAAATAAACTTGATTGCACTAGGAATTAAATGACTTGTACCACCATTAGTTTAAGATGAAGAAATTTTTATGCCAACTAAAACCATATTTAAAGCTAAAACACACATCAAAGTTTTGGCAAGAAAATTCAAATTTAGTTATGTCATTTTCCCAATTTTCAAAAATCAACATGCTTCAATAAGCCCGTAGTCTTATGATATCATTACCCTTCCCTAAACTAGACTCAGCAATTATAAATAATCAAAAATACTAAATATTAAGTAAATGTATTCAATAATAATATAATGTGATATGTTGGAATAGGATATGCCAAAAACTCAATTGGTCAATAGTCCTACATGACAATCTTTTGAATCATCAAAAAAGCTAGCCCAAAAATGGGAAATCTAATAATTATAGTAACCTATGGAAAATATCCCCTTCTATCATTTTATAGGAAATATGGAAGGAAAGAAATAGGAGAATATTTTCTAATGAAAAATTGACAATAACCTCCTTTCTAAACAAAGTGGAAGCCAACATAATAGAGGTAATCAATAATAACTAAAGAAATATGCTCACTAAAGAAGGAACCTTCTCAAATTGGGATGCAAACATGTGTAAAAATTATTATTTATCCCTTGATGACCTATCTAAAATCTAATAAAAAAGCAAGAGAAGAGTGTTACAAGTGGGAATCTCCCCCATTAGGATGGACAAAATTAAATTTTGATGGAGCTTCTCGAGGCAATCCAAGAGAGTCAAGAATAGGATGTACATCATTCATTTGGAAGATGGATCTTGGAAGGTAAAAAGATCCAAGTATTTAGGAGTGTCTATGAATAACTTAGTAGAGAAAGAGGCACTAATTGAAGGTCTTTATATTAGTTTGAATTCTGATATAAAAAGGATAATGGTAGAAGGGGATTCATAGATAATATTAAATGTAGTCAAAAAGAGAAGTACCCCAAATTGGAAAATCAATTGCAAAACGGAATATGCTTTAAATTTTAAAAAACAAATTTTAAGAAACTAGAATTAAACATATATTTCAAGAAGGAAACAAAGAAGTAGATAGATTACCAAATCAAGGGGAGACGGTGAAGACTTTTTTACTAGGAATGATCTAGTTATCCATGATTAACTAAAGCTTAGAACATCTACTATCTCTAGAATTCTAATACTCTAGATAGATATATAGATAGATTTCATATTATTTTTAGTGTCGTAGCTTCAATATTTAGAATTTAAATTTGAATTTTAGAAGGTGAATAACTATTCAACACAATCAAAAAGATAAACATGCTAAATACTCTGCAATCATAATCTTTAATTACTAATAAATATCTTAGTAAGGCATTTCAAATTTCACCCTCAAAAACTAAACTAAAGAAATCAAAATAAATTTGGAAAATAGCAATTATTACATATAATCCTAGGTAAAAGTACAAAACTCTGTCACCTTTCAGGCTAACTTATCAAAATGACTAAATTTAAGTATTTCTATGTAAAAATCAATTTTGTTCAAACCTATGATCTAGAATTATTCATTCTAGCTAAGTTATATATGGTTTCATATTTTTCCAATTGGAAATGTCTATTAAATGCATGTTTTATACTAGTTTGTAACCAATTACTAAAGAAATAAAATTATTTCAGAAAACTCATATTTCAATAACTCTTACTATATTTTATTATATTTTTCTAATAACATATAAAACTATTTTATGGAGCTCAAAGTCAAGAATATTCTCAAATTGATTTTATAATGTTTTAATTAGATATAGTATATTGTAATTAAATAATTCTACAAGCACATATTTTAAAACTTGAAAAGATGTTGATTTTGAGAAGGAGAAAAATATTAAAATGATATCAAAAAAATATTAAAATTATGTGACATTCTAGAGGAGAGAGTCCTCTTCCAGAATGTATAATTTTTCTTTTGGTTAGAATATATTTGTTTTGAAAAATGTGGTGGGAGATGAAAAATATTGATTTTAGGTTAGTTGAAATTTGAATCATTATAAAAGATAAAATATAGGTCTAAAGCCAATTTTTAGTTTTGATCATTCTAGCTATATATGTTATCTATAACATAGTCTGTTCCCAATTTTAAGCATTTTTCAGCAAATAAAAAATTATCTACAAAAACTAAGAAAATATATCAATTCTTATTCCAAATAATTATTAAAAATTGTAATCCTAAATTTCATCCATCTCTACACATTTCATTAGTTTACTTCATTTTCAAATTCTAAATAAAAATACTAGTTTTATGTCATTGAAGGTGAACAATTATACTTTTGTTATCTTTTTCCTTTACAAAAGAGTGATACGGGTTTGTGTTTTTACCCTCCTACTATAATTAGGGTAGCTTAATTCACTTAATGAAACTCTTAAGCTATGGATAAAGAACCCTGATTACAAATGTTTGGAGACTAATCATTTTTGTGAGCTTGAAGTATAAATGATGTTGTAGGGTTACTATGGGTTGATCTAAAATAGAAGCATAAATAAGGCAATCTAAACAAGTTCATGGTTCCAAATAAAAAGTACCAACATTTTGTTAAGAATAAGGTGTCTCAACCTTGGATAACTCCTATTCTTATTATTTGTTTTGTAAATGTATTTTTTGCAAATAATGTAATTAAGTGTGAGTGCACATGTCTAGTTAGCATGTTGATGTGTCACTCCACTTGTATGTGTCAGCATCTTGAATTGTATGTGAGGATATCATGGCTGATATAGTTATGACAGGTTTCTATGACACATAAGAGCTATCTTTGGAAGATTCGATGTCAAGGGAAGACATGAAGACATTTGGCAATTGATCATTGAGTACTATACACTTGAGTCTCCAACTCACGCGTGGGGTTCGGGCATCAACCTAAAAAAAATTGGGTTCCTATTTTTCCAAAGAATGGTAAAACCCTAATACACTTATTCTTTGGAAATAACCCTAAAAGGGAAAGAACGTGATATAAGCATTTTTAGGGTTGCAAATTGGAGAGTGAGAAAGTGTATTGTTGGTATGGTATGGTTCTACTAGATTGGTCTTCTATGTCGTTGTTCTTCTGAAAGAACTTGCATTGCAAGTGTGTTGTAACCTTTTGTGTTGAAGATAATACACTTTCCAAGTTTTGGAGGGGTGGGGTTGTTTTATCGAAAGGTTTTTCCTTGCCGACATGTCAATGTGGGGTAAAAATACAAAGTTGTGTCACCTTTCAAACTGACTTATCAAAATGACTGCATTTGAGTATTTCTATCTAAAAAACATTTTTTTCAAACATATGATCTTGATAAAATTATTCTAGCTAAGTTATATTTGGTCTCACATTTTTCCAATTGGAAATGTCTATTAAATGCATGTTTTATACTGGTTAGTATCCAATTACTAAAAAAATATAATTATTTCATAAAACTGGTGTTTCAATAACTCTCATTATTTATTATGATATTTTTTAATAACATATAAACACCATTTTACAGATCTCAAAGTCAAGATTATTCTCATATAGAGTTCATAGTGTTTTAATTAGATATAGTATATTGTAATTAAAAAATTCTACAAGTACATATTTTAACACTAAAGAAGATATCAATTTTGAGAAAGAAAAAATATTAAATAATATTAAAAAAATAAAAATTATATGACGTTCTAGAGTAGAGAGTCCTCCTACAAAATCTATATTTTTTCTTTTGGTTGGAATAGATTTATTTTCAAAAATGTGGTGGGAGATGAAAACTATCGACTTGACTAAGTTGAAATTTGAATCGTTATAAAAGAAAAAATATAGGTCTAAATCTCATTTTTATTTTTGATTGTTCTAGCTATATATATTTTATTGATAACATAATCTAAGATCAAAGAGAAATAAGTTTATTTCCATATGGTTTTGTGGTGGGAACTAGACCCCTAATTTCTAGCATTTTTCAGCAACTAAAATTTATCTTTAAAAAATAGGAAAATATATAATTTATTATATTCTAAATAATTATTAAAAATTATAATCCTAAAATTCATCCATTTCTACATATTTCATTAGTTTACTTCATTTTAAAATTTTAAATAATAGTACCAATTTTATGTCATTGAATGTGAACAACTACACTTTTGTTAGCCTTTTCTTTTGTAAAAGGGTGACACAGGTTTGTGCTTTTACCTTTTTTTTATGTGTTTTTTTTCTCTATCTATTTTTTGTATCCATGGTGGACTGCAATATTATTGTTTACATAATATCGAATCTAAAATTGTAAGGATTTTATAGGAATTTACACAATACTTTCCTTAAGGGATTAGTGTAGGAAGTTGTTTCCACACCTAATTTTCCTTGCACATTCAAAGTATGAATTTTAGAGGCCATAAATCTCCTTTGAATCCATGCGAGAGGAGGAGCACCAATTGTAAGATATTAAATTATGTAACAAGGAAGGATTGTCTATCCTAGACCCTAATATTAAGGGGTGATTATATATTTTCTAAAACTTTGTAAAGATACTTCTAAACTTATTTAAATGTAAGGGAGGGCATGCCTTCCCAAAGACCTTTTCTAATTCACAAAGGTGAATGTATATGCATGAAATCAAGACATAAATGTCACAGGCTACGCTAAGGATTTTCTTCCCTATTATTTTCCCTTCAGTGCATGCACTTTGAATGGGAATAATTTGTAAAATATTTCTAATATAATATATAGGGCTCTTTTCCTTTTACTGATTTTATATATATATGTATGTATGTATGTATGTATGTATGTATGTATGTATGTATGTATGTTACGTTATAATCAAATATCATTATCTCATGTGTGTGTCCATGTATATATTTACACACACAACACACACACACACACACACACACACACACACACACAGCTATTAGATAATTACTAATCCTATTAAGAATAAATGTATATACCTAATAGAAATTAATATAAGGAACATTGATTAGAAGTGAGATAGGCAAATAATCTTCATAATTGCAAAATGTTGATTACAATGTCACTAGAGAACCATTCATTCTTGATATAAAAGACATTAAGTGGTCATTATAATATCATCATCCATGTCATTATCCAATTATTAAAAAGACATATTTTCAAGATAATAATAACAATCTATTATCCATTTGTACCTATTCTAACAATAATAATGTTTAACAATCTAAAAAATTCTTGAATAAATATTACCTCAACTCCTTATGTCTTTTTTTATTATAATTATCTTTGACACTTTATTAAATATCCTTGTTTATATTATAAATTATTCATAATGTATAAGTATAAATGATAAATACCTAATAAGATAAGGTTCCACTTTTGTATATTTTGTGGTTTGTTGGTGGTGTTATCTAGGGAAATATTTTTTGGTATGTACATGAATGTTCCAAAATGTAGATATATAGCACTTTATGTTATTACTATGTTTGTATACCCAACTCTACTTATCAATACACTGTGTTGATGGATTAATTTCCAATGATTGTGGTTAACACAATATGGTCATTCAGATTTCAAGTCTCATATCTAGAAACTCATGCATATCATTGATTTTCATTAGATGGTACCTTGGTGACAACATGTGATAGCTTATAGTTTCATTGGTCGAAGTGAATATCTTTTTATTTCTATCTTTTGGTCTTGATTGTGGCTTTCTAGTAGTGACAACAATTTTCATAAACATTGTAATATCCTAATATGTTACTTACAATTAATAATGTAACATGGTCACTATGTAATCCTATACTTATATCAAATTCTTAAAAATTAAATGTAATACCCTAGCCAATGCAGTGGTTTTATCACATGTTTTATTATGAAGTTTACTACTAATCTCTATGCCTAAGTTGTCTTTTAGTGTCCAAACACTTAGTCATTTACTAGGAAAGGATGGAAGGTCATCATTGCAACCAAGTCATCTTGTAAAGGTCAAGGATTTGTTTATTTTGCATTACATGTCAAGCAAGTTAGAGATTATTGAGCACCCCAGTTGAGATCGAACGCATATATAAGCCAAGCTATTACAGTTGAGACTAAGTAAATTGGAAGACAGTTTTTGTTAAGTAAATAGAAAATATCAAGCATATAAAAGTCGAGTGCCAGCATGAATGGTAGTTACGACTAAGTGTCATAATATTCAGATGTCGAGCAAACCATTTTTGGCATATAAGTTTGCAATCACACAAACACCTATGTACAAACCATTTTTGGCTAACTTCTATATGCATTTAATGATTGTAGAGACAGTTAAGATGGAGTTTATGCATCTTTATAGAAGCTATTAATTATGAAGAACGAAAATCAACCAATCCAAAAATTAGAAGAGAAACAATAAAAGAGATGAATCATGAACCATTGATTATGATCCAAATATTTCAAATATTGTCTATTTAAAGAGGGTTCTAACCCTAGGATCATGAATATGAAGGATGGATGTATGAGAGAATAAATGAATGTGTGAATGTGCAAGTAAAGGAGCAAACAAGGATAGAACTTAGAAAGAAAGGCTAAGTTTGAAAGGAGATCAAAAAAAGAAATCCAATTGGTGAAGGATAAAATAGAGCTATCAGATTAATGGATCGGATTGAGACATTGAACATAGAAGATCCAAAATCAGCTTTCAGAGAAAATCGAGAGTGTTGGGTACTTAATCATTTTTAACAGATTGAATCAGGGTAAACCTTTTAACCAAGTGATCCTAAAAGATCTATTTAAATCTCCTAACAGAATCTTTACTTGATTGTAAGTGTAGAATCCTTTAACAAGGTAAGACCTAATAGTCTTAAATCTTTTAATAGGGTAGACCCCTCACTAGGTAGATCATATATTATGATCAAACATTGTAACCCTAACAGGTTAATTTTATTCTTGCAATAGTGAAGATTTGTGTGTTTCATCCCCAACTCAGTTTTACATTCACATTGAAGTGTTTCTAGGTAACCAAATCATTTGTGTTATATGTTGAAACTTTTCATGGATGTGATGTTTTCATTTACATTTCAGTATTATAGTTTTGATGATAGATACAAAATGTATTAGGTGTGAAATCAGCATTTTGTTTTGTAACTAAAAGTTTAAGATCCTGATTTACCCACCCCCCCCACCCCACAGCATCTTGTTTCCCATTAAATCCTTCCAATAGCTTACATGTGCATATTTGAGAGGAAATCTTTGTATATAGTGTATGGTGTGAGAATGGTTAATAATTATATGGATTTTTATGATGGTTACAAAATTATGACAACATGTCTGTAAGACATGTATATGTGATGAAAGTGAAAACTTACATAGACAATTAATTTGAGGAGGTGTTGGCACTAAAAAATGAAATTATAGAGGCTCAACAAATATAGGTTGTGTCGGTTGTACTTTCATCAAGTATTGGTAGTAAGCCTTGTTATGTTAATGGGGTGTGTCTATTTTTGCAATAAAGCCTCGCAATACCTCTTCATGTTACAGTGAGAATTTTTGGTAGTTAGCCTTATTGTAAAAAACTATCTTAGCTAGTTTCACCTACTCGATGTTTACCACATAAGTCCTAGTGTTGATTGTTATGGTGTTTTTGTTCTTTATTTCGTATCTATATTTATAATGGTATAATTGGAATATCTTAAGTGGTGGTGGTTGATTATTAAGTAATAATCGGCATATATCAAAAGTTTTAATAAGTGTGTAGGAATAAATAATTCACTCTCTCTCATTTATTTTTCATATTAAATAATAAGTAGATATATTTATATATGGAAATTATGGGGAATGGAAGGTGAGAGGGGGTAGAGGAGAGAGATTGAAAGAGAGTAATTAGAGGAAGACCTGTGTGTGTGTGTGTGTGTGTGTGTGTGTGAGAGAGAGAGAGAGAGAGAGAGAGAGAGAGAGAGATTCATTACATATGAATATATATATATATATATATATATATATATATATATTAGGGGGAGAGATGGTGAGAGGGGGAGGGACATGGGGGAAAGAGAAAAGGAGATATTTGGAAAGATGACATACAGAGAGAGGAAAGAGGTGTAAGGTACAGAGAGGGGGAGAAGATGAGATAGATAAAAATATGATTGCTAGGGCCCTAGAGAGAGAACATATGTATTAACAAGGCATGCGATATATTTTTGGGTCCTAAGATACAATAATGGGTCCTAGAGGATCCCAAGATAAATTAACGAGTGTGAGTGAGTCCTAGGGTACATTGATTGATGAAAAGGAAGCCTAAGATACTTTAAGAAGTCCTATGACATCTTAAGGGGATCTTAATATCATAGTTGGTCCTAAGGTGTCCTAGGCTATCTTTCTAAGTTCTCATTCATGTGATTCATAAGTGCTCATGAGGGGAAATGAGTCTTAGGAGTCTTAATGTTTCCTAAGTGTCAAGATTTAGGGATGAAGAAATCAATAAGAAACATGAGAGAAGAGATACAAGTAATGGAGATGGTGAGAGGGGTGGGAGGGGAGAAAGGAGGTAGCATGAGGTGGATATAAGGAGAGAATGTAGAAAGGGAAAGAAATACAAGGTAGGACGATAAAGGGTAATTCAGAGGAAGAGATGGAGGGGTAAAAGTACAAACCTATGTCATTCTTTTACAAAGGAAAAGGCTAACAAAAGTATATCTATTCAACTTCAATGACATAAAACTAGTAGAATTATTTAGAATTTGAAAATGAAGTAAACTAATGAAATGTGTAGACATGGATGAAGTATAGGATAATAATTTTTAATAATTATTTGGAATAATAATTGATATATTTTTCTAATTATTAAAGACAATATTTTAGTTGTTGAAAAATGTTGAAAATCAGGGGTCTAGTTCCCACCACAAAACTATATGGAAACAAACTTATTTTCCTTTGATCTTAGATTATGTTATAGATAACATATATAGCTAGGACAATCAAAAATAAAAATTGGTTTTAGACCTATATTTTAGCTTTTATAACAATTCAAATTTCAACTAACCTGAAATAGATAGTTTTCATTTCCCACCACATGTTTGAAAATAGATCTTGTCTAACCAAAAGAAAAATTATACATTCTAGAAGAGGGCTCTCTCATCTAGAACATCATATGGTTTTTTTGTTTTTTTTTTTTTCTATAATTTTATTTTATTTTCTTTCTCAAAATTGACATCTTCTCGAGTGTTAAATTTGTACTTGTAGAATTTTTTAATTACAATATGCTATATCTAATTAAAACACTATAAAATTGATATGAGCATATTCTTGACTTTGAGCTCTATAAAATGGTGTTTATATGTTATTAAAAAAATCATAAAAAGTAGTAAGAATTATTGAAACAATAGTTTTCTGAAATAATTTTATTTCTTTAGTAATCGGATACAAACTAGTATAAAACATGCATTTAATAGACATTTTCAATTGGAAAAGTGTGTGACCATATATAACTTAGCTAGAATGAAAATATTTAGATCATGTGTATGAAAAAAATTAATTTTTAGATAGAAATACTCAAATTGAGTCGTTCTGATCAGTCAACCTAAAAGGTGACACAACTTTTTACTTTTACCTAGAGAGAGTATAGGTTTTACTTTGATAATGCTTAGTACTCCATGTTTTTTGTAAATCATTTTTGTTACAAGTCAAAATATGTAGTGATTGGTTTAGCCTGAGCATATTCACTACTCCTTGAGCATATTACTTATAAACAACTCAAGTCGAATAGTATTTCCAAGAAGATGAAGTTTTTCAATAGTTTTACCTTTGTCAAAGAATTTTCTAAATTCTGAAACTTTATTGCCAACTAAATTTATGTGACCTAGTTTTCCTAGTTAACACACAATGTGATTTGAAGTAATACACACATGCATACACATGTATATTAAACGCACATACCAATATGTGTATGTATGTATACACATAAAATTTACATATGCATGTCCATATGTGTGTGTGGCCTTATATTTTAAATTTTTTTAAATAGAATTTTTTTTTTTTGTCACATATCAAATTTATATGTCATTAATTGGGTATTTGTAAAATTGCCATCATACTTTCACATGTCTTCTAAGCTTTCTAACTAAGATCTTTTCTATTTTTAGATTACATTAAAATATTAAGTTCAATATTAGTTATTAGTGTCTCCATAATTCTCAAGATATGTGTACAATTTTTCTAATAACTTTTGATCTATTTACCAAATACTGAAAAAATCATATATTATGTGTACTTGATTCTTTTACACTTCAAAAAAAATGTTTTATAAAATTTATTATGGGACATTAACAAACATCTAGTTTTCAAGATATGCCCAATTTCAAAAACCACTAAAAATTACTCAATATAATTCTTTTTTTTTAAAACAAAATTTAACTTTTACAACTATCTTTTTAGAAAAATATTCTTTTTAAATACAAAAGAAAAACATTTTTTTACGTGCAAAGGATTTAATTTCTTCATCATGTTCATCTTTAAAAAACTTTAATATTTTAGAATCTTAATTTAGATTATGTACAATTCTAATTTTTCTCATATTTTTTAATTTTAAATATATAACTTTCAAATTTATCTTCCTAGTTCAAATTTATGTTCATAAAAAATTGACCATTTATACCCTTGTTAGTATATTATTATGATGCACACGTATGATGTAGAGAATTGTAGAAACAAACCATTAAATTGAATACATGTTATCCCTTCAAAATACACTAAATAAATTTCATTCTTAGAGGCATCTCATGAGGCAAAACATAACACCTTTCAACACAAGTTTACCAGTACTTCACCATTTACATAGTTTTATTTCTATTCCACATAATATCATTCATAACTTTCAATTTTGATATTTTATTACAAAACCCTTTGGAGGAATTTTTAAACACTGGGAATATTAAGACATATCCAAATAATAGTTCAATCCAATAAATACATTACAAGTTATGGTCTCTGTACTGAGACCCATTTTTACTATCATAAACTAGAAACAAAACTTGTAACCCTGCCTAGGGCATCTCATATATTTCTTAAAACAATTCAAAATGACACCAAACTAATTCCCAATTAATCATACATGAGTCTAGTTTCTAAATCTATAAGCCATCAATTTTTGCAATGCATAGATAATTAGCAAAACATGAGAATCTCCGCCTATCACTTCAATAATGGAGATCCTTAAAAACCAGTCTTCACTCCGATACACATAACTTGCAAAAATATGAATGAAAATGACTCAAACCAATTGGAAATAAAATCTAGTTCACATAAAATTCCATTAAATATAATTAGAGTTCCTAATTCATCCACATGTCTCTGCACCAAAAATTTCAATCTGACTGTAGTCAGGCATCCTCAAATCTACAAATAACAACGTTTACCAAAACTGTCATAACATATTCATTTATAAATGAAATAAACTTTTAAAAAAATCCAAAAGAAATTTTATTCATCCTAATATCAAAATTTATATATTATACATGGTTTCTAGTTATATGCAGGCGTACAATACCTAGAACCAACACAAAAATTGAAAACCAATCAAAATAGCAACTTAGAATCACACTAAATTTGTTTCAAATATAACTCTTTCTTTCCATTATGATTTTGTTTGACCATACATCATTTTTTATATACTCTTTGGTATTTTACAACTTCACAACTACCTTTTGAACCAACTCCTTGCATTCTATTAATCATGATGCATTTTCATGACAACAGTTTATGCATTTTTGCATTACAACTTTTGCAAGTTTAACTCCAAAATTGACAAATATTTGCATGGACGCTTGAATCACCCTAAAATGGACTTAAATATACATTTTACATAAATTTTAGTCTTTACATCTTGACCAAAATGGACTCAAATGACTCAAATGAATTTAAATATCTCATATAAGGTATCTTATCCTCCTTGTGTTCTTTTTCTTAAGGTACCCCTACACCAGTGTATATATAAATATATATAAGTCATGGGATAAGAAGATTTTATTTTTCCTAATATATTTAGTGACTATTGTAACATATTTTCAAAGAAGTGATCATATTTTGACACATTTTTTCTTATCACTTTCAAGGAATTATCATGAAAATGAGGTGGTTTAGTTGTGTGGAAATAGGAAACACCAAAGAGTCATGGATTAGAGAAGACTTGAAGATTAGGGCATGTTTGGTTGTTGGAATACAAATAGGAAATTAGAATATGTTTTCTATTTTTCATTTGTTGCATCAATTGGAATAGGGAATAGGCATGCATATTCCCATTTGCTCCTAAAATGAACTTATGTCCATTTCAAAAAATAGTTGTTATTGGAATAGTCATTCACATTCCTAATATGCATTCTTATTCTCAATTAACTAGTTTAGGGTCAATTTTGATCATAAGAATTCTTCAAAGAAATTAATATACTTCTAATATAATGTCGTGTTCGAGATTAAGAGTTAAATTATATCCCTTATGTTTATTAAGTCTTACACTTTCGAATTATCTTTTTGTAAATATGTGTTTTGTAATTAAATGAATATATTCATAAATTTTAAGTTGAATCATACTTTGAATTACTTGTGTCGTTCACAAAAATATTAAATGATGTTTTTTTTTTGGGCTAATTTTATACTGTAAAGTGTGAGCTATTTTTTTCATTTTTCATATTATTTTGATTTTTAAAATATATAGTTTTTAGATTATTATATATTTTTAGATTATTAGTTTGTAAGATTAATAATTTTTTTAAATGATTTGTTTTATAGTGTAATTTTTGGATTAAACTACTTATTTTTAATGAATAGTAGTTTATTTAATAAGAATTTTTTTATTTTTTAGTCAATTTGTATTTTGAATTATATATAAGTAATTCAAAAATATAATAACCATTCAATAATATAGTATGCATTTAGATCTAATTCAAAGACTTCTAAATTGTAAACTATAAATAAATTCTATCAATTTCCTTTCTATCTTTAAAATCTTATAGTTATTTATTATCAAGTACTTATAATAAATTATTAAGTTGTTTCAAATGATTTAATTTTCAACATGACATTTAATAAAATATAAATTGAATTTTTATAGTTGACTTGTATTTTAAATTAGTTATCTAGGTGACTTAGAAGATTTAAGAATTGATAAATGACAAAGACCTAACCTTATCATTAATCATGTAGAGCTAACCTTAATGGTAAATCATAAATTATATATTTTATTTTATTTTTTAGATTATTTCTAAAGTTTTAATATTTACTTATTAATTTTATATATTACTGTAAGATCAAATATAAATTTAGATAATATAAAATAAAGGTGAATATGTTATAATATTATTATTAGTACTTATTTGAGGTTAAGTACTATTGCATTGAATTCTTAGTATTAGCTAGTGATTAAAATAATTTCTTTACACCAATTCCAATACATTACATTATATGGTATTTTCAAAAAAAATAAAAATAGTTTTCTAACATATGATTGGTCAAAATGGCTAATTATCATAAACACCATCATTTTATTACTTTTTCCATGTTGCTCAAATTCATCCAACTTTGTGAAACCAATATAAATTATTTATACAAATATCACTTTTCAATTGGTTACATTGATTTAATTTAAATATTTATATTATTTAATTTTTTAAATACTCATTTTAAATATAAATAGTTGATAAACGCATAATAATTTTTTATTAATTATGATTCTATTACCATTATATCTAATTTACAATAGAAATTATCTCTAACATAAAAAGATTATTTTTGAGTTAGGTAATCTTTAACTAAACAAGAGTATTGATTGTTCTAAGAAGTTAGACCTGACAATTAAAGTGGTTTCCTCTTATTCCAAAGGTATAAGTTCAAAATATAGAACTATCTATGATAATTCATTATAAATAGAAATTGTTGGGATAAGGTGACTCAACATTACCATGATTTATTTTTTTATTTGTGCTTTATTGGAAAGTTGTTAAATGAAGTTCAATTCTTCCACAAGAAAAGACTTGAAGTAGAAAAATATGAAGCTTTTGTTTTTTGATGATTTATTCTCTTGTGCTTTATTTTTATGCAAGGGTTGTGCGTAAGAAAGCTTCTAAAATATTATGTAGATGTGTTGTGTAGTGCCTGCCCCTAGTTTACATTCTGTTATTATTGTTGAACTCTTTTAGGCTAGTTTATGTTTATGCTTCATGATTAGTAGCATTATCTTTCAGATTATCAAATGTTGTTTCATATTCAGTTGATTTTATGATGAGACTACTCGGTACTAGTTACTTCATGTATGCAAGATTATACCTTGATGATGATTATTATAGTGATTTCAGTTATTTGATGGTATTAGTTAGATGGTTTATTATACGTATTTTCTTATGGATACTTACCTCATACTGCATGTGTATGGTGTGCGTGTATATTTTCTTTATGTATGACATTTCTGACGTGGTTAAGGGAGTCGTAGTCACCTGCTAGTCGAGATCTACATGATGCACCACTTCTTGCCATTTCCTGTCTGTTTAGTTTAGAATATTTTTGTTTGTACACATGTGGATTTTATGCAGATTGCAAGTACTGGGTATCGACTTCCTTGAATTTCCAAGATGAGTGTACCCTATCACAATATCTCAATGGTAAGAGAGGGGAGATAAATTCTTCAGTCCAAATCCTAAACCGTTAAACCAATTGTCCTAGAAAATTAGGACAAGTATCTAAGATGATTACCTTTCTGAATGTGTCATATGATGTAAATTCATGATTATAACCCTAGAGTTTGACCTTATATGTGGTATTTTATGATGGGTTTCTATATTTTGTCTTATAGGTCTTTGGTGATTTTTCTATTAATTAAGTCAAATTAAAAGATCAAATTAATGATTTATTTAATGGAAAATTATTATGATATTTTCAATATTTAATTATATTTAATTAATTGGGAGATTAGTTAAATAAAAAGAATTAAATTTAAAGAGAAAATTATAGTCTAGTTTGAGAGTGTATTAATATTTATTTAATTTAATAATAATATATTTAGGAGATCATTTTTAAATAAATACTAAATATTATTATTACTTAAGTTAATAAATATTTATCAATTAACACTTCAAAAATAAATTAAAGAGTGAAAAAAAAATTAATCTATTAAAGATATTTAAAATTGCATAAAGTATGCATGAAGTTTCGAAAAAGATAATAAAGAGTTAAAAAGTTGTGATCAAGGAGTTCTCTTAGGTGATCGCACAATTAGTGTCCCGAATTTAGGAGAGAATTCCTTATCAGCAATTGAGGGTCCATTTTCTAGGGACTAGGGAATTTTGGAGAAGTGAATTTTCTGAGAGAAGGTTTTGAGAGAAAAAATTTCTCTCATAATCTTTGGGTGTTTGCGAATTTAGCATCAAAAGTAGGTAGATCCTTGTGTTTTGTTCACCCAGTTAATTATGTTATCTAATATTCTTGTCTTCTTTGTGACTATGAATTGTTTATCCAAATTTCATTGTGATAAGTCTTTCAATATTTTATTTTGAAATTATTGGTATGCATGTGGTTTTCTTCTGTATACATGAGGATTAAAAATGTCATTAGAACCGTCTTTCAATAGATTTAAAAATTGAAAATAAAACCGAGAAGAGTTTTTCAAAATAAATGGAAAATTTATGTTAAAATTTTGATTAGTTCACTGTATTTTTCCTATCAAAGTGTTTGATAGAACGTGTGTGTGTGTGTGTGTGTGTGTAAAGTTTCTTTTGGGATGGGGTTTTGTTTATATTTAAAAAAAGATTTTTATATTAAAAATAAAAATTAAAAAACATATATTAAATTGATGGGAGGAGACGCAGGTTTTACCCCACCTCCCCCCCATCCCCTGCCAGTAGCATCACCGCTATTATTCACAGGGTACTGTGACTGTAGCAATACTTTCTACTATTGTGGTCGTAGGCCCCTACGGTAGTAGGGTGGCCGCACAACCCATAAAAGCCAGCGGGCCCTAAACGCAAGGTAGCATGCGTTGTCAAATTTTATTTTAAAATTATTTTTTATTTAATTTTTATTAAATTTAAATTGTATTTAATTTAAATTATTATTTATTAATATTTTTTATTTATATTTAATAATTTAATAAATAATTAATGAATATTAATATAGTTATTTATTTTATAATTATTAATTAATTTAATTAAATTTAGTTTAATTAAGTTTGATTGATGATGAATATCATTTAATGATGTTTTAAATTTATTTTATTATTATTATTATTTATTTAAATAAAATTATAATTATTTTATTTCAAAATCAATTATTATTATTTTAATAATTTAATAAATAATTACCTTTAAATTATTTTGGAATACTGACTTATAAAACGAATAAGGGTAATTGTGCATTTTATTCAAATATAAGAAATGAGTTAAATTGTAAGGGTAAAGTGTGAATCTCACCTACATAAAACATACATTGAAACAAATACTTAAACCCTAATGTTAACTCAACTATGTGTTTTTAAAATCAAACCAAACTACAAAACTACACTATTATTTGTATGTTGTCTATTTTTTAAGTTTGGGTTGACTAGAGCTTTGACCAGTTATAGGACGTCTACAAGAGGCTTGGGAGTTCTGTGTTTGTGATAATATGATGATTTGATCTTGATTTTTTAAACTCAACCATGGTAATGTGTCTATTATGCTCTAGGATGAGTTTGGATTCATTGTTTTTAGTGTTATTGTGTGGAATTGAGATGAATGGTATGACCTATTTGACTTAACTTTTAAGTCTTCAGTGAATGGTATCCTCTATGATGAGTTTGGATTCATTGTTTTCAGTGTTATTGTGTGAAACTAAGATGAATGGTATGACCTATTTGACTTAACCTTTGAGTCTTCAATTAGTTGTTTTTGGAATGCTTTCCAGTTGCTTGTAAAGAACTGAAGTGTTATTGTGGATTATCTTTTGATACTTTCCAGTCACTTGTATAGAGCTGAGGTGAAAATTGTGAGACTTTGATTTGTACTTTTATGAGCCTAGGGTAGGTAATCTATATGTTAAGTTGGGAAGTGGCTTGTAATGGAGGTCGAGGCCCAAAGACCTATTTGACTTAACCTTTGAGTCTTCAATCAGTTATTTTTGGGATGCTTTCTAGTTGCTTGTAAAGAACTGAGGTGTTATTGTTGATTATCTTTTGATGCTTTCTAGCCACTTGTATAGGGCTGAGGTGAAAATTGTGAGTCTTTGATTTGTACTTTTATGAGCCTAGGGTAGGCAATCTATATGTTAAGTTGGGAAGTGTCTTGCAATGGAGGCCAAGGCCCAAAGTGGCTGCTAAAGTAACCCATTGTAAGTTGTTTGATAAGTGAAAACACTACACTAAATGAGAGTAAAATGAACCTAATAAGAGTCTTTTTTTGTCTTTCCTCACCCATGCCTCGAGTGCTAGTACAGACTAGGATGGGAGTAGAGAGGACACTTGGTTGTGACCATGCATCATTAGTATGCCTTGTCAGTACAAAAGAATACTAGTTTTGCATAGAGTCACTAGGGGGGCGGAGGATTAAAAGACTAGCTGGGTAACCCTAGAGTTGGTTCGTGCGATGACACTTGCCCACTAGCAGTATAGATTTCCTATGTGTTTGTGTTTGTCTCTGGGTCTAGATGTCGATTTATCTTGGAACGTTTGAGTTAGATTACTTTTAGGGTTTTCCTTGATATAGATATTACTTTTTATTTTAAGATTGTTATCCTATGTGGGACTTGAGACTATCTCCTCAAGGCGATGGGAGTGAAGCTTTTTGGGTTACCACGAGGTCGAGTGGTAGTGCTTTTTACTTTTACCATTGAGATTTCTCTATTAATGTTGTGGCTAGAGTTCCTTATCTGCATTTCCTTTCATTCTATCTTTGTGTATTATGATGGATGATTTCATTTATTTTATTGTACTTTGTTTCATAGATCGGAAAGAGATTATTTATGGGAATTGCAAGGTGACTCTTTTGTTACCTAAATGCATAGATGTTATGGAGTTGATCATTGGATGATCTGGAAGCTTCTAGATAACCTATCTCTCTCATATGCATGTGCTAGTAGTAGTTGTGGAGTTGGTCTACATGTGGACCTGAAGTTGTTGTACTACATTTTCCTCTTGGGTGCTTGTACTTGCATGGCTTGGATTCTTGTTCGTTGGATCTAAGGGGTTCATAGATGTCCCTTAAAAATCTATGGTGATGTTCATCTTTGATAATCCATTATTCTAGGTTCAGTTGTTTGGTTTTTTTTTTTTTCTAGACTTATGAGGTTTCTGACTAAGAAGTGAGTGTGGATGTGCATGGGTGTTCTTGAACATAGTGGTTTTGCAGGTTTTGCATGATAAAGGGAAAAGTTGTGGTTTTTTGTGGATCTATTAAAGAGCTATTTTCTAGACTCTGATTTCTTCAGGGTGTTAGTAGATGAGATAGTTGTAGTTCTACATGCATGCATGTTTTGTGCATGGTGAGAGGATGTGTTTCTTTCTTTGCATGGAGGTGTTGATACGTGATCAATTGCTCAACATTTTGTGGTGATGTTTTTTTGGATTCTTGAACTATGGTGCTCGATGTTGACATAATTGAAAAATCTAATTTGTGTTTGATCTATTGTTTGAGCCATGTTGTCTACATGATTATTCTCTTTGATCTCATTAATTTGTACATGTCACAAATATGATAGTGGGTTTGCATGTTGCAATTATTGGATCTAAAAGTTATGCATTCAGGTGGGTGGCTCACCCATTTAATTACAATGGGATAACTTGGATGTAGAATATCTATATCCAACAGACTTGGTTCAATGTTGGTGTAGATTTGTTAGTTGGGCATGTGTGTGGTCACTTGTGCATTGGTGTGGTTGCTTTGGGATGAGAGGATGGATGATAAGTAAGTACTTGGATAGTCACTTATTGGGTCTTATAGCATAGTGAATTTCCTTAGTGTGGAGATCTTGGTTCCAATCAGTGTGATGTGTGGGCTTGGATGATTTTCAGATTTGGGAGATGGTGTGTCATATGCTTAGATAGCTTGGTATCATGTTTCAATGGGAGCTTTAGCAATGGTTGTATTTTTCATCACATGGTGATGGATGATCTTCTTTAGTGTTGCTGATGTTGGAGGATACCTTGGATCCTATTGCTATGGAAGGGTCTTTCACATTTGTTGGTTCACTAGTTAGAGATGTTGACATCTTTAGGATTCAAGGAGTCCTTAGTAAAGATGTGTGGTTTATGCTTTCATTTGATATGTTATCATGGTGGATTTTATGTCATGGTTTTTCTCTTGATTACCATTTTAGAGTTGTTGCATGAAGTAGTTATTTGATATGATCACATGGAGCATGTTATCTCTTTGGAGGAGATGGTTTAGATCATATTGTCATGTTTATGTTCCTAATTGCATGGTTGGAGCTTTTGCATTGATCTTGGTTTAGTTTCTTGGTATTGATTACTTTGATCATTTGTTTGATACTTCATGATAGTGTTATGTTGCATTGAAGTTTGGCATAGATTGATTGATTACATTTGCTTATGGATACTTGGAGACTTAGATGAGGCTAGGGCTCTGTTGATATGAGAGACATGTGGTTGAGATGTATACTCTTGATGATATCTCAATAGAAAGTTTGAGGAGCCTACACCTAGTTGGACGTGAGTTCAACATGGTCCTATGAGGAGATTGTTCTTGGAAAACTCATGATTGACTTACATATTTTGAAGGAGCATTCTCATTCCCTACTCTTGGTCTACTCGATAGTTTATCACTTGAGAGGTATTTTCCAATGTTATTTTCAAGTGTTTTATGTTTTCTTTCATATTCATGGATCTTTAGCTATAGTTAGATGGTTATGGAGGATTCATTGTGAGAGATTAATAACATGGTTATCTCCTTGAGGTGTATTTTCATTTATGATGACAATAGGAGATAGTAGTGAGTTGATTTCCTAAAATGGGAGATGGAGTTGTTTGGTCTTCTTTGAGAGGCTTACATCCATATAGATTCATAATATCATGTTATGTGTGATCTCTTGAGGTTGAACAATTTTGGATGTTGTTGTGGCTTTTCTCTTGGGGTTGTAAAGGAGATCATACTTTACATAACTGAAAGTTAGAAGTGTTTGTAAAAGGACATGCTACATTTGCAAGTTCTCTCTTTGGTCTTTGTTATCTTCTTGGATGTTTGGGTTCACACAACATTATTTTTTAGATTTATTGGAGCTAAGGTGATCACTCCTTTTTGGTCATTTTTTATCACTCGTACTTCATTATCTTACGTCCCTGGTATCTCACTCATCATTGGACTCATGCTCTTTGCATCTTCTTGGGATTTTTTAGGGTGGGTTCTCACCAGCTACATATTCAGATTGATCACCAGATTGATAGGGAGGACAGGATCTATCGGCTTTATCACCTCAGGGAGGTCAAGACCAAGTCTCACTTTATTTTTTATTGTCTCATTTACTATGAGATTCGAGGGAGATTCTATTATTTGTTCAGAGAATGTCGGTCTCTTCCCTCATTCTTCAAATGTATTGACAAGCACTGTCTTGCACTCTACCTTCAGGAAACCATGCAACTTCACAAGCACACTAAATAGCTCCAACTTGCTCGACATCAACCCCTATGCAACTCATCACCTCTTTCTTCAATCCTACGGTTCCTGCCTGAGGACTGAAGCAACCTCTCTGCACTATCTCAGTTCACACCAAATCTGTGAGACCTCACAAAGATTACACTTAGCAATGTCCCTCTAGTAGACCTCGGAGGCAACCTTCCAAAGTACCTAATTGCCCTAATGTCTACCTTTCCATTCTGGACTACTTCTCGCCTATGAGGAGTTCTTAGCCCTTGTTAAATTCCTTTTTCTTAGTTCTTTGTTGTTTTGCTTTCATGTTTTTTCTATGGATGTCGTTTGGTGCTCCCTTTGCTAGCATTTTGCCTTTTGTATTGTTTCCAATCCCTTAGATCCTTGTTGATCTCTTGTTGGACATTAATAAATTTATCTTATCTTATTATCTTTAGTTCTTTATTTTGTTGGATCTGGAGAACATGGAAGAGTTGTGGAGACTGGATGAAAAAGATGTTTCGTGTAGTGTTCTTGCTACAAGATTTGCATATCTTTGTGGATAGTCCTTAGTACTACATGGTTACGCTTTCTTTGTTATCAGTAGAGTTAGTATGTCTTTGATTTTCCAAATTTGACATTACCCATGCAGTGGGAGTTCTTGTATGTGTATGGTCTTCATCAATTGGTTTGCAAGTAGAGCTTGAGATTGCAATTTATGGGTTGGTTATGTTAGGGGAGAGGCACCAGTAGTGGAGTGGGCTAACTTTGTCAATACATAGTTCTCACATGGAATGTCGTGAGACTTCCTTTTTTTTTTACAAACATATAATGGACACTTAACTAATTATAACTAAGGTTTGAAGTTGCCACTCATCATGCGAGTTGTCGAAATAATCCATTTAGTTTGGAGTGTCCAAATATTGACTTTTTAGACATTTGACCAAAGCTCAATAATAAAATTGTCAATAGATAATTGTTTAGACATGATTTCTTATGAAAATATATACAAATACATGTTATGAAAGCAACATATTAAATACTTAAAGACTCCTAATATTTTAAATAACATTTATTTTAGTTATATTTTATTCTTATATGAAACAAAAATAGACCAATTGTGTATCACATTGAACACAATTAAATTCAAATAGTAATACATTATAATTTTAAAAATTAATTAAAATATACAATAATATATAAAAACCTATTTAAAATCTAATCTATTTAATTCATTTCTATTTTCAATTAATTAACACAATCACAAATTTACTACATCCTACAACCTAAATTGTTTATAACCTACCTTAAATTTGGGCACCATTAACCCAAAAGAATTTATCGATGCCCTTATTATGGACACTGTTATACCTATACTACTTCTTCCAACACCTATTAATTTAAAATTTTGACTAAAAAATAAACACTATAATGCTGCTTACGAGATTTTTTATGCCCTAACATGTCCACGCGTTGATCAAACCTGGGCGTAGCATACACGTATTCATCCCGAAGCTTCCAACCTTGCATTTGCGATTGTGCCCTAAATGCAGCTTGGGGTTTATTTCATGTCGGTAGTGGATTGTGCATGGGGTTTATTTCGTGTGGGCATCAGCTTTATACCAAGCTGCTTTGAGCTATGGCAGTATGTTGTATGGTGAACAACTTTACCCCAAATGTGCACATGTTTTCAGCCCACGAATAGTGCAGTATGAGGGCGAATGGCCTACTTGCCCACTCAAACAATGGGATGGGCAGTTAGCTTCTCTGGGGTAGGAGCTGACATTCTAGCAATGTTGCCCTCGACCAAGCTATCCTCTATCCAGGTCCCCTTTACAATAGTAGGGGCAGCGCCTTTCGAGCTGTGGTGGGCATTCAGCAGTGGGTGTTCATGAGGCATTGTTGTTGTCATTACTATAGGGTAGGGCTTTTACTTATATAATTTGTGGGGGTCCCCTGTAACTAGAAAAATTGTGGGGAGGCCCTAGCACCCCCTTTTCAATATTGGCATGAATAGTAGGACCTGTGGGTCAGTTGAATACGGGTCGACTTTCGTAGCTCCACTTTCTTAGCAGATGCATTTTGTACTGGGTTTTTCAATATAAGCTTTTGCTGAAAAATAGCTTAGATCTGTGCATATTTTCAAAGGTGTGTGTTCACACCATAGATGGAAAGGAAATAAGATGGCTTGAGCAAAATAGTTACATAATTTCATTTTCCTCTAATGAATTTACCTTCTATTTTTCTGTGATTAGGGTTTTGATCTTTGATACCATACCCTATTTTTTGGAGTATTTGTGCTCTGAAGCACCTTGCACTTGTACTTGTTACATCTCCGTCGACGGAAAATTATCTTCCATCATCTCTTTTTGTGCATATTTGGTTTTGGCATAACATTCTGGTTTAATTTTGTGACATATCATTCGTATACTGAGTTGGCTATTTGCAAAATTTTAACTCTTACCAGATGCCAAAGGTTCGTGAAGGTTTTATTACAAAATGGATTTATTAAAGGTAATGTGTTCTTTTATTAATTTATAATAACAAGCTTTTGGAGTTTCAGCTATTGTTACACATATGTTAGATTTTTGAAAAAAATGAAAGGCACTAATACATTGAAATGTCAGTACATTTGATAAGAATTTGATTTCATTTTCCAACGGTGTGAACTTATCCGTATGTGTAGAAATGGATTGGTAATGTTGTTAAGGTCCACTTTGTGGGTAGATATCATATTCCTCATCTATACTACTGTATGGGTCTCGAAGTTTTAATGGGTGTTAAAGATGCTCCTCTGCTTTGCATGAATGCAAACTAACAATGTTATGAGAGAATGACATGGAAATGAGTTAGAAAACCTATATATTTACTTGAATTTATGTTTGAGATGAGCCAAGTGAGAAGTGCAAGCAAAGTTAGCACAATTATAGACATCCTTTAAGGAATTCAAAGTCTAGGGTCAGTATCATAGAAATCAAGCAGTCACCAAAAACGGCAAAATGGATTATGTAAGACAAGTAGGAATTATTATATGGAACATTTTGCCCCTAAAAACATAAATGCTCTAAAGTTTGTGACGAATTAACAGCTGCTTTTTCCCAATATCATTTTTGACTGTATTTATTCCTTTAGTTTTTAGAGTACAAAATATAGCTTGATAATGATGTGAATCAAGTTGAATTTATTGAATTTGCAGGTGGATGCAATGTATACAGAGTTAAATAATCATATTTTATAGTCTTTTCATCTTCATGTCACTTGCATCATATTGCTCTTCCATACATCTTCTAAACTTCGAAGGTCACTTCTTGCTGTTGATACAACTTTATTTGAATACATCTGTAGGTTTCATATATAACATTGATGGGTCTTCTTCCAATTAACCGCACCTTCTAATATTCTTATTGTTGGATATAGGTGGACTATAGGACTGATGGCACTATAGCTTCACTACTTGTTCAGATGCTGATGTTGATGCTTGTTCAGATGCTGATGCTGAGGCTTGTTGAGATGGTGATGCTTGTTCAGAAGTATGATGAAGTCACTATTGATTTCAGGTGAGGTTAATTTAGACCTCACTAAGGCAATGATCCATTTTTTCCCAATTTTGAGTTCGTATTTTGATTATTGTTTTATTCGTTTAATTCTTGTAGTTTTTATTGTTTTATTAGTTTAATTATTGTAGTTAAATGGAGATCACTAATGCATTAACATATCGAAGAAGCATACATATATTCATGTACTTGCAGATATTTGCATGGATTTATATATATACTAAAACACAACTCTAGACTAGGTAGTGTATTTATAAAAAATTTAGCTGACAAGAAATAGTCACATGAAGTTTTTAAAATCAAATATGCCCAAACATATGGATGAGTATGTAAATATGCATGTATAAATACAATGTGAATTTATGTAAATATGCCCACTTTCAAGGAGGCTATATATGGCACGATCAATCATTTTCCTATCTTCCTTCCAAAAATCAAAATTTTAACTTCATAAGTTATAATATGGTCTCGATTACAATCTATGCATGAAGTTAACCAAAATACTTCATAGTGAATGGTATTGGTATATCCAGTTACAAGGAGCCTGTATATGGCGTGATCACTCATTTGCCTATATTCCATCCAAAAATTTGAAACATTACATCACAGTTTATAATCTGGTCTTAATTTACATCAGTGTTTGAATTTAACCAAAATACTTCATAGCACATGGTATATCCAAATTCAACATAATCCAATCTCAAGTTACTTCAATATATGAAGTTAGCCAAAATACTTCATAACATATGGCATATCTAGTTCAAGGAGCACCTGTATATGGTTTGATTGTTCATGTACGTAACATCCAACCACAAAATATGAAACTTCTACTTCAAAAAATATGGTCTGATGAATCATATACCTGCAAAAATAGAATAAAATAAATCAATTTCAAGGAGATTTTACTTGAAAAAATATGGTCCAATGACTGGTGTACCTACCAAAAACCCCAAATAAAATAAAACTATCTCAAGGAACATATACCTCTCAGCCAATATTAGTGATGCATTCATATTAGCATTTATGTACACCTACAACATCTGTAGGTATGGATGTAATATTAGAACTTGATCCTCCATTAGCTATGGTTGTAGATCCTCCTTTTCCTTGCTCCATGAGAGGTGTTATAGGAAGATGTACTTGGCTTGTAGAATTTTGATTATTGTTTGAACAATTGGCAACAAATGAATAAGCAGGAGTGTAAATGTTCATTATATCCCTGAGAACTGAATTTTCTATAAGATGATTTGAGGGATTTCTTAAATGCCTATGCCTTACCAACTCCTTTTTAACTTTTTCAATTTCTCTCATTTTTTTCACTTGTTCCTTTTTTTGCTCTCTCTCTTTCCTCCGTATCATTTGAAGTTGTTCCTTCTTTTGCTTCTTCATTGCATTCTCTAGCTTCTTTTGTTCTTTCAGCTCTCTCTGGATAGCTCTGCTAGCTTTTCTCTCCTCTGCTTGTTCCTTTTTTTTGGCCTTCAATTCTTCAATTTCTTTCTTTCTGGCTTCTTGTTCCATGTAAATTTGTATGAACTCATCTTCTGTGAGTATTTGAGACTGTCGACTGAGCCTAATCGTGCCACCACTCTCATGAGAGTATTTTTCATTGACGCTTGCATTTGGTAACTTCAAGAAAGATGATAGTAATGGCATATGGTTACCTTCTAGCTAGTTGTTATCTATATTTGTAATGTTTTCATCAACTATGTCGACATTGCCATCATTCTCTGTTGATTGATTTTCTTCATTTTCTACACCAAACTGTGTTGTTGCATAGTAATGAACCAATGTGTTTGGAAGAGACGGAGGAGGGGATTGCAATGACAATCCTATATCCTCATTATTAAATTCCAAGTTCACAGAAAGGTTTCTAGCACCTTCCATGATGTAATTAGGAATACTCACTTCAGTTGGAATACTTAAATCTGATGTATCTTGCACAGTCTGTATCGAGTCATGTTGACCTTGTTTAGCAGTGGTAGAATCATGTTGTCCCTGTTCAATAGTGGCATTATCATGTTGTAGTTTCATTTCAATTGCATCATTTTCTCTTTGAATTCGTTCTACTCTTTCTTGAATATCAGACTCACTAACTCCTGCAAATCGTAGAATACTTTCAAGAGCAATTGCTTCATCTTCCTCTTCAATAGCATTCGAAAATGCTCTACTAGGATTCATGTCATTTATAATTGATGTTGGGTCTAATGGCCAGATACCAGTCCTCTTAAATCCTGCCTTTATATTTTCTGGAGTGAGGGTCTTTTTGAATGCTTTGCTGCATAAGGTAGCTAATTCAAACTTATTTATTTCTAATCCATGATGCTTTGCCATCCATTCTGATCTCTCTCTCTTGAAGTAGTTCTTAAAAGGAGAAAACACACTTACATCTAAAGGTTGGAGCTTGTGGCTTGTGTGGCTTGGTAATGTAAGGAGATCAATTCCTAGAACTCTTGCCTCTTGTATTGTGGAAAGTGCCACATGGCTCCCATGACCATCGAATATGAGTAAATGTATATTGCTAGGTGAGACTCCACCAGGCACAGATCTGGTAAAGTGATGCAACCAGTTGAGAAATAGTTCCTTGGTCATCCATGCATGTGGTTGGGCTGCCATACAAGCCCTTGGTTCACAACCTGCAATATAACTTTTTATTTGCCTTTGACCTTTAAAGAGGTAGAATCCTGGAATGCTCTATCCTACAGCATTAACACAACATAATATGGTGATCCATTCTCTACTTTTTGACAGTACATATGGCACACTCCTTGAGCCCTTTTTGGCTATCACCTTCATTCCATAATTTCTCCCAGCTTGAACACCTATTTCATCACAGTTCCAAATTTGGTGTGGGCCATATTGTTTATTTTTGTAAACTTTTGCCAAGTTGTCATAAAAAGCTACTGTTATGGATGGTCTAAGCATGGTAGCTCTATCTTTATCTATACCTTTTGTTGTTCTCACTGCCAACTCGGGATGTCTTCTTTTGAACCCTCTCCACCATGACTTGCCTAGAAAACCATTTCTGAAAGGGTTTGGCTTGGTCTCACAAATGTGAGCAACATGTGCTTTCAATTGTGTTATTTCAAGACCATATCCCATCTCTGCCATATCTTGACACCATTACACTATCTCCATTTCTTCTTCACTTGATAATATAGTGGGTGGACCTCTCTTTGTTCTAGTTGTGATACCTTGCAACCAATTTGACAAGGTTGTAAAAGGAATACCCCATTTCTTGGCAGCAGCTCGGATGGAATACAGATTATCTTCAACGTCTTTGATTGCACTATCCAAGTCTGAATTTGACCACTATTTTCTTATTGGTGCATTCTTAGGTGTAGTAGAAGTCATTTGTGTGCTAGAAACTCTACCTTGCACATCTGATATGTCTATTGGATCTGGAGTTGGTATTTCAGGTTGATTTGGTATGTTAATTTGATCTCTAGTATTGCTTTCATTTTCTAGATTGCAGTGAAGCATAACCCCTCTTTTGTGCATAAGTAGAGGCCTTGTTCTTTGAACTCGATTCCTCTTAGAAGATTTCATGGTGAAATATATGTAGTCTGTGTGAAATTTATTAGAAAATTACTGTCATTTTTTCTTTTAATATAAGATTGCAATCAATCTTAACAAAGATTACTTAAAGTTGAGAAATAATTTTAAAAAAATAGTATGTTTTCTTCTAATGCTTGTCACCAAATTCTACCTACTAAATGATTGCACTTCCTTTTGTATACATATTTAACGATACAATGACAAATAAATCAAAAAATAATGCAAACGCTTTGGTCAACATTTTTTTGTTGTTGCTGACTATTTTGTTTCACAACTCAGAGATATATAGACATCATTTCTTTTCAAACAAGTCCTGGTAATATGCAATAAAAAGACTTGAATGGGTGATGGGGGTTCTATGAAAATCCTAAAAAAATGTTTGGGGCTCTAATTTGAACGTATTTGTACAAACCTATTGACCTGTATGTTGTCTTTGAGCATATCTTTTATTTAAAATATATTTCTCAACTTTTTCTTAGTCTGAGATTAGATTGTGAAGTAGATGGTACTAGTAGTGAGTGAGATTCTACTAATTGCTGTGGATTCTATGATATATGGTTTAACCAATTCTTGCTGACTATATAAATTTTTTTGTACGTATAGTGTTGTATAAGACAACTCCTTAATGAATGTAGAAGATACATAATTAAATGTAAAAAGTTGTTAAATTTTTATCTCACGAATTATTTGTAAGATTTTGTTTTCTTCATATTATACTATCTTGAATATAGGTTATAGATTGTTATCTAATACAAATACTCATACAGTCACACACAATCACAGAATGTAATCGAATAACAACACTAGCCAATTTTAGCAATAAGGAATATGATATCATTGAGTGATTTCAAGTAATGAGATATATACATAAATCTCTAACTATGTGCAGTGATGTCTGAACTCAAACAAATTAATACTACTGTTACAAGCCTAAAAAAATGTCTGGGGCTCTAGTTTGAATGTATGTGTACAAACCTATTGAACTGTATGTTCTCTCTGAGCATATCTTTCAATTTTTAAAAAAAATGGAAAGATCTATGCAAAGAAAATATAAATGAAAATGAATAAAAGTTTATGCACTTGAATATGCTTAGCCTGGTTGAAAATTATGCTTCTGAATATGCTTTGGTTGATGAGAGCAGTTACAAATATTGTTGATCCCAAATACAAGCTGAAGCAGAGAAAACGTCTACAGTGAAAGAAAAGAGACTATTGTCCATCCAGTTTATAGATTGTGTTAACTCTTCTTTAACCATGATTAGATTAAATTTCAATTGGTTACTCTTTTTTAATATCCAAATTTGATTGGATGGTTTTTGTTGCCATGGATTGAGCTTTTGATTTTCCTAAATTTGATTGGATGGTTTTTCTTGCCACGGATTGAATTTTGTTGCATGATTTGATTGTTTTAGTATGATGTAATTTGCTCTCATAAATTAAGTGTTTGAAATTTTGATAGTTCTCCTGTTAATTAAACATTGGTTTTTCTTTGTGTTATTTTTGTGGTGAGCCTTATAAGTTTTCTGCATCTGTAGGTGAAAGGTCAAATAAGCCAATAAATGTTGCATCGACTAGGAGGGGGAAGTTGGAGTGAAGACTTCAAATTAGATTTAGACTAGATTTGATCGTAGCATATTCTAGTAGTTGTACACCACTTAGCATTATTTGGAATAAAAATATTTTTTTACAGTTGTAAAGTACCCAGTAGTTGTACAGTAGTGGGTAATATTTTTTTTTTTTTAAATTTGTTTATAGTTGTGAAGTACCCAGTTGTTGTACACTTGTGTGTAATATTAAAAGAAGAATATATGTATAGATTTATAAACTGTCCTATTATTGTACATTCAGTGATGGTATTTAGGAAATAAGCATTGCTTAATTAGTGAAAGTTGTAATATTTGCCAGTCAAAATCAAATCTTAAATTGTGACATATTGGATCATGAATCTATATATTTATTTGTAATTGTGAGATGCAAGAGATCTATATAATTTTATGAGACACCTATTTAGTTATGATAGATTCATTATTTTAAAACTAAAGAACTTATTGTAGTCAACTTATTTATATTAATCAAAGCAAAATGTATTGCATAACATTTGATAATATATGTATATTTTTTATTTTCAAATTAAAGATTACAAGTTCTCGCGTGTACTATTATTGGTTCCATCCATCACATATCTGGTAATATTTTTATCAATAAATAAAATCTATGTGATCAAGATTTAATATTTATTTGTTTTTAATAGTATTAATATTCACATTTGCTATAACCATTATTGGACCCCGCTCCACTACTAGTGCCTCTCACCTATTGGCATGAGTTTTCTGGTGTTGGATACCTTTGAGGTAGGGGTGATTGGATAGGTTAGCATTTACTATGGATGTTAATTTCAATCTCATGGGTTTATCAGTTGGATTGGACCAATCAGTTTGATTTTTGTTCTGGTTGTTGTTTTATCTTTTTTTCCTAGAGGATGACTTCAAAATCGTGTTGGACTAAGAAGATGTTTTTTATGCTTCTGTGTAGCTCATGAGAATAGTGGAGTGGTGGCATTATTGTGCAACCTTTGCTATCACTGGGATCTTATGCTTGTGTTGGTTGGACAAGTTTCTAGTTGGAGCACGAGAGCATGTGTCAAGATTTATGTGGTTTCATGAATGGTTATCATGAAATAGTTTCATCAGTTTGAATCGTGTAAGGTCTTTTTCAAGTGGGAGATTGTTGGGATAAGGTGACTCAGTCTTACCATGATCTATTGTTTTATTTGTGCTTTCTTGGAAAGTTGTTAAATGAAGTTGGATTCTTCCACAAGGAAAAACTTGGAGTAGAAAAACATAAAGCTTCCATTTTTTGGTGATTTATTCTCTTGTGTTTTGTTCTTATGCAAGGGTTGTGCATAAGGAAGCTTCTAAAATAATTTGTAGATGCATTGAATGTAGACACTTTAAAAACAATTTCCTCTTGTACAAAATCTCTAAAGTACAAGGCATCGTTGTACAAAATTAAAAGAGAGGGATGAGAAGTTATTTGCACAGGGTTACGTTGTTGGATTTTCTCTATAATGGAGCAAGATATAAATCTCCATGTGAAGGCTAAAAATGTATTCACTTGTTGTTGAATAATACATTAGCTTGATGGTTTGGAGGGTGCGGTTTTTATCTGGAAAGGTTTTCCCCACATATATTTGTGTTCTCTAATTGGTAAATTGCAATCACTTTCTTTTAAGGTTTAAATTGTGAGAAATCAACTATGTTTGTTTCCACTTTTATGACATAGTAGTATGCACTTGTATTTGTTTATTAGAAGCTATTCAAGTACTGATGTCATATGACTTTCTAGGGTGCTCTCGTTTCTCTTAGAAATCAAACATACATTTGATCTAGATGTGAATATTAAGGCCCATAATTTTAATCTAAAAATAATATTTAAAATGAATTTTATTATACAAGCGCAAACTTTAAATCTCCTAAATGACCATTTAAATAAAATTCTAACCAGTGACTTTACCCAGGTTTAAAATTTACAACTGACAACTAAATTAAAATTGTAAATATAATAATCAGTCTGTGATAATAGTTTAAACTATACTGGGAAAGTGCCAAAAATCTGTCCACAATGTGTAGCCTACACCGCCTCTGTTGCCTTGACTTATGTCTGTACATGGAAATTCGAAAAATTCTGACAGGAAACCTTCGTTAAGAGAATCAATGGATCTGCTACCTATATGCTTTTAACAAGAACATGTTTACAACAGCATTAATACCAGGTGAATTAATCCCTATTTCAGCAATGAATAATTTGAATGAGTCCATACTCAATCCTAACGGTCAGTCCATTTTTTCACTCATCTTCAATACCTATATCTGTGTTCCGTTTTCCTCGAATGAATTGCAGTACCATTATCATATTGATGCACAAGCTTTGCTTGAATTTAAAAAGTCAATAAAAATGGATCCAACTTTCTTTCTTCAACTGGGTGGATGGAAATAATGTTTGCAACTGGACTGGAATAACTTGCAACCGTCAGTCTTGTTGTCAAATACAGAGGATTGGTCGGTACCATACCCCCTCACATAGCCAACCTCTCCTGCCTCACAGCGTTCGATCTCTCTCATAATTATTTCTCTGCCCGCATTCCCCTTGAGCTTGGTAAATTAGTAAGGCTGCAGTTCATCAAGCTATATGGAAACAGCTTGCAAGGTCAAATTCCAGTCAGTCTGTGTTGCCTGCACAAGTCTTTTCCAACTCCGATCAGGCAATAATCTGCTGAGCGGAAGCAATTTACCGGAGCTGAGTACTTCCTTGAATAGCTTGAGCAAACTCAACATCTCTTTCAATAAATTGAGTGGCAAAGACTCGATCTTGACATAATCTTATATCAGGCACAATCCCCAAATCCATCAGTCAGCAACTGTACAAAATTGCATGTCCTGTATGTCTCTTCGAATGGGCTTGAAGGACCTATTAAACGTCAGAGATATTCACAGCATTTGCCAGATTACAATATATGTATCTGGATTCCAACAAGCTCAATGGTAGCATCTCAATTGTGGAGATTAAGGCAGATTGACTTCTCTAGCAATAGTCTTACAGGTACCATTCCCATGGCCCTGGCAAACTGTTCATATCTAGAGGGGCTGCATTTGTCTGGCAATTCCTTATATGGCACCGTCCCACCAGAGTTGAGTTCACTTACCCGACTCCAGGAACTGCAGTTTACAAAAAATAGCCTTGGAGGATCAATTCATTTTCTAATGAACTATACTGAATTGTGGCTCTTCACGCTAGTGGACAACAAGTTTGAGGGTACAATTCCAGAGGCCATAGGCTATAATCTACCCGAAGTGCAAGCAATGAAATTGTTGCACAATTAGTTAAGTGGCGCCATCCCAAAATCTCTAGGAAATTGTTCCGCTCTCAATTTTATTTCATTAAATTATAACAAGTTGAACGGATCAATGCCTCAAGAATTGGCGATGCTTACTCGTCTACAAACACTTTCTCTTGGTAGAAACAGCTTCGAGGGAATTATTTTTTCTCTTCTGTTGAACTTTACACAATTGCAAATAGGTTTGTGGACTCCATTCCTGTAGATATCGGGATGAAATTACCCAACTTACAATATATTAATGCGGGAGGTAATCAGTTTCGTGGGGGTATCCCAAATCTAGGAAATTGTTCTCAGCTTTCATCCCTTTCTCTCTCAAACAATCAGCTAATTGGTGCGGTTCCTCGAGAACTGGGAATGCTAAGAGCTCTGCAGACACTATTCCTTGGAGGTAACAGCCTGTCAAATGGGCATTGTGCCACAACTGGTGTATTAGATATACTTTCTAACTGCTGCTTTCTTGAAGACCTAAGACTAGGGGAGAACAATTTCAGTGGCACTTTGGCAAAGGGCATAGGAAAACTCTCTCCCAGGCTATCGAAGCTGTTCTTGCACAACAACAACATCGCTGGCAACATACCAGAAGAGACTGGTAACCTTGCTGATCTGACCATGTTGGCTCTCAATAATAACAGGTTAATTGGGCAGGTACCAGGAGCATTAGGTCGTCTGAAGAATTTACAATTGTTGGACTTGAGCTTCAACAACTTGCGGGGCACCATTCCATCAGAGTTCAAAATGCTGGTGAACCTGGAATATCTATTAATTAATCTAAATCATATTTCTGGAAACATTCCTTCAAATTTGCTCTGCAACAGCTAAGAAAACTTGACTTGAGTCATAATAGGAAGGATGCCAAACACCATTGGGCAATTGTTCTGCCTGGAGATGATCGACCTCTCATACAACAAACTCACAGGAAATATCCCTACAGAAATCTCTAGCCTCCATTCGTTGGCATTTTATCTCAATTTTTCTTGCAATTCATTGACAGGAAGATTGCCTTCACTGGGAGGAATGCAACATGTTCAACCCATAGATATCTCAGCCAATAAATTGCCAACAAAAAATTGGAGGGAATGGTGCCAAAATCAATAGGGCAGCTTAAGGGCCTCAAAAGCATTGACTTGTCTTTCAATGAGGTGTTTGGGCCAGTGCCACGTTCTATTGCAAATTTCACCATGCTCCGCCATTTAAATTTCTCATACAATTGCTTGAATCGATCATTCCCAAGTGAAGGGGCTTTCAGAAACCTAAGTGCAATATCATTTTTTGCAAATCCAGGATTGTGTGCAGACGCAGGTTGGTTGAATTTACCAAAGTGCACGAGCTTTGACAAAAAACATGATGCATTGAACGTAAGCATTGTCTTGGGTGCTTCAATTGGCACTGTGTTGCATTTTGGGGGCATTTTACATCTACAACAGGAATTAAAAAGGCACCAATGACAGATCGTTTGTTTGGAAGGTTTCATGCAAATTTCTAGCCTGGAACTTCACACAGCAACCCAGGGATTTAGTGCTGCTAATTTAGTAGGCAATGGTAGCTTCAGGTCAGTTTACAAAGGGCTTGTGTCTGATAATAAGTTGGTGGCTATTAAGTTATTCGACGAAGACCCTCAAAATTCATACAAGCATGTTGTGAGAGAATGCACAATACTGAAATCAGGCACCGCAATCTTGTAAAAATCTTGTCCTCTTCTTCTGCTGGAGATTTCAGGGCTTTGGTATTGGAAATTATGTCACAGGGGAGCCTAGAACAACACCTCCACGTGGATGAAACAGAATTTAACTTGAGTTTGAAGATGAGAATGAACATAGCACTTGATGTCACACAAGGGATGACATATTTACACCACGATTGTTCCCCTCCAGTAGTTCACTGCGACTTGAAGCCCTCAAATGTGTTGTTCAATGAAAGCATGACAGCCCATGTGGCTGATTTTGGGATTTCTCGTCTAGTGACATCCTCTGTTTCTGCAAGTAGCACCGCATCTAGACTGAAGGGAACAGTAAGAAACCAAGCCCAACATTTTTTTGACAAATTTAAGTGTTTCTATGGTTTTCTTGCCCACTTTAATGTTTTCTTCTCAACAATGAAATCACATTTTACTTTTGCAAGAATATAGAATGGGTGGAGAAGTGAGTAGCAAGGGAGATGTTTACAGCTTTGGGATGCTCATCCTTGAAATGGTGACTAAAAAGAGGCCCAGTGACAATATCTTCTCTGGGGACAAAACTTTGCCAAGATGGGTGAGAAGAGCATTCCCAGAGGCAATTGAGGGAGTTGTGGACACAGAGCTGTTGGTTGATCAACGAACAGCGGGTGAGTCGAGTAGTACTGCTCCACTTGAAAACACTGGTGAAGAATTGGAATCCTCTGAGCAAACGAGTTCCTTGGTTAGTTTTATTTGAGTAGGACTGCAATGCACGAGAGAAAATCCAGCAAATAGACCAACTATGAGAGAGGTGGAGGTTTTTCTTGAAAAAATGGTGTATGGCAGGGCATATGGCGACTTGGCAGGGCATATGGCAACTTAAAAGAGCAATCTTCAGTTCAGAATTCGTTGAGTGTAGGTAATAGAATGCGCCATTCAAATAGCAGCTCAGATGAAAGTGAAAGTACTTGAGAAGAGAACAATGCTATTCAGTGAATTTCTTTCGCCAATAATAGCTTTTTGTACTACCTATACAAATTGAAGTTAAAAAGATTTTATATTTTAACATGTGAAAGACATCTATAGAACGCTTAATTTAATTGTATTTTCTCTAAGTCCCTTAGATAAATCTCTCTATGAATATTCTATTATTCTTCATGCAAAGATGGAAGTTAAAAACATGCTGCAATATGGAAATGTATGTATCAGGAGACCTCATACACATGTTTTTCCTTAATTCGACATCTGAGATACAAATGTGTATATTAGAAAGAAGACCTACATGAATCAAACAATATGGACACTAGTAGCTGGAATAAATCTATCATTGCAAAGTGTAAGAACAGCACATAGAGGGGAGCAGAATACATATATGTATTCCATGTAGCAGCCTCAACTAAAAATTTACCCTCCGGAATAATAAAGTATTTATAAGAAAGTACTAGAGGCGTACAAGCCAACACCAGCCTCTTGAAGCTTGGAAAGTAGGTCCAAAAGTGCTAAAGTAGGGTCTTCAGTCTTCTTGAATACATTAGCCAAAGGTGTCATGATGGTCAACCCGGCATTTTCATTACACATATAAACACCATATCAATCTAGCATGTAATTATGCAAAATCAAATCACTGACCAACAACTGAATATAGGAAGGGAGATGGTCAATATAATTTAATTCATTTCAATGTAAATTTCAAGTAATTCCTCCGATTCAAGCTCTTTCAGCATATTATTTCTTCCAAGGATGTAAATTTCAGGAACTACGTGAGCATTTATATAGGTTTCTTTAAAAGATGAAACCTACAGAACAAGAGGTAGAATTTTTTAGGGTCACACATTTGAGTTGTTGAGAAGCGTCTAGCTTTAATGGCTCTTCCTCAACTGGCAGTAATAATTCTTCTTTGATTCCTTTTCATGGAAATCAGTTTTTTGAGCTGCTCAGATTTCCAAACTTCAAAATTGAAGATCTTCATGGTTTAGAAATTGACCACTTCTGTAACTTCGCTCGAGTCCTCTTCATTCTTGTAAACTATCTTTTTCTGTATCGTGTTTTCTTCAGAAAGAGAGTTAAACCAGAAATCATTCAAATTGTCTGACATCGTTTGCATCTCCTCAGCACCTCACTGACTTTTACAAAACAATTTGAGAGATTGAAGCTTCTGATTCTGTTTCTTCTTCTTGAAGACCATGATCATCCTTCACTCTAGAAATGACAATTTTCCAGAAACTAAAAATAGAAGCCCCATTCCTTCTTGCTATTCCAGAACTTACCTAATGAAAGCCTCTGTTACTAACTAGATTCACTCAGAATCACCAGTAGTCTCCACATGAACATTGCCCATGTTCAAAATGATGGAAACGATTTGCATCTCTTACAACAATTTTCCTTTCAACAATCCTCGAAATAAACTTAGTTGCAGTGTGGCAGTCACGACATACTCGAAGATTCTTGACAACTGTAATAGTTGTTCCAGGGGATGTGTTTAACAACCCAAACGCAATAGCCAACTTCTCACTATGGTGGCATAGTAGTAGTTCCTTCTCTTCACTCTCCACATCATTTAATACAGGTTTTGTATCTGGAATATACCCGGCTGCCTTCATCTTTCCAGATAGTTTTTCTAACTCTTCATAGATCTCCTGTGTTTGTGGGTGTAATCTGTCTCCTACAAAAAAAACATGTACTATTTTATGGACTTCGATCCAGCTACATCCAGGTGTCTTTATGATTCCTGTATCTTTCATCACTCTCCTTAACTTTTGAAGTTCACTCCACCTGCCCACTTCTGCATAAAGATTTGACAGAAGAACGTAAGATGCAGCACTTTCAGATTTAAACTCGAAAAGGAGTTTTGCCACAAATTCTCCAAGCCTAATATTCTTATGTGATCTACAAGCACCAAGTAAACACGTCCATACAACTGTATCAGGTTTTATTGGCAACTTGATGATAAAATTTAGAGATTGCTCAAGATAGCCAGCACGGCTAAGAAGATCAACCATGCCTGCATAGTGGTCTGTCTTGGGGGTTATATTAGACTCGGTAATGCGATTGAAGTATTTACATCCATCATCGACTAGGCCTGCATGGCTACATGCAAATAGAACAGAAACAAAGGTTATATGATCGAGCTCAGCTCCAGAATGCTTCATTAATTCAAAGAGTTCAAGAGCATCCTCGCTGTAGCCATGCATTGCGTATCCTGCAATCATTGCATTCCATGATATTACATCAGAATGATCAATTTTGTCAAACAATACACGACTCCTCTGTATGCTTCCGCATTTGCCATACATATCTATTAGAGCGTTCACAACTGCATCTGACAAAGATCCACTTTTGATTATCCTTTGATGGATTTCCATTCCCTGTTCTAAAGCTCCAAGTTTGGCACAAGCTGGGAGGATGCTCGCAAAAGTTAACGAGTCTGGATCTATGCCTATCAACCGCATTTGCTTAAAAATATCTAAGGCTTTATCAACGAGTCCATTTTGTTTATATCCTACAATAATCGTATTCCATGAGACCACATTTTGTTGAGGTAGTAGTTTATCAAACACTTTCCTCGCTTTCTGTATGCTACCACATTTTGCATACATGTCCAGCAGTGCGTTCGAGGCCACATCTGACATATATCTGTTTTCTACTAGTTTTTCATGGATTTCCATGCCTTGCTCCAAAGCTCCCATTTTGGCACATGCTGACATAATAGTGGCAAAGGTTTCTGAGTCTGGCGCTATACCCGCCAATTGCATTTGCTTAAAGAACTGCAAGGCTTTTTCAACATGTTCATGTTGTGCATATCCAGCAATGACTGCACTCCATGAGACCACATTTCGTTGAGGCATTTCTTCAAAAATCCTTAAGACCCCATCAAGATCTCCTTGCTGTGCATATCCGGTAAGTATCGCATTCCACGAGACAAGGTTTGCATTTTTCATTTTCTCAAATAGTGCGCATGCTTTCTGTATATATCCACATTTCGCATACATGTCAATCAGTGAAGTTGTGGCTACCGCTCCTGACAAACATCCTGTGTCAATTATTTTTTGATGGATTTCCATACCCTGTTCTAAAGCTCCCATTTTGGCACATGCTGACACGATGCCGGAAAATGTTACTGAGTTTGGCTCTACACCAGCAAGCAGCATTTGCTTAAATATCTCCAAGGCCTCTTTAGCATACCCTGTTTGCATGTATCCAGTAATAACTGCAGTCCATGAGACCACATTCCGTAGAGGCATCTTTTCTAACAATTCACGCGAATTTTGTATGCTTCCGCATTTTGCATACATGTCTATCAGGGCAGTCATAACTAGTACATCAGACAACAATCCGTTCTTTATTATTTTTGAATGGATATCCATACCAAGTTCTAAAGCTTCCATTTTGGCACATGCTGGAAGGATGCTGACGATGGTTGACGAATCTAGCTTGACACCTGCCAATTGCATCTGCTTAAAAATTTCCAAGGATTCATCAAAAAACCCATTTCGAGTATATCCCACTATCATAGCATTCCACGAGACCACATTCTCTCGAGGCATGTCTTCAAACAATTTGCGCGCCTTCTGCACTCTTCGACATTTAGCATACATGTCCACAAGGGAATTGGAAACTAAAACATTTGACAAAAGACCACTTTCAACTATTGTCTTATGGATTTCCATACCCTTTTCCAAGTCTCCTTTTTCGGCACAGGCTGGGAGGATGCTTATAAAAGTCGCTGGGTTAGGTTTTACACCTGCGAATTGCATTTGCTTAAAAAAGTGTAACCCTTCTTCAACAAAACCGTGTTTTGTATGCCCAGTTATGATTGTTGTCCATGAGACCACGTTTTTTTGAGGCAATTTATCGAAAAGCCTCAAAGCTTCATCAAGAGCACCGTTATGTGCATATGCTGTAATCATTGCATTCCATGAAATCACATTTGCGTTAGGCATTCTGTCGAACAATTGACGTGCCTTCGGTATCCTCTGACATTTTGCGTACATGTTCATCAGGGTATTCATCACAGTAAGGTCAGATTGAAATCCACATCTAATGATTTTTCCATGGATCTGCCTGCCATTTTTTAGGGATTTCGTGTCAGCGCAGGCGGGAAGAATAGTCGAGAAAGTGAATTGATCTGGTTGAGCCTCTGTTAGTTGCATTTGCTGAAACAATGCCAATGCCTCTTGACGAAGCCCTTGCCTTCTGTAAAGTCCAATCCGCATATTCCATGAAAAGACGTTTGTGTCACTCCTGTCCTCCAAAGCATTGCGAGCGTCCACTAAGCTTCCACACTTGGCATACATATTGATAATTGTAAACCCTGTGCCATTGATGTGAGAATGCATTCGTTTACCCCACTCAGTACAGAGTACTCTCGGTTTCAGACTGAGATGGTAAATGGATGGCATTGAATTAATCTGCATTGTTATCCATTCAACTATAATTGAACACTGATTTCCAATTCTTCTGAATCTGACTTCTTAAGCAGAGGAAGACTCTGATCTCTCTCATTCTGTAACTCAAGACTGCTGATTTCTCCAAGAACCTTCTATATCTTTTTTAACTATTTTCGATTTGCTAACAATTAAATCAAACTAGTCGGTGGAGGTTGTTAAAACTGTAGAAATGAAAAGTGCCTACTTCTGCACTTTACATCTTTTATCGGCGCCTCGCTTCGAGTATTAATTGTTCACAATTTCTTTGGTTTGAGTTTTTCAATCTAAGGAGACGAATTGGTAGCCGTTCACGATCTTTTCAATTTATCATTTATTAAAATTTTCAAAAAATCATACATGTATTAATAGTTGATCATTTTAAATTATTTTGGTTGCTGATTAGTCTGTTTGTACAAAAAGAATAATTGTTTGGCACCCAGCTATCCTCCTACAAATTGAACAGTTGATCAATTTTCAAAAGAACAAAAATATCATGAATTTTTTTTGAAAATTTCAACATTTGATCTTCATAATCTACATAGTTTCTGGAAAAAAATTAATTTGACTTTGTTTTGACATTTTGAGTGAGTGCTTATTGAAAGTGAACATAATGCGGAAAAGACGAAAAGCTCTTCATCTCCCCTATTACATTTCTTAAAACTATTTTATTTTATTACTAAATTATAGATATATTATATTTATATTTATTATTAACATCTAAAACTTTTTATATAAAAGACATTAAGAAATATCATTTTCAAAATGTTTATTCAAATTTTTTAAAAGTTTTGAAATGAATTTAAACATTTCAAATTGTTATGATAGTTTTGTACATGTAATTACAATAATAAATAGTACTTCTAAATTGATTTTGGAGTGTTGATAATAGTACAAAAAGTCAAAGCAACTCTTTAAGTTATGAAAAGGCATACAAGCTCTTTCAATTATGAAAAGGTAGACAAGCTCTTTCAATTATGAAAAGACATTACCTACTTGACATAAAGAATCGCCATAGATGAAGTGTATGAAAGTCTTTTAACCTTTATTCCTTCTCAAAAATGGTGAAAGAATCAAATTCTATATCATATTCTTTTTAAGGAATGTTATTTCATTAGTCGTTATACTAGCATATATATATATATATATATATATATATATATATATATATATATATATATATATCGAGAGTCATCTTTCTTAGTGTACCTATTTTATTTAAATCCTAGTCCACACAAAAAAAAATTCATAAGATTTAAAGACAATAGGCACCTCGAGAAGGATCACTCTCACCATATATATATATATATATATATATATATATATATATATATATATATATATATATATATAAGCTAGTAGCAGTCGTCGTGCACCATGGAAAATAATTTTAAATTTTTTAAATCTAAATATTTACTTATATTATATTAATATGAGTCATCTCTATTATATGGATTTTTATATTATTATATTTGATATATTAATATATTCAATATATATTCAATAATAATATCAATATATTTAATATTAATTATCATATGGATTATTATATTATTATTAATAAAGTGGCAATTAGTAATATTGTGTTTATAATCTTAATTAAAGTTTATCAAGGTTAGAGGTATAATTATGATTGGGTATTAGGATCATGGTTAGTATTTAGATTATAGTTTCTTTGGGTTTGTCTTAAGATATAATGTGTATGGTTAATGTTAGGATAAAGCTTACAATTAGAGTCAAGGATGAGATTATGGATAGGGCTAGAGTTAGACTTAAGATTTAGGTTATGGTTATGGTTAGAATTATGGTTAATTTTGGATCTCTCTCTCTCTCTCTCTCTCTCTCTCTCTCTCTCTCTCTCTCTCACACGCGCGCGCGCGCACACGCACACATTTCTACTCTCTCTAGATATTCCCCTTAATCACTCGCTCTCCCTTCCAATCCTCCCTCGTCTCTCTCTCTCTCTCACACACACACACACACACTCACACACACACAATATCTTCCTCCCTCTACTATCCATTACCTCTCCTTATATATACCCCCTAATCATCCTCTCTCTATGCCAATCTCTAAGTTCTCTTTCTATTAAAAATATAATAAGATCCCTTACCTCTCTCTCTCTAGATATGCCCCCTAATCATCTTTCCCTCTATCCCCCTCTCTATTAAAAACATAATATGAGTCAATCTCTCTCTCTCTCTCTCTCTCTCTCTCTCTCTCTCTCTAAAACATAATGGGATCCCTTTCCTCTCTCTCTAGATATGCCCCCTACACCTTCTCTTTAAATTGCTCCTCTCCTCCATCCATCTCTCTAGATATGCCCCCCCTCTCTCTCTTTCTATATATATTTATATGCCCCTAATATATCTCTCCCTCTCCCTCCCTCTCTCTTTTATTCCTTCCCTCATCTCTCTCTCTCTCTCAATATCTCTCTCCCTCTACTATCCATTACCTCTCTCTATTTATACCCCTAATCATCCTCTCTCTCCTTACAAGTTAGAAGCATGTAATTTGGGTGATGATAGCTTTGCTAAAATTGCTTGCAATTGTAATTTGGGATGCCCAAATTGGATCTGAGGTCCCATCTCATATATTTTTTGTGTAACACCTATTATTGTAGTTTGGGATGTTGTACATCTTGGGCTTAATTCTGAATTTGTTCCCCCTGTCCCTGCACAAAGAAAGAGCAAGAATAAATCACTCCCCATTTCTATTATTTGTGTAACTCATAATTTAGAAACAAAATGATTATTTAAACAACGCAAAACAAAAACTTTGGAACTTCAGAGAATAGGACACAAACATAACAAGATGATTGGCTTACATGGTTCTCCGTTAAATGCAACAAAATAAGCCTATTAGCCTATTATCTTCATTTATATAAGTGTTTTAACTATTTAAATATGAAGAGTCAAGAAGTAGATAAAGTATAAACTCTTTAAAAAATCTAATTGATACATATTACATCCAAGAAAATGGTGTCTATGTGAATTACAGTTCTTTAATATTCTAATTATCAAATGGCCTTTGGTATACTAAAATGTCATTTGAATTTTTAATTTTAATATTCAATTTTGTTTGTAATTGTCCTCTAATTTTTTTTATTTGCACGACATATTCTCTTGTTGGGATTTGCTTCTGCCATTGTATATGCCTCTCGACATAATTAGATCTTAAGTATAATCTAAATTGTAATTTATTTAATAATTAAATTCTAATTGTACTTAAATTTTAATCATTGCATTAAAGAATGCATGTCCAATGATTGTAGGCGCACATATAGAAGATTAACAAGATTTGCCTTAATCTAGTGGAGTGTTTAGTGAACAATGGTAATTATCAATTGACAAAATATTTGAGTAAATAATTACTACATATGTTTGGTAAGATAGAATCTTCACCATAAAAAATATGAAAGAAATTTAGAATGCATAAGCAAATAAAAAGTTTTTAATAGGCATCTGCATCTGGATCCATATTGTAATTCATTTTGTAACATTCTATGATAAAAAGTGTTGATGACTTAAAATATTAGATCATAATCAGATTTTTTAAAGTATACTATCTTTGTTATAATGTGTAATTGTATTGTTTAATAACTATTTGTTATCATTTTAGTAGTAACTACAATGATAGTTTTTTATCTTATATAAGTACTTTTCTAATCTTATATAGATCAAATATTTAGTAAGACCTATCAAAAAATAATATTAAATTATTAATAAATCTACTAATTTTTATTTTTCCCTTCCTTTTGCAGTGGCTCATAAAAATAAAAATAAAAAATTGTAGAGATATAAAAATTCGAATAGAAACATTTGCTTACAAAGTGTAAAAATGAACTATTCAAAAAAGAAAGTAAATTTAAGAAACAATACAAAATGGTCTTAGAGACTCTCTTTTTTTATGGAGAGGCAATCCATCAAGGTTAGAAAGATGAAAAATAACTATTCATAAATGAACACACAGCCAAGCATAGTTAATTAATTCTTATTGATTTTTACTATCAATTAATTCAGTAACAGAGAACATATATCTGCACCACATCAAATTCAGTAACAGAGAACATATATATGCACCACATCAAATGATAATCTGAGTCGATAAAAAAGAGCCTGATGGGTTAACAACAATAAAAATGAAAACCACTTCAAAATAAATTTAAATAACTAATTCTCAGGATCCCTTGGACAGCATGGACAGTGGTTGGATCCTTTATCCTCCTGCTTTTAATTTCACAAAGAGGCAGTTCATGCCGAAAGAAGCAATAGTGATATGTGTTAAGACTGACTTATTAAGAAACCATCCAATTCGCCCGGGTGATGAGCTACAACTGGGAAGCTCTTTCTGGCGCCCTAATTACTTAAGCTCCTCATGAGTTATTGTACTGCTCAATCATCCTCATGAGCTCGTCCTATTTTCAGGCCTGTATTCATCATAAATATGTCACATTGTCAAGAAAGTAATTGACAAGAGAAGCCACATTGGACATCTTGAATTGTTATTTAAAAGGTTTTCAATAGTTAACATCTACAAGCAGTGTCATTTTGAAAGAAAAACCTATTCAAATGTGCTGCTTATGTGGCAAAGCGCTTCTAAATGTATTAGAGAAGGATCTTTGAAAATCAAGAGAGAAAATCTCTGTGACTTTCCACTCCTGTTTGCAGTGGAAGTCTAATAACTAGACTAGAACTGAAGATTTTAGGTACAATTTAACTGTACCAAAATGATATCATTTAACTGGACACTTGCATTACATGATCACTAATGGCAAAACATACACCTCGATGAATATATAACTGATCATACAAATTAGGCTCTATAGCAGATCTGACCTAGGGCCAAGATGTCAAAATTAATTCAGGCAAAGAGACAGAAATTTGACGAAGGAAGGAAGGAGTAAACAACCATCATGAAATAATCTCCCCATCGTTTCCAATTATTAGCTTGATAGGAAGCCATCCTTCCGCGTTCTTGTTGGCTCACCAGAATTCAGTTTTGCAGTTTTTCTTTGAACATGCCCCACATAGCGTATCCGATTATTCACCTTCTCCTTGGCGTTATAAAATGGGGTTTCTACCAAAATACCCAATCGGTATAACTAGAGGGTGATCCGTACTCTGCAACATATTTTCATAATGTCAAAAGCATAGTCTCGCACTTTAAGCTCTCAAAACAACAATATTTGGGAAGCCAAAAGAAAATTCTGATACCCTCTTGTCTCTGTAAATCTGACACCATGTACCTTATCAAAGTACAGGCTTGTGTCTGTGGCTCGTTTCACCAATAATCTTCACACGAACATCGTCCATATTTGAAATGATGGAAACGATTTGCATCTCTCACAACAATTTCTCTTGAAGTAATATTAGAAATAAACTTGGTTGAAGTGTGGCAATCACTGCATACTCGGAGGTTCTTGACAACTCTAATGATTGTTCCAGGGAATGTGTTCAACAATCCAAACGCAATTGCCAACTTCTCACTATGATGGCAGAGGAGTAATTCCTTCTCCTCTTCCTCCACATCATTGAATATAGGTTTTGTATCTCGAATATACCCGGCTGCTTTCATCTCCGAAGACAATTTTTCCAACTCTCTATAGATCGCCTGAGTTTGTGGATGTGATCTGTCTCCCACACAGAATGCGTGTACTGTTTTGTGGATTTCAATCCAACTACATCCAGGTATCTTTTTAACTCCCATTTCTTTCATCGATGTCCTGACCTTTTGAGCATCACCCCACTTTCCCGCTATGGCATAGATGTTTGACAAAAGAACAAATGGTGCAGGATTTTTTGAATCCAACTCAAATAGGCTTTTCGCCACAGATTCCCCTAGCTTTATATCCTTATGAGTTCGACAAGCGCCGAGTAATGACATCCACACAACTACATCAGGTTTAATTGGGATTTTGATGATAAAATTCAGGGCCTCCTCAAGATAGCCAACTCGACCAAGAAGATCAACCATACACACATAATGATCCGTCGAAGGCATTATTGAATAAGTGTCACTCATGGAATGAAAGGATTTACAAGCATCACCCACTAGACCTGCATGGCTGCATGCAAAAAAAACACAAACAAAGCTTACATGGTCTGGGTTGGTTCCAGAGTGCTTCATTTGTTCAAACAGTTCAATCGCGTCCTTGGTATAACCATGCATTGCATACCCTGCAATCATTGCATTCCATGAGATTACGCCTGGATGATGAATTTTATCAAACAAATTGCGTGCCTTATGTACACGCGAACATTTTGCGTACATGTCTATCAGTGCATTCCAAACTATCTCTGACAAATATCCCATTTTTACTACATTTTGATGGATCTCCATACCCTGTTCCAAAGCTCCAAGTCTGGCACAAGCTGGGAGGATACTTGCAAAGGTTGAAGGGCTTGGCTTCACACCCGCAATTTGCATTTGCTTAAACGTCTCCATGGCTTTATCAACAAACCCATTTTGTGCATATCCTACAATCATCGCATTCCATGACACTACATTTCGCTGAGGCATTTGGACAAACAAATCGCGCGCCTTCTGAATGCTTCCGCATTTACCGTACATGTCTATCAAGGCACTCAAAACTACGACATTTGACAAAAAACCACTTTCAATTACCTTTTGATGAATCTCCTTACCTTGTTCCACAGTCCCCATTTTGGCACACGCTGGGAGGGTACTTGCAAAGATTGCCGAGTCTGCCTTTTCATCAGATAATTGCATTAGCTTAAAAATCTCCAAAGCTTTTCCGCCATTGTCATTCTGCGCATATCCAGCAATGATGGCAGTCCAGGAGACAACAGTTCGTTGAGGCATTTCTTCGAAAAGCCGGAGAGCCTCGTCAAGCACACCCTTTTGAACGTACCCTGTAATCATGGCATTCCATGAGACCACGTCCGCATTAGGCATTTTGTCAAACAGTTCGCGCGATCGCTGTATGCTTCCACATTTTGCATACATGTCTATCAGGGCATTCGTAACAGTAACATGAGGATGAAACCCACATCGAACAACTTTTCCATGAATCTGCAAACCACTTCTTAGAGATCCCAAGTGGGCGTACACAGGAAGAATTGTGGAAAAGGTGAAATGATCAGGTTGGACCAGCGTTTGTTGCATTCGGTGAAACATGGTGAATGCTTCTTGAGAAATCCCATGCTTTCGGTAAGCTGTAATCATCATATTCCATGAGGAAACATCTGGTTCAGTCATGTCGTCAAAAGCTTTACGAGCATTCTCCAGACTTCCGCACTTTTCATACATGCTAATGAGTTTATTTTGTAAAAGTGAGTTTGTGGCGAATGTAAATTCCCTATCTTTCATGTGAGAGTGGATTTGTTTACCCTCTGAAAGGAAATTTTTATCAATGCATGCCTGCGAGAGATGATTATATGTAGAAGACTGTGCAGGAAAGCTGCGTGTATTGAGGAGAATCTTTAGCGCCTCTTTCAAGAAGTTTTCTGTACAGAGTATTTTGAAACTCAGATTAAAATGGGCAGTGGATGACATTGAACGTTTTTATTCATTCTATCGTAGCAAAACAAAATTTGCTTTGGTATGATTTGATAGAAGACAGGTGTGATGAACAGTGATCAAAATCTGAGTAGAGAATCTACTGATAATTCTACATTTTCTGAAGCAACTTTTTTAAGTGGACATCCTTAAAAAATTTCTTTAAATAGAGGACTATAAAATTGAAGACGATGGAGAGGAGAGAATCCATTTCTATAATGGAAATCAGCCTCGAATTTGATGGCCGTAATGGCCGTTTTTTTACTTTTATATTGGCATATTGTTATAAGGATTTAACTATTTAATTTTTAGTCAAACTTATTGATTTATGTTTTGTTTCTAATTGCTTCATGATTTGGCTCTAGAATAATAAATAGAACATTGTACTAATGTTTCATGAATAGTGATTCACAGACATCTATCTCATGACAATAATTGAACACAATCACAAATCCAATTTCATGATAATAAATAAAAGGAGTGTTCTATTGATTGTCACACAAATGGATTTGTGTGAATCACTAGTCATAACCATTTATTGTCATGATGGATGGATTTGTGTGAATCACCACTCATAAAATATGAGTCACATCTATCTCATGGCAATAAATTAAACACAATCACTAATCCAATCTTATGATAATAAATGGAAAGAGCGTTCCATTGATTGTCACTAAGATGGATTTGTGTGAATCACTAGTCATTGCCATTTATTTTCATGAGAGATGGATTAGTGTGAATCACTACTCATAAAATATGAGTTAATAATGAGTTTGACTCAAAAACTACTAGTTAAATCCTGATAGCAACATCACAATTTGACTTCAAATTTATTTGAGATTTTTGTACATATTATTCTAAATTTAATTTGGTTCTATGTAATTTATTGTATATTACTAATTTAGAATTTTTAGTTGGAAAATTTTTAAGAAATATTATTGAGATTTTTTTACAATTCATATTTTTATAAAACATAAAATTTTTCAGATATTCAAATCATTAGACTGTCATATAAAAACATATAATAGTGGGGGCGGTCGTCAAATTGAGATGGTCAAAAGAGTCTTTTAGTGAGATGGTAATTGGTCAAAATAAGCTTCTTAGTAGAACTTGTGTGTTAATATTCAATAAAAAAAATACTCTTCAATCTCAAAAAAGTAATTAATTATATCAATAAAAATCACAGTATAAAACTGTTGATTTTTTCATGGATCACTTATTTTGGATTAAAAACATGTTAATGATAAATTATATAACTATTGAAATTAAATGTTTAGAATTTAAACTAATAAATAAATAATAATATAGTTATATTGAAAAATGTAAATTATAAAATCTGCCAGAAAAAAGAAGATGATTATTTATATAATTCATAATACAAACAACATCATAGAACATTATCAACTGAAGTGAATCATGGACCAAAGCCAGAGATACAAAAGAATCTGCAGATAAGGGTTGAACACACATATAAAAGACAAATCACAATCCAAAATCATTTTTATACAAAATCTAGATAATGGGTTGGAGACCTTGAAGGACACCAAAATTTTGATTGCTAATGAATTGAAGAGCTTGACGTTGGATGCATTGGATTTGATTTTCCATATTTAAGCTCTTCCTAGAGTCTGCTTGCAGTTCAAAAGAAAGAGGTGTAAGACAATAAAACATGTCATAGTAAAATTTTAGAAATGCAAGTTCTTGAGGATCATAGAACTTATTAAAGACGGCTTTACATTGGGCTCTCCAAGAATGCAATAAAATTAATTGACGAACTCCTTTAACAATAACATTATTTTGAAGTCCAATTCCAAGTAAGGTCTCTTTCCAGTTAAGATTGTGACAAAAAATAGTAGGCAGATGGTGAAAAACATAATTCCATAACTTCTTAACAAATTGGCAACTCCAAAACATGTGTCTCATGTCTTCCTATTTATGAAAAAAAAGACAATTGATGAGCTAAACCATAATACATTTCAACCTGCCACCAATTGGCAACTTGTAATGTAGTATTTTCCAAGCCATTAATTGTGCTTCAACATTGATTTTTGACTTCCATAAATCAGCAGGGAGTTTGGTCCAAATTTTCACACTAAATTTGCACTTTCATTTACTATTCAAACAAGTTTTTATGAGTAGATTAGGAAGCAGCTGCAAATATATCTTTTTCAAAGGAAAAAAACAAGGAAGGATATGCATAAAGCCATAACCAGTCTTTGAAGAAGTTGCACTAAATTGGGGAGCAAAGCTTCATAGATAGTAAAATGGTACCAAAGATTCAATGAAGATAAGAAAATATTTATACTTGTTCAAATTTAATCTAGATCTAACAATGCCCTGGGACAACCAGATAAGAGTACTAAAATCCCAAAGATCCCCCACCTTATTGATGCATTTTTTGAACAACAAATGTGACAATTTAGGAAAGCTAAGAGCCAAAGGTTGGCCATGATGCAAAATATGTTTGTTCTACCAAATAGAAGAGGTGGAAAAGTTGAAACCATGATGGAGAGAAGCATCTCTCCATCTTAAGAGATGAAAAAAAATTGCCACACTTTCCAGATTGACTAAAGAGAAGGTAAGGCCTTAATAGAGAAGAAATGAGCATGAAGGATCTTGTCTAAGCTTTCCACAGCCTACCATTTTCCTTTAATTGTAGCATGTTCAATCTTGTATTGGACAAGAGTTTTCCAAGGCACATCCCCTTTAATTTCTTTAATAGTCCACTTAGTTGCCAAGTAAACCCCTTGAATCTTTGGAACAATTAACCCCAAACCACCTTTACATTTAGGTTCTATGCAATGACACCAAGAGGTGGATATTAACCCTTGGCTACTATCCCATTTAGACCATAAGAAACTTTTAATAATTTTAAGTAAATCCTCATAACCTCTGTTGGAGGGCATCCAACTAGATGAATAGTAAACATGAGTGGCTAGAAAAGTTTTATTAGCAACTTGAATTCTTCTAGCTAAATAGAGGAATTTATTACCCCAATTCAAGAGTTTAACATTGACCCTATTAATTTACTAGTTCCACATGTCAAATAGAGAAACTCCAAGACCAAAGGGTATCCAGAGATACCTCATAATTTACCTAAGTTTAATCTTCTTCCATTATTGTGGTATACAATGAGGAATAGGCCCATAACAAATCATCAAATAAATTTTTTTCTCGTGAGCAAGCTTGGAACTAGAAATGACATAGTATAATTCCAAAACATCCATAGTGTTATAAAATGTCTTTTTTAGAATTTTGCAAGAATAATAAACTATTATTGATGCAAGCAAGGTCAATGCCCAACAAATCACATGACCAAACATGGTGGAAGGAGAGAACACAATGGAGATCTTAATTATATTTGTTGAAAATCTTTATAAATGTTAGGTTCTGAGACCTTCCCTGTTGTGGCCAATACATAAAGAGATAAAACAATCATATAATCTACTTCATAAATGCAAGATTCATGATCTCCAGCTTCCCAAAATCCCCCTCTTCTATCTTCTATGAATTGCATTAGACCTACAACATGACTCCCTATTATGACCTAAATTACATGCACAATCAATGCAAAAAGAAAAGACCAGCATAGAAGAGCTCAGTGAAAGAAGAAACTGAGCAATAGCAACCACAATTAGAAGATGTTGAACCAACTCAGTGACAATGACAATTGACCGCCTTGGAGAAAATAAAAACTGAGCAACTTGATGATTGAATAATCCACCAAGAGTGCAAATAATTACTAAGAAGATCAAACCAAAAGGTAACCAAACACACTACCAAGTTACCAAGATACAAGATTACAAAGAAACTCAAGATGCTCTGCATCACACACCTAGGGTTGAAAAGAAACGATTCTTTGAATCATGTGGGAGCTTCAACCTGAGTTGAATCCAACTCAAGCTAAGAAATCCATGTAGAATCCTCAAAAGGTATGTTCCTCCACTTCACCAGGTATTCCATCTAGTCCTTTCCTCTTGTGCTTCTTCCAACTCTTTGTTATAGAATCTGTTCAACTTCCTCCATCTGCTTCTTAGTATAATCACTTGGTAACTTCTCACTTCTTCATCAGGGTCATGGTACTCATACAAATTTGCAATGTTGAATATAAGTGATATTTTCATATTAGCAGGTAACTCTACTTCATAAGCATTTCCACTATCAAACCTCTTCAATATCCTGCATGAACCAAATTTCTTCATCTTTAGCTTGTTGTACATATGTTCCAATAGGAAATATGCCTTTCTTCAAATGAGCCATCGCTTCATCACCAACTTCAAAAATCTTATGTCTCATTGATATAGTTGCATTGTCCTTGTCTTTCATATTACTATGCTACAACTTATTTTATATCTTCATGCAATGTCTTCATAAATTCACCAAAACTTTCTCCTTCAACACTTTTCTTTTCTTCTCCAACAACATCCCTCAAATTTGATATACCTCTAGGTTGCATGCCAATAAAAATATGAAAATTTGTCTTACCAGTACTTCTATACACTGAATTATTATATATGCAAACTTTTCTTGTGCCAATATTGAATCTCGATTACTCGATGTGTCTCCAACTAAGCATCTCAATGGATTACCCAGACTCCTATTTACAACCTTTGTTTGTCCATCTGTCTTTGGATGAAATCTAGAACTACACTTCAACTCTGTGTCCAAATTTTTCCACAAAGTCTTCCAAAAATAACCAACAAACTTGTTGACTTGGTCAGAGATAATGCTCCTTGGTAATCCATGCAATCTAAAAAATTTCTTAAAGAAAATATTTGCTACAAGCACTACATCTGGTGTTTTCCTACATGGTATGAAATGTGTCATCTTTGAAAATCTATTGACAACAACAAATATGGAATCATCACCTCTTGTAGTCCTCCGTAAGCCAAGAACAAATCAATCTAAGGCTTCTCAGGAATAAGATTGGTGTATACAATCCAGTAGTCTAACTGGCCCATTTTACAAATTGACAAACTCTACAATTCTTCACAAATTATTGAACATCCTTACACAAATGAGGCCAAAAGTATCTTTCCTTAAGAAAATTCAATGTCTTATCAATACCAAAATGTCCATCTAAACCACTACTATCAGGTTAATTCTCATTGATCCCCTTGGTATACATAACTGGATTTTCTTGAAAAACATATCTTCTTGAATGAAATAATATTCCCACTTACTTGGTTGATCTAAAGTAGGTATTATTTTACTTGTTTCTCTGCACATTCTCCATGGCTCAAAAAAAATTAGGGCCATTTTCATACAAATTCTTTGTGTCCTCAAAACCAAGAACTTCAACTCTCATTTCAATCATCAAATATCTTCTTCTACCTAATGCATCAGAAACTCAATTAGACACTCCACTTTTATACTTTATCATAAATCTGAAACTCTGGAAATACTCAATCCATTTGATATGTTTGTGATTCAACTTATGTTGACTACCCAAATACGGTAAAGCCTTATGATCAATATACAATGCAAACTCCTTAGGCATCAAATAGTGTCTCCATTTCTTTAGAGCTTAAACAATAGCATAGAATTGTTGATCATACACAAAATATTTTTGTTTTACATTATTCATTTTTTCACTAAAGAAATCAGTAGGTTACCTTCTTGACTCAATACAACTCCTATTGTACTACCACTTACATCACATTTAACTTGAAATACCTTACTAAAAATCAAGAAAAGCTAACACGGGCAATTCAACAACCTTTTTTTTCAAAGTCTCAAAACTCTTATCATCTTCATGTGTTCATTTGAATTATCTTGTATGTCCTCTCATTGTTTCAGTCATAGCATTGCAAATTGAAGTGAAATTTCTTATCAACTTTCTGTAAAATCTTGTCAAACCATGAAATGATCTTACCTCACTAACATTCTTAGGTGTAGGACACAAGGATAACTTTAAGAAACCCCCTCCCCCAAAAAAATATAAATTTGTGACAAATCCAACATTAGTTTCAAGGAAAAATTAATTTCTATTGGCAATTTTTTTCAACGTCTAGATAAGTTTAATTTTAAGGGCAATTTTTCTCCGACAATGGTAAAATTTCATAAAATCAAGGTGATTTTTCCCTTGTGATAGAAAAAATATATAATGTATGAGGTGATTTTTTCTATTTAATAGAAAAAATAAATATTGTATGAGGAAAATTTGCCCATTTAATGGAATATATATATACATATATATATATATATATATATATATATATATATATATATATATATATATATATATATATATATATATATATATATATATATATAGTATTAGGTGATTCTCCCCTTCTAATGAATATATATATATATTATGCATTAGCGAATATGCACTTTGAGACAACAAATAAGGTCACATCATCTGCAAATGACATGATTACTAAATGAATCAATGACTAGAAAATTGGGTTATAATGATTTAGAATAACTGAAAGGGGGGGTGCATCATTTATCCTCAAGTCTAGATGTACCAATTCAACTTTCAATAACTTCAAAAGGATTAATCAAACTGATATACCCACTCGGTCTCTATAGCATATCATCAGCAATTTAACATTTCATGTAAACACTTAACTCTCTGTCTCTATATGTGTCTACTGCCAGTAAATAAACTCCTATAAAATATAACGTGCAAAACAATAATATCTACACATGAAAATAACACTTTGACATTGGGATTTAACGTAGAAACCCAATTTGGGAAAAACCACCAAGTAACATGCTACAATTTTTTCGCTCTTCTGAAGTGATCTTGATTAGGAGCCAAACCTATTAAAAGTTATACAACACACTGTTAAATGTGACCTTGTTAAAGGAATTAATCACCCTATTAGGAGTGATCTTGTTAGAGGACTTTGGATCATTCCATTAGAATGTCACCTTGATTAAATGATTTACAAAATGATTGTTAGGTCAACCTTGATTAAAGAATTTTGGATTGACACAATGGTTAGAATGTAACAATAGGTTTGATTTACAAATTACAACTCACTTTGTAAATTTAGATCTCCACAAGCTCATATGCTAATTCATTGAATGACCTCCATTGACATCTCTCTCACTGATCTGCTTGGCATCTCCTCAAGCAATCACTCTTCACAAACTCTTCACACTTCACCTCTAATGTCCTCCTCTTCAAAGCTTCTCCTTAAGATCACCAATCTATAGAAGTTGAGAAAACCAACTTCACAAATCACCAAGAACACCTACATGCAAATATCCTACAATGAAGAGAAACCAAAAAATGAAAAAGTAGAGCTTGGAAATTCTCAACGAAGTGAGAGAAAAATGTATCCCAAGTTATGAAAAATGAAAAGTACAAAGGTTCAACCTTAAAAGTGAACAAAACCCTAAGGGGAAAGAAAACTATGTTTGTGCATTATAATTAATATAAAATATTAATTATATGCACCTAAGAGAGCTTAAGTAACTAGAGTAATAACCAACTTAATTAACTAAATCATGATGATCTAATTAATAAGCATAACAAAATAATTACTCTAACACCCCCCCTTAAGTGAAGCTTAGGAGGAAGCTAACCTAGCAAAGCTATGAAAGCAAGAAAATGGGTTCTGGCAACAAGGCCTAATCAGGTACCCAAAACAAGGAAATCTCTATAAACTGGAGACAAAGGAGAAAACTCAGTGGAAAAAACCCCTCTCCAAAAAGAGATAGAACAAACATGCTGAAAAAACAAGAAGGAAGGAAGGCCTCAAGAAGACCCCCCCAAGGACAACTTCTGAAACCCCATGCATAGACTACAACTGAAGATAGCGAGGCGATGCAAATGAATTGGTGAAGATGTCAGCAACCTATGCATCAGTGGAAATGTACTCCAAAGAGAGAACACCATCCTAGATCAGATGACGAATGAAATGCATATGAAGCTCAATGTGTTTAGTGCATTGATGCTTCACCGGGTTGCAGGAAATATGAATAGTACTTTGATTATTGCACCATAGAACAGTGGGACGATTAGGAGGAAAACCAAACTTAGTCATCAGCTATCGAAGCCATAAAATCTCCTGACTAGCAAGCATCGCTGCTTGATACTCAGCCTTTGTAGATGAAAGTGCATGAGCATGTTGCTTCTTGCACAACCATGTGATAGTACTAGAGCCAAGACAAAAAACAAAGCCAGAAGTAGACTTTTGATCATCAACATCACCGGCCCAATCTGAGTCTATGTAGCCAACAATACGAGGAGTCCCTACTATGTAATGAATGTCATACATCAATGTGCCCTGAATGTATCTCAAAATATGTTTGGCAGCTTGCCAATGACTCTCATGAGGATCATGTGAGAACTGAGAGACAAGACCCACTGCAAAGGAGAGATCAGGATGAGTGTGTGGCATGTACAACAAGCTGCCAACCAACTACCAATATAATGTAGGATCCATTGAAGGTGAAGGGAAAGAGGTAGACAAGGTGACCCTCGACTGAAAAGGTGTTGGAGTAGGCTTGCAATCAAGCATGTCAAAGCGTCAAAGCATGTCAAGAGCATACTTCTTCTAATAAACAAAAATGTTGGTAGAGGACTGAACAATCTGGAGACCAAGAAAATAGTGTAGTAGACCCAAATCAATCATCTCAAACTAGTCCATCAATGCTCTCTGGACATCTGTAATCATAGAGGACAAGCTACCTGTGAAAAGAAGATCATCAACATATAGCACAAGGATCAAAACCTCAACCTCAAGATGTTGAATGTAGACTATAGGATCAGAATGGCAGTGGGTGAACCTTGTAGAAAGAAGAAAAGAGTCCATCTTCTCATCCCAAGCTTGAGGAGCTTATTTGAGACCATACAATGAGCGTCAAAGTTTGCAAACCAAGGAGGAATCCTACACAAATCCCTGAGGCTTCTCCATGTAAATCTCCTCAGTAAGATCACCATGCAAGAATGCACTCTTCACATCCATCTAAAAAATGGGCCATCCCTGAGAAGCTGCAAGGGATACAATAAGGTGAATAGAATTCATCTTGGCGACAAGAGAAAATGTCTCAGTGTAATCAGTACCTTCGACTTGTGAAAAACCCTTCACAACAAGATGGGCCTTACGCTTATCAATGGAACCATTAGCAGAAAACTTAGTAAGATACAACCATTTGCATCACACTAACTTTCTTCCCTTAGGAAGAGAACAAAGATCCCAAGTATGATTCTTCATCAAAGAAGAATACTCCTCCTCCATTGTACTGTCCCACTCAGGATGTCCTATCATTGCTACAAAAGTCTGAGGATCATCAAAAATAGCATGAATGAGAAGACTAGAACCTGTAGTATGTGAATGGGTGCAATGGGAAGTGGTAGGGTCACCAGCTAGAGATCCTGCAGCCTCAACTGTAGCTTGAGCCCATTTAGGCATCTGGGGAGGATCTTGTGGCAGAGGTAAATGGGGATTAACATGATCATCATCCTCATCATTTGGAAAAGAGAGTCGAAAGGATGAGGGGGTAGTGGTAAGTGAAGTAGACTCTGAAGACGAGGTATCTATTGCAGGAAGGTGCTCGTCAAACTGGACATCCTGTCAAAATAGGACCTCTTGGGAATCAGGATCAAACAACCTATAGGCCTTAACATACTTGTAGTAGCCAACAAAAATGAGGCGTCAACTCTTCCACTCCATGGCTCTCCTCTGAGCATCTAGTATAAATGCCCATGCTTCAGTACCAAAAACTTGGAATGCTGATACATCAGGCTTGACATGAGACCAAGCCTCCTCAAGAGTCATATTTCAAACTGCCTTGTGAGGCATCCAATTCTAAATATAGTTGGCACAATTGACTACCTCTTCCCAAAAACACAATTCCATGGACCTATACTAATCATACAATTAGCCATCTCCCAAAGGGTTCTATTCTTTCATTCAGCCACACCATTTTGCTGAGGGGTGTAGGGCACCGAAAATTGATGTTGAAGACCATGTTCAGAGCAAAAATCCCTGAAAGCTTGGTTCACATACTCCCCCCCATTATCTATGTGTATCCACTGAATAGAAAGACTAGATTGCTTCTCGACTAATGTCTTAATGACTCTATTTGAATCGAAGACATCAAACTTGTACTTCAAAAAGTACACCCATGTACATCTGGAGAAGTCATCAATGAAAGTAAGCACATATCTAGCACTTGAAAAAGGAGTTGGAAATGACATGAGGTTACGATGAATCAACTCTAATGCTGTCAAAGCACAAGTGGCTCATCCATGTGGAAAAGGATCCCTATGTTGTTTGCCAAGTGCACAACCCTAAGAAACACCATCTATATAGGAAATCTAGGGAAGCCCAAGAACAAGTGCCTATGTGCTCATCTGTTGAAGATATCTATAATTGACATGGCCAAACCGCTCATTCCAAAGTCTGCTTACTAAATTTACATGTGCTACAAGGCAAGAACTTGTGTTGCAAGAGGACTCAAATCCATCAAAGTTGTAGAGGTGAGATGCAGAGTCAACACTCCTAGTAGCCACAATCATCTCATAATCAAGTAAATCGTGAACAACCACATCATGTGGTGAGAACTCAACTATCTTGCTAGAGCCAGAGTGGAAAATTTGATAAATGGACAATAGGTTCATCGATATGTTAGGGAAAAGAAGTACATCCTGAAAGGAACCCCCAGCTAATGCAACAAAACCAGAACTCGTGATTGAAAGATGTGATGAGTTTCCAACAGCAATCTGTGAAGTAGCACAAGGAGCAAGTGAGTGACCAACTACTGAGTGTTTGTCATATGGTGAGAGGCACAAAAATCAAGAATTCAAGTAGGCCTAGAAGTCATAGCTCGTATAGTAAGAGTGTGACCTTTCCCTACAAGGGGGGATGTAGACTTAGGAGTTGAAATGTGATGCTCCTGCATGGCTTCCTCTAAAGCCTCCAAACATTTCCAACACCTAGAAATGGGATGTCCATCCTTTTCACAAAAACTATAGGTCACAGTTGATTTCTTCCTAGTCTTGGAGGTAGACTCATTAGACTTCAAAGTAGATTTACCCTTGGAAGGGTTAGCTAGAGGTTTGGCATCAGTTTTTGGTGTATCTTTCTTCGGTTTGGCTTTCTGATTTGGTTTCCCTTGAGAAGTCTAAGCAACCAATGCTTGGCTAGAAGACCCAAAGGCATCCACCTATTGGATCTTAGCTTGTTCTCGTATTGACTGATCACGAAATGTCTCAAAAGAAGGCATCTGATGTTTGTTTCCCAAGGCATCCATAGTGGAGTAGAAAGTGGAAGAAAAGATCTGATACTATCCTCGCAACTTTGAGAGTATCAAAAAAATACACTCATCATCTATTTTATTTTCATTACATCCTTGCAAGACTGTATGCAAAGATTGAAACTTCATCAAGAAGTCTTCAATGGTGGGGAAGCTGGCTGGTGACAAAGAAGTTAACTCTACATCAAGCTGTAATGCCTAGAACTCATTCACTATGCCAAACAAGTAGTAGAACTTGGTCCAAATAGCCCAAGGAGTGGTCAAACCATCCAAGTGAAATAGTTGACTGTCTGAGATGTTTAGTGCAATCAATCTAATGGCCTCATCCATTTTGTTTGTATGTTGAAGCACCTCAAAAGGGTGTTGTAGAATAGGTTGGTTCTCATCTAGACATGACTATAGACCTTGTGACATGAGAAGCCTAGTCATTTGTGCTTTCTAGGTGTGATAGTTGTGTGGTGTGAGCCAGGTCATAGAAAGATCTGACATTGAGAGAAAGAAGAAGATGAAAGTAGAAGGATCTTATTCTAAATTAAATTATAGAAAAATAAAATACCCCCCCACCCCCCCCCCCCCCCCCCCCCCCCCCCAACAATAGATAATGATATCCCTCAAATACCAAAGAAAACAACTATAGAAAGCATAAAAACTGATAAAGAACCTAGAATTTAGATGCAGAGAAGAGGAAAATAGAAGCCTCTAATTCAATGCTGGAATAAAAAAACTAGCACCATTGTCTCTACCTCTAAGTCAGCTTTTTGACACTTCTTTCGAATCAAAAAAATATGTCTGTATACTCAACTTATGGACAAAAAACTGATTGCTGCTCCAAAAAAGAAGCTCTCTAGAAAATTACAAACACGATCTTAAAATTGACAGCCATACAGCTGTCATAAGCTATCGCCAGAAAAAAAATTTGATATCCAAAATGCTGATGTCAATGACTAAAATGATGATGTCACTAGGCCAAAAAATGACATCAGCACTGGCTAGAAAAAAGTTGACGTGTAGCCAGGAAGTGATGTCAGCAGCTCAAATTACTGACGTCAACTGATGGAATGCTAACGTCAACTGACAAAGTGAAAAGGTGGTAGTGCTACTAGCAGAGGTGATGCTTGGGAGGTAGCACCATTGGCAGAGCTAAGCCATGGAGGCCATAGGGCGACACGTCGACGACAATCGAGAAACAGCTGAGCCGCGGTGGCGCTAAGGCTATGGAGCTCGCGGAGCAGCATGCGGGTGGCGTGGTAGCAACTGTGCAGTGGCCATTGGGCTAAGCACTGGTGTGCACCTTTTTTTACAACTTTTTTATTTTCTTTTTTCAAAAAACTTGTCCGTACGGCCTCTTGGAGGGTTTAAAATTTTTCCCAGATGCCCGAAAGCCAAAAATGACAAGTTTTATATGAGTCTTTACTGCAAATGGCCTTCCTGATCCAATGGTGGCATCTGTTTGGGCCCAAAGTGCCCCAAAAAGTCACCCTTCTCCCTTTTGAAGAAAAAAACTTTGAAAAAGCTGGGGTTTCTGACTGTGAATTGTGGCTTCAAGAATCTTTAGACAAGGAAGCAACAGGTCTACTCTGATACCATGAAGAAGTTGAGAAAACCAACTTCACAAATCACCAAGAACGTGTGCATGCAAATATCCTGCAATGAAGAGAAACCAAAAAATGAAAAAGCAGAGCTTGGAAATTCTCAACGAAGTGAGAGCAAAATTTATTCCAAGTTATGAAAAATGAAAAGTACAAAGGTTCAACCTTAAAGGTGAACAAAACCCTAAAGGAAAAGAAAACAAGGTTTGCAGATTATAATTAATATAAAATATTAATTATATGCACCTAAGAGAGCTTAAGTAACTAGAGTAATAACCAAATTAATTAACTAAATCAAGATGATCTAATTAATAAGCATAACAAAATAATTACTCTAGCACAATCAACCATAAACCAACCTTAAAATCCATTCATTTTGCCCCCTTAAATAGGTAATTTTGATCTTTTGTCACTTAAACATCACTGTTGATCTTAGGATTAGGTCATATTCATTAAACCTTTCCATCTTTTTGTTCTCCTTCTTCCTCTAGAAACTTTCGATCAAATCCTTGCCTTTGATCACTTAACAAACTCTCTTCATTCATTAAATATGCCAACTCGTCAATCCTTATCTTCCACATACTTTGACTAATTCAAAATGCCAACTATAGTAGCCTCAAATTCAAATCTTGCTCAAACTATAACTTTTGTTTTCACCTGACAATCATTGTGTTCTTCATCTCAGTCATCACTATGTAGTTTGACAATCACTATACTTTTCTCACTCATCATCAATAGGTTCGCTCAACCATTACTACGCTTGGATGCTACAACACTTCTTCATACATTTTCTCGATAATAACTAACACTCAACTTGAACTATTTCATTTGGCTTCTAAATAAATTCCTTAATCTTCTACTTCAACCCCTTCATTGACTATGCAAGACTGATACTTGATCAAGCTTATCCTTTCTACTTGTTTCAACTCTTGGCTTCATCTAACTGTCTTCTTCACTTCATGTATTGATTGAACAAAACATTATCTTATCAAGAACTAACTTATCAAGTGTCCATTTTATTTCCATGACACTTAACATGTGTCAACTTAACCTCTCACTTGTTCATTGTTGGAAATATAAGATATGCTAGGTTATTGAGAGGGGAGGTGTGAATCAGGAACCAATAAAACTTATTCTTAATTCACCAATTAATCCTTCATATGCATTTTAATCTAATTGCACATGTATGAAAAGTTGAAAGCATTAAAACATTCATAACACTTTGACACAAGATATGGTGATCCAGAAACCTTCCAAATAGAAAGTAAAACTAGGGTGGGGATGATACCCACAAGCTTTAGTACTACAGTATCAAGTTGGTTAGTTAAGGCTTACAATGATCACTTCTGATGATCTGGCCTATTAGGAGCAATAAGGACTATTAGGTCCACATTGTAAAAGGATTTACAAAACATATAGTGAAGTATGCACTCGGTAAAGAGATTAACAAAATACTATTAAGTCTACCTTGTGAAAGGATTTAACTGTTCCACCTATTAGGATGAACGAGTGGCTAATCTCTAATCTAGAACTTTGATTTGTTGGTTGAGATTCCTTTGGAGTGTAATGATCACCTTGTTGTGATAAATAAATCTTTGTTGCTCCTTATATTGCTTGTAGCCTTCTTACTTCACACTCCTTTTCTTACACATATCTTTTTATATTCATATCATTTCTTCTTTTGGTTGCGATACAATACATTATATATATACCAATCCAAATCACAATTCATCAAAGTTGGCTACAATACAAGTTTTACCAAAATACACAAAGTTGGCCCAACTGTTGGTACTTGGGTTATGAAGAAAAACTTGGTGAGGTTTTGATACTTGGCAACCATCATCAACACTCGACATCGTCATGCTCTCGGTAGACTTAGAAGCTTGGTTCATACTAATCACTTCCAAGTAGTTTGCACTTAGTCAGGACTGGTGACTTGGTGAACACTACAAAAATTGACATATAAACTAAATCACTTGGTTGACACTACATAGCTCGGTCAACACTATCACTACAAGCTCAGTATAAATCGAATCACTTGGTTGACACATACCGGCTCAGTCAACACTAGATTCACATCACTGAAGCTGCAAACTCAGTAAACACTAGATAACTTAGTTTTCAATGAGAAGCTTAGTAAACACTATGAAGCTCGATTTACACTGATAATCATCAACTTGGTAGATACTGCTCGGTGCAAATTGAATACAATTTTTGGAACTCGGTAGCAACTGTAGAACTCAGTAGAACCTGAATTACTTGGTTAAAATGGTAAACTGCAAGATAAGCTCACTAGCTACTAACCATTTGATTAAGTGTATGTCAATAATAAAAAACTTGACTATAATGTCAACAATCTCCCCCTTTGGCATTAGTGACAAAAACACTTATCAATCAAAAACTGAATTCTCAAACTTTTAAGTTGAAAACAATATTTAGTCTCCATCTTGTGTGTTCAACTCAGTAACATACTCTATTTTTGAGATTTTTCAAAATTGCTTTTGTAAGAGATGTTTCCTTATTATCTGTACATGTATATGTATAATATTGTGATGCTCAAACCCACCCCCCCCCACCCCCCCCCCCCCCCCCCCACACACACACACACACATTTTATTTACTATATATCTCATGTCTTTATATTACATCTTATCTTTTCATCTTCTCCCCCTTTATTGCATCTTCTCATTTTCTCCCCATTTTTGACATTAATGCCAAAGATGTATGCTACATGTTAATACCAAAATATGACAAGAAGTCAGAATGTACCTTCAAAATCAATGATATGGTCTTGTCCCAATTTTCTTGTAACACCTTGCTTGGTAATGAAGTCCATACTTCTATTGATAACTCCATCATGTGATCAGCTATGGAGAAGTTATTGTCATGGATGAGAGTTTTGGCATGTGAAATATGTTTCTGCAATGCATCCATGTTTGGAAGAATCATGCCTTCAATATCTATAAGTGTGGCCCTGATCCTGGCTTCTTCCCATAATAATTATGCCTGCATATTAGTCAAAAATCTCATCTTTGAATAATGAAGAGAACTGTAGCTCGGGTCAAGTGACAACTGGTGTGCACTTGCCTTTAAGTCTTCATCAATCTTAGTTTATCTTTGATTTCCTGAGTGAAGATAGATGTATCACATAACTTTTTGAATAATGAAGTAACATTATTGGCAGAGGTTTCCAATGAGTTGAGGATAGTAGATAAGTCTACTTGATGTATTCTAATTTTCTGTTCAACTAGCTCCAATGCTTTGTTTTCAAATTTCTTCTCTACTCTTTGCAACAACTTTTCTTGTCCATTCATATCTTCATTGAATTTCTAAACTACTTCTGCTAACTAAATCAAAATAGGTTGAGTACTATCAACCTTGGTATTGAGTGCATCTATAAGTATGTTCTTTGCATCTTCTAGCACTTGGTTTTGTCTTTTTTTCTCCTCTCTAAGCCTTTTTTGCTTAGCTTTCTTCTATAGTAGTTCACCTACTATGTGCATTTCATCAAGATTCAGAGTAGAGATATCCCAATTTTGGATAACTATATACTCATCAAGATCAATGTCTTCTTCTTTACTTTTTCCTTTACTTGAAACTTTAGTACTCGGTTGAGGATTTCTCTCAACTCTCTTTGTACTAACTATTTGTACATTGGGAATTGTAACAATAGTAGAAATAGGACTAGCAACAAAAGTAGATATTGCATTGACAGTAGAAATACCTAGTCATTGTGTAGCCAAATCTAATGAAGGAGGAAGTACTAGCTACTTGGTAGATAAAGTATTGATTACTTTAGTCAATGTAGTACTTAGCTAAATAGGTGCAAATATTGGTTGGGTGCTTGGAATTGCAATGGTTGCCACAACCAACTCGGTAGAAGCTTTCTCTAAGCTTGATGACTTTAAATCTTTGCTCAAAGAGTGAGGAAATGAGGCCATAGCCACTGATGCAATCTTCTCTGGGTTGATTTCCTAAATACTTTAAATCTCAGGGAGATTCTCCTTGGTAGCTTTCTATTCTTGCTCCTCATCATCCAGATTGACATCATCTGTTTCTATATATTCCTCATCATTATTGTCCTTTTCATCCTTGTCATCTTCATCATCATCTTTATCACTAACATGAACAACAAAATCACTCTTTTGATGAAGATTGTAGATATTCTTCCATGCAATTGTAGTTGTCTTCATCACGTGTTCAATGTCATTAATCAATATCAAGCAAGTGTTGAATTTCAGAGTAATTTTTTCTTCATTTCTCTTCATGGATTCTTTTATTTCTTTATCATTAAGACTCAACATGAGCTTCCTTAGAGTCTGTTCAAATATATCCTTTACAGTCTTCTTAGCATGTTCCCATCTTGGTTTGATTCTTTCCATCAATTCATTGGGAATTTGTTGCACAAGTTGATCAGGTGAATATTTCCATTTACCTAGCTTGGACATAATTATGTCTTCAACTTGTTTGTTCTCATCTTCATTCCTGGTTTCATATTTGAGAGACTTAAAGTTTGCCATGCCAACTCCTGCATCAATCTCTTCTAATTTCTCCTAAAATGTAGTTAGAGGCCTTTTGAAAATAACATCCTCTGCTTCTTCTTCACCTAATTTCAATTTCTTTCTAGATCTAGATGCTCTTCTAGTGAACACTGCAGTAGATGACTTGGGAAGTCTGGTTATGATAACCTTACCTTTCTTCTTGGTTGGCTCTTCTTCTTTTGATTTAGTTTGTTTTTCCTCATCTTCTACATCATCTTCTTCCACATCATCTCCTTTCCCTTTTGTCAATAGGAGAGTAGAACTTGTTTGCCTTAGTTTTTCTATCCTCTTCTTTCTTTTCTTGATTTCTTGAGGAAGCTTTAGTTCAAGTTCTATTCTGGCTTTGGCTTCATCATAAGCACCAAAATATATAGCCTTGGGAAATAGTTTCGTTCAACAATTCCTCAATGATGTCTTTGGTGTCATCAATGTTAACCTCATAGCTTAGAGGCTTAACCCACACCACTCTAGGTTTGACTTCTTAAATGTATACCTTATCACACTCTACCATGAAACAAACATCATCCTTGTAATATTCTACAAGTTTCTTAAGAATTTTGAATCTGTTATTCATCTTTTCCTTGAATGAATCAAAATAATTGGCCATGATACTAACAAAATTCTCACCCATCTCTGCTATATGTACTCATTAATTTGATATAATATTAGTACTATTTTCTCCATATGATTGAACCTTTTGAAGGGAAAAACTTTTGCACAAAGAAGAATAAATAAGTTAGAAGTGAACCAAACTTACATAGGTTATTCCTTGAAGTTCTGATGCTCTCCATGTTCTTGTTGAATTGATTTAACATTAGCTCAGCAAGGTCAAAGGACATGTTGTTCTTCACCACCTTAAGAGCCAGATCAACTACCTTACATGACATGTTGTTGAGACAACTAGAGCTATAGATCCTATGTGCTATCACATGGATACCAAATTTCAGCTCCATGTTAGTTACATTGTTGATCTTCATATCTCTTCCATCCCATTTGACAAGATTTTTTCTTTCCAATTCTACCAGACTTAGGGTTTTGGTAGTTTTTGCCTTGTTCAACATTGGGATCCCTGTGATTTGATGAATCATTTTCTTCATTATTGGAATAGGCTGCTCCAAGCATAACTGGCCATTGTGTACACAACTAAGGATAAACCTTACCCATTTTATCTGGAAGTCTTAGGGAATATGTGGAATGTGTGTTAAACCCTTGGTTTCCAAGTGTTGATGCTCAGGTTTCAATGCACCATTCAAACATAACCTTTCCAGAGCCTCATCCATCTCTAGGGTTCTAATGTCTTCAATTGAATAATGGAAATGTTAGAAAATATCATTAATCAGTAGTACCTTTGGTAGAATCTATGACTGAGCTCCAGTTGGATCAAGTGTTTTCATAATTTTTGAACTTAACTTAAAGTATGGTGCCTTCCAATCGACTCCTCGAACCAACATCTTGGATCCCTTCTTGTTTTTGCTATTAGAGGATGCCATTCTCCGTAGGGTTTACAAAAACACAAAAATCTTTAGCAAAAAATCGTACAAGTTGCTTGGAAGCACAAAAATATCTCTCAGCAAATAGTTCTTCAAAAATTTATGGTGATAAATGAATTCAATTCATTCCCTTTTTAACCAATTGCCATAAATGCTTGGTACAATCACTTTCTCGATGATAGACTGTCTTCCACTCAGTTTGAACTCAGTGTTCGATAGAGTCATTCATGACTTAATATCCACACAATGTTTGAGTTACTCCCAACCTTGCTCGGCAAGGTATTGCAACCTGACCTAGCTTGGTAAGGTCTAGATTTTCCTTAAACACTTGGTGATCCCTTTGTATCTTGAATGCTGATATGGATCTTTCCTTCTAGCTGATAGGAATTGATGTCAGATTTCTACTTTAGAGTCTTAGTTCCAATTATCCTTGTGGGAGATCAAGTAGAAATGCTTGAGTCACCCAATTCTTGAGTGACATTTTCTTCATGGCTCAAACTTGCATTTTAGAAGATTTCAGAATCCATTAATATCTCATCTACTTCCTGATGTTGTCAGCCTTGGCTTTCTTTTCATCTTCTATCCTTCTAGTATTTATATAGTTCTTGGTAAGGTGTCCAAGTTCTATACAAATAAAACATCTTCTAGTGGTTTCTCTTGTTCTCATGTGATATTTCACACAATTTACTTCAATGTGTTCAATTTCTCCATAGTAGTGGCATCTACACCATGTGTTGTAGTCCCAACTAAATATAGCTTTCACAATCTGTTCTACTGGGTTCAATATCTTGGTTTTGCATTTAGAAGATTTGTGCCCATGCTTCTTGCATTTGTGACATTTGCCTTCAAATTTTTATTTCTCTTTGCATTCATTAGCTCTATGACCATGCTTATTGCAATTGTAATATTTTCCATTGAATTTAGCTTTACCATTACTACAACATTTGTTTGATATATGACCTAACTTACCACAACAATTGCAAGTAGGCCTTTGATTCTTTTGAGCTCCTTGCTTGGATGTTTCACCTTCTTCTGTGTATCCTATCCCTGCTTTGCCTTTTTATCTGTATTGACTTTGCTCATTCAATTGATTTATGTCTAATTGAGATTTCATCATTCTTTCATTGTTTTTCTTTTCAGTATTTAGATCATTTTGTAAACTTTCATTCTATTATCTTAGATTCATGATTTTTTCATTTGCATTAGTAAGTTGATCATTGAAGTTTGCCTATTGAAGGGATAGATGTTGAATTTCATTGTTCTTTTCTTCTATCTCTTCTTTGGCCTTGTCTTTTTCTTCCATGACTTCACACACTCTTACTGATTGAATTTCTTGTTCTCTTTTCATCTTTCTGACTTCTTCTTGAAGGTTACCATTCTTTTCTAATAGTTCTCTGATTGCCTCAATAGCTTCATCTGAATTACTTTCTGAATAGATATCTTTAATTCTTTCTTCAGTGTAGAGTTTGTCATTCATTTGTACTACAAGATCTTTTGTTCTTTTCAAGGATTGAGAGAGTTGCTCCTTTTCTTTCTTAAGTTTCCCAATAGCCAATTCCAAATCTAGCTTTTCATTGTCAATAGCCTTAATGACCCGATTCAAGGCCATCATATTTTAAATCATAACTGTGCATATATTTTACATTTTTTTTCTTCTTGATGATCCCCTTACCAACATTTTTATTCCCTTTTTATATATTTCAATGGTAAGAGTTGTGTCTTTTTATGATATAATAGTTATATTAATAATATAATTATATTAACAATTATACATAACATATATTATATGTATAGTGATATTATTCTTAATAGTATTAGTGATATATATATATATATATATATATATATATATATATATATATCTTTAATTACTATATATATATAATTATATAGTAGTATTTATATTATTATGATCTATAATAATTTATATTTTCATATTAGTATTATTATATTATTCATATATGTTATTTATTTTTCAAGTATCTTAATAATTATTAAATATTATTTTAGTGGGGTTATCACAGTCCTCGCCTCTCGAATTTGCTTGTCCTAAAGCAATTGATTTGATCCTCATTAATTCATAGTCTGGATTTATTCTCTTTCCTACATATGCATTAGGCACTTGCAAAGTAGACATGTTAGTATATAATAGCATGTACAAGAACATATGAATGAAGACATAAAGCAGACACATTAATGCATGAAGATGCAACACAAACACAAGGTAGACACGAATGCATGAAGACATGAAGAAGACATGAAGCAAACACATTGATGCATGAAGACACAATGTAGACACATAGTATACGTGTTAGAACCTTGCTGACAAATTGAAATAAGAAAAGGGTAAGGAAATGTTTTACCACTTTGATCATGTATGTCGTGCTCCTTTCCCTTGTCTTGAAATAAAAAATTAGATTGAAAATGCATATTTTCTATAGCTAGTACTATACTAGGGTGTATAATTCCATAGTGGATGGTAGGTTTACTGTGGCTCTGAGTTTGGACATGCTCAGCTTGGGGCTTCCTCAGACCTTAGTCCATATTGGGATTCATTTTCCCCCAATGCGACTGATTTACTCCTCCCCTTGTGCACACTCCCTACCCACTAGGAACATTTTTTATTTTGACGTGGATGGTAATTTGTATAGTTATTGCCCTTGCAATAGGTCCCATGATGAATGGAAGATTTACTGCGCCTTTGAGTTTGGACACACTCAGCTAGAGGCTCACTCAGACCTTAGTCCATATTGGGATTCATTTTGCCCCAATGCGACCGATTTACTCCTCCTCCTATGCACACTTCCTATCCATCATGTGACTAATACCAAGTCATATGATCTTTACTAATATTAAATTTATAATTGTACATTTTATTTTAATATTATTAAAAGTCTTATTTATTTACATTTATTATTACATGGTGGAAAGAATTACAATCTTATATATATATATATATATATATATATATATATATATGTCAAAGGTTATATTTCACTATTACATGGCATAAAGAGAAATAATCTCATCTATAACAAAGGTTAAGATTGCATACCTTAGAAATTACCACCTCACGGTCACTATATGCCTATTATTCTTTAAGCCCTAACCAAACAAACACCGTATGGTTTAAGATGTATTGATTCGCTCTCACAAGTGCTGAGTGTAATTTGACACTTCCTATATTTCATGATGGATATCATATACAGTGGAACTATTTCAATGCTTCCTCCAAATAGTATAAACATTTACAATTGAAGATACATAATTAAATTTAAATGATTTTGAAGATAGAATATTTAATTGAGCCAAATATATTACAAGATTTATATCTTCAAAATAATTAACATATTGCTATCCCTTTTAAGGAAGTCATTATAGATCTTCTAAATTTAGGGTAAATGAATAGTAATAATTACCATTTATTTAACTCATCATGTAAACAATTTTACCTCAAAGATATATATTAAAATTAATTATTAAGAATCTAATGTGCTTATAAATAATAACATGCCAAAGATAAGAAATTAATTTTACCTCTTTTGCAATTTGGGCAAGCTCAATTTCTTACCTTTGTTATTTCACGAATTTGGGAACCTTCTTAGATAGGCCTTCCCATTTTGGGAAGCTCACTTAAGAAATGATAAAATATTTTCGTAATTTCAAAAAATTTCCTCTTGACAATATAACATTTTATAATAAGAAAATATGAAATTAAAACAAAGATTACCTTTTCTACTTACCTCTTTGCTATTAAAAAAATATAATGAACACTCCTGTCCCCTTGTGGCTGATTTCCTAAGATAACATCATAAACTGCCTAACATTGTGGGCAAGTAGGACATGTTTTGAACTATTGCTTTTTACATTTTTTGTGAAAGAAATGATGACATTTCACCAGCTCAGTGAATTTTCCTTCATGCAAGTTCAGTGATGATGCCTCAAATATCAAAGGATGATTTGTTTCAAATGCCTACCTTCTATCTAGTGGTAGACTAGCAAGCTCCATTTCATAGCCCTTACTTAAATCATGCATTCTTTGCTCTTTTTCATTAAAATATTTGGATGTTGATTCTCCAATTCAATTATTGCTTTTTTATTTCTTCGTAATGATGTTCCATGTTATTTTTGTCCAATATACGGATATGCCCATCCTAAATTTAAATACTCCAACTTCAAGAGACTTATCTGTCCATTGTCTAAATCGTTGGTTTCAAATCCCTAAAAAGTGTATAACAATGCCTTAAACCTCTTCTCCTATCGCTCTCTAATCTTATTGACAAAAAGGAACCAAACTATAATTCCATCCGGTATGTATTCCCTTGGGACTCATAGGTCATGAAATTGGTAATGTCACTTTTATTGTTCAGAGTAAGCATTTTAATATCGAGGGAGCTATATTACAATTGTTGGTTCAAAAGTAATGCCTCAGATGGTTGTATCAACTCAACTCTAAGGGCTACTTTAAAGATTACTAAACGTAAAATCTCTATATTGGGCTATATTGGGTGATTTTTCCCTAGCGAATTCAAAATTTCCCTGCATTGGGATGAACTGGATTAGACCAGTGATAAACGGTTCTATTATGGATCACCTTGTCAAGATTCTAGTCCATTTTTCTATGACATGGTTAACTTAGGGCTAGTCATTCGCTAGAGGAAATGCCTTTAATTTTCTCTATTTACATGAGAAAATTTAACACTTGTCCCTTCAAATAATGTGAAGTTACCTTTTTCAATATGTCACGTTGCAGTAGATGGAGTTAGAAAATCTAAGCTCTTACAAAGAATTTTTTGAAATTAAAAAAAGTCCCCACTTGATTTTGGCCTTGAGCAATTCCAAACCTCATTAGGTACGAACTAGTCTAAAATTTATTGCAAATATGTCATCAAAAGTGTATTCTTAATTATTTACTCGCACTGGAGGAGTTTAGTGCCTATTGTGTGTGGCAACCTGCATGAGCTTCGTCTTCACCTTCAGTTGCCACTAAAGTAATGTTCCATTTGTCTCCTTTAACAATAGAGTTCTTCTATTTTGTACACGTTAACAAGATAGAACAAATTTCATCCATAAAGTGTAGAGCAAAAATTTGCTTATAGGATAAGAAGACAATGCCCTTAGTTTGGCCATACTGTAGAGCAGATAAAGTGAAAATATTCCTTACTAATTCTTGAAATCAACTTGGAATGTTGGGAGTATCCCTGAAGTCATACAAAGGGCTAGTCGTATGGCGGAAGGGACTCCACATCTATATACCTTTTGTTTGAGGCATCTAAGCCATCAACTATAAAATCGACTTGCACACCCAGTGGTTCAATGCAAAAAAAATGGATTCATTTCCTAAAAAGAAAATAGTTTGGAGATTGGAGAGACAACAGTAATGTTTTGAGTGGAGGAAGCAATTTGTTTTGCACAATTCCATAGGATGGCAGGATCATTACTCTAATACCATTTGTAAGGACCCGATTCAAGACCATCAGATTTTAAATCATAACTGTGCATATATTTTATGATTTTTTTTCTTCTTGATGATTCCCTTACCAACATTTTTATTCCCTTTTTATATATTTCAATGATAAGAATTGTGTCTTTTTATAATATAATTATATTAACATATATTATATTAACAATTATACATAACATATATTATATGTATAGTGATATCATTCTTAATAATATTAGTGATATATATATATATATATATATATATATATATATATATATATATATATATATATATATATATATAATATTCAATAGTATATTATTTAATTTCTAATTACTATATATATAATTATATAGTAGTATTTATATTATTATGATCTATAATAATTTATATTATTCATATTAGTTTTATTATATTTTTCATATATGTTATTTATTTTTCAAGTATCTTGATAATTATTAAATATTATTTTAGTGGGGTTATCACATTATCAAGTTTGAATACCTCCATTGCTTCTAATCTTTGCTCAAGTTAAACATTTTCTTTGAGAACCATAATGCTCTAATACCAATTGTTGGAAATATAAGATAGGCTAGGTTATTGAAAGGGGAGGGGTGAGTTAGGAACCAATAAAACTTATTCTTAATTCACTAATTAATCCTTCATATATATTCTAATCTAATTGCATGTATGAAAAAACTAAAAGTATTAAAACGTTCATAACACCTTGACACAAGATATGGTGACCCAAAGACTTTTCAAATAGAAAGTAAAACTGGGGTGGGGATGATACCCACAATCTTTAGTACTATATATAAAGTTGGCCGATTAAGGCTTATAATGATCACTTCTAATGATTTTCCTTGTTAGGAGCAATAAGGACTACTTGGTCCACCTTATAAAAGGATTTACAAAATATACAATGAAGTATGCACTCAATAAAAAGATTTACAAAAGAGGGTTAAGTCTACCTTGTGAAAGGATTTAACTATTCCACCTATTAGGATAAACCAGTGGCTGATCTCTTACTGCAACTTTGATTTGCTGGTTGAGATTCCTTTGGAGTGTAATGATCACCTTTCTGTGATAGATAAATCTTTGTTTATCCTTATATTGCTTGTAGCCTTCTTACTTCGTACTCCTGTTATTACACATATCTTTTTATATGCATATCATTTCTTCTTGTGGATATGATAAAATACATTACATATATACAAATCCAAATCACAATTCATCAAAGTCAACTATAATACAAGTTTAACCAAAATACACAAAGTTGGCCTAACAACTGGTACTCAGATCTGAAGACCAACTCGGTGAGGTTCTGATACTCAACATCCATTGTCAACACTTGGCATCATCATTCTCTTTGTAGACATAAAAGATCGGTTCATAATAATCACTTCCAAGTAGTCTAAACTCAGACAACATTGGTGACTCGGTCAACAATGCAAAACATGGCATATAAACTAAATCACTTGGTTGACACTACATAGCTTGGTCAACACTATCACTACAAGCTCGGTATAAACTAAATCACTTGATTGACACATCCTAGCTTAGTCAACACTAGATTCACATCGCTGAAGCTGCAAACTCGGTAAACACTAGAGAACTTAGTTTGCACTGAGAAACTCAGTAAACACTATGAAGCTTGATTTACACTAATAATCATCAACTTGGTAGATACTACTCAATGTGAACTGAATACTATTTCTGGAACTCAGTAACAACTATAGAACTCGGTAAAACCTAAATTACATGTGTGTCACTAATAAACAAACTTGACTATAATGTCAACAATATCATAATCTCTTCTTTTTAAATCATCTTCATCAATCAACTGATATGGCAGTCTAAATTGTTAGTAAATGTCTCTCTAGTAGGTTTGAAACTTTGTCTTAACAATAGGTTTGACATCAATGACAACATACCAATTGTAGTTTCCATCAATCTCCCTCTTTTTTATTTATGGCAACACCAGTCTAGTTACTATGCAATCCAAAAATCTTCAATATTGTATATTGTTAGCGCCCTCTATGTTTGTGTTCTGTCTTTCTTAGTTTCATTCTGATTCTCGTCCATTCAACCTCAAGATGCTCCCTCTATCAATTCAGTACATATGCTTTCACTTTAGCAACATCACAATATATGTCTCCCTCTTTCTGATAATCATTCTTTTTGCATAACTTCTCTCCCCTACTGATAATCTTCTCCCTCTTTGTTTATGTGTTTGTATGATAGCTCAATAATACTCTCCCTCTTTATATGGTAACTCATATATTCTCTTCGTCCTTAAGAACAATGCCAAAGATATTTACACATGTACTTAAATCTTCATGTCACTTCTCTGACTAATATAACAATGTCATCTCAACATCAACTCCTTGTAGCTTATTCTACTCATGTGTCAGTTTCTTTCCTTTTGGATCAAACATTCGATGCAATGCAACATCTCTGCCTAGTTTGTTCTAGTTGAGGAAATGACCCCTAACTTAGCTCTTAGATTCTCAAAAGTATCCTTAGGTAGTGCCTTAGTGAATATGTCAGCTAATTGTTCCTTTGTATTCACATATTCCAATCTCACTTCTTTGTCTTGTACAAACTCTCTCAAATAATGATACTTGATCTCAATATGCTTAGTCTTTGTATGCATCACAGGATTCTTTGATATGTTTATAGCATTGATGTTAACATAGTAATCGCAATAGGTTCAACAATCTCTTCCTTCACTCCTTTTGACAATTGATTGATATATGCACTATTTGAACAATTCAATATCGCAGCAACATATTCAGCTTCTACTGTATATTGTGAAATATAGTTCTACTTCTTGTTTTTCCATGAAATCAATCTTCTACCCAAGAAAAAAGTTCCTCCACTTGTGCTCTTTCTTTCATCAACATTTCCTTCCCAATTAGCATCTGTATAAACTTTCAGCTCAGATTTATCACTTTTCTTGTACCACAAGCCATCATATTTTATTCCTTTTAGGTATCTTAGTATCCTTTTTACTTCCATCATATGATTTTTTCTCAGATTAGCAAAAATATAGCAATAATTTCAACAACTAATGTAATTTTAGGTCTATTCTGTGTTGGCATGTCTAACCATTATTGTAGAATTACTGTCAACCACTTATTCATTTACAAGGCAAAGTTAGATGGTCATCATTGCAACTGAGCTACTCTATATAGGATGAGTCATGTACATAAGCGAGTATGTACTGAGCTCTATAGGAGCCAAGTAAGTATATGGTCACTGAGTATTTTCTGTACAAGATGAGCTCATCGGCAACTGAGAAAATTCCAAGTATACAAGTGCCAAGTTATATCGTGTGTGTCAAGCTTAAAGAAACAGTAAAAACTGAACAATGCAAAGTTTAGATAAAAGTAAGAAATGGAATAGAGTTTAAGGAAAAATGAATATCAGGTTGACTTGGAAGATATATTTAAGTTTTGAAGAGGTTGTTACAAAATATTTACATGATGTGGATCACATATCCCTATGCTGTGTGTTTAATGATCAGGATAAAGAGGCAAAACATGGAACGATCTAGAAAAACAATTACAAAATTATTTAAATAGAGATGATCTTAACCTAGATCATGTAGAGAAGGAAAAAAGAATACATGTGGAGTAAGAGAAAAGGTAGAGGGGTGTATGTATGCAAACAAGAAGTAAAGGAATGAGAATAGATCATAAGTAATTGAAGGGCTATGTTATCATCTAACAGAGAAAGTAACCTAGTGATGGTAGTGAAGTTAAAGGGAAAGACAAGTGATATCAGATCAAAGGAGAGGATAAGTTAGCAAGGAGAAGACTTGAAATTAGCTAGCAAATAAAATCGAGAGTCGAGACTGAATCAATTTCAACTAACTTGAATTGGGGTAAATCTCTTAACAAAGTGGTCTTAATAGATCTTTGTAAATCTCCTAACAGAGTCCTTACTTTTTTGTAAGTGTTAGATCCTCTAACAAGGTAAGACCTAGAAGTCTCTTAAGCCTTTAACAAGGCATACTCCTCACAAGGTAGATCATATTTTATGATCAAATATTGTAACCTTAACTAGTTAACTTTATTACTACAGTAGTGAAGATTTGTAGGTGTCATCCCCACCCCAGTTTTTCCTTCACCTTGCAAGTTTTATGGGTAAAAAATTTTGTGTTATTTTTTTTTTTCCATGCATGTGATTGATCAGTTTTATATATTACAACAAGTTTACAATACAAGTTTTACATGCACAAGTTACTGATAGATGTGCATGAATTGGGGAAAAGTTTAAAGTGTTAAATATTTTGATTCACACCCCCACCTCGCCCCCCCCCCCCCCCCCCCCCCTCTCATTATCATGTTTATCCTATTTACACCTCCATAAATCAACAATTGGTATTAGATCATTGGTTCTCTAAGAGGAGCTTAATAGCTTGGATATTAGATCTTGGAGATAGAGGCATTCCAATTGGATAAGGTTATTAACAATCAGGTGATTGACATCCATCTCATACTACAAAAACTTGAGAAGGAAAGACAAGACCTTAAGGATTCCCTAAAAAGGAGAAAGGAAATTGCCATCTAAATAAAATGGTTTTCCTATGAAGAAGTTGAGACTAAAGGATTGTTTGAATCAATCAATCCAAATGAAAAAGCATCTATTGATCTTCTTGACAAGGAAAAACTCATGAATGAAGAAATAAGAGGAATGAAAAGAGAACATGAAATCTAATCAGTAAGACTATGTGAAGTAACTAAAGAAAGGAAAGAAAGCTGAAGAAGACTAGACTATGGTTGAAGAAGAGAAAAGGGTAATGACTGCCAAACTTGAAGAAAGAATATCAGATGTGAAAAAGCTCACTAATACTCAACTAGACATGATGAATCAACTAATGCTTTCGAATTAGGAATTGAATCACAAGGATGTGGAAATTACAAATCTCAAATCATAAAATGACAAACTAAAGAATGAACTAAAAAATGAGAAAGAATATATGGAGAGATTCAACAAACCCAAAGAGGCAATGAAGTACTTTGAAAAAATTATGAAGTCATCAAGTTGTTCTAATGGGACAGGATATTCATACATTGAGAAAGGAGAATCATCCAAGAATGGAGAACTAAGGAATGCGAAGCCATAGGACAAACCAATATGCTATCACTGTGGAAAACTTGGTCATACTACAAATATGTATCCAAGCAAACATGGTATGTAAAATTGTAAATCTAAGTTTAATGGTTACTATTTTTACTATATAAAACAAGGACTTCAAATACATGAGTATAGGTCAAGACTAAGGAATGCACCTACTACACCCAAATTTGAAGGATACTACTATAATTGTTAGAAATATGGGCATAGAGCATATGAATGCAGATCAAACACAAAATCTTACTAGACATTTATCAAAGAAAGAATTATGCACCTAACAATGCATGTTCCAAATGTCACAAGTTTGGGCATCAAAGTAAGAATTGTAGGACTTGGGTACATCTAGAAAATTAGAAAAAGGACAAAGGAAAAGACAAAGTGACATTGAGAAAAATAGGAATGAAATGAACCAGAAATGGAAAGGAAAACACAAGATAGAAATAGTGGAGTTAATGGAGCTAAGGTCACCCAATCTAATGGAGAAGGTGATCATGTCATCTCTAACTAAGCAAGAGAGGTATATATGGAATTGTATACTTAATTGATATATTATACATTAGTTCCTTACATGTAAATGTGCCAAAAGTTCATATTTGCATATGTAAAGATGCATAAGATCAAATTTGTGAAAGATTTCCGACTGTCAATAGAATTCTCTATGCTAATCGAGCATTGCGACATAGACCAAGCATTGTGATATAGAGCGAGCATTGTGACATAGACTGAACATTGTGACATAGACCGAGCATTTCAGAAATGGTATAATGGGTGAACCCATAATAGTGGGTTACACTTTTTTGCCTAAACTGACACTAAACTATGAATTTTCAAGAAAACTTTCACTTTTGGATGCAAATTGTCATTTAACAGTTAGGAATTTGAAGATGAAGTAAATTAGATTCTTTTAGGATTTTTTGTGCAAAATCCAAATATATATATATAGAATTAATTTGATTGAATTTTTTTTTTTCCCACAAAAATTGGTATGTTATCAAAAACCTGATTTTTAAAAAGTGACATTGTTTTTGACACGCATAACTTTTTTTCTACAATAGATATCAATGTGATTCTTTCAAATTTAGGTTTTTAACATCCATACCAATGGAGGTGATCTAATGTTGTTATCCTTAGTATTTCATATTTTATTAGAGTTTAAAGTTGACCTTACACAAATTTGGACATACATGGCTTTTGACACATGTAACTTATTATATATTTACTCGATTTCAAGATTTCTTTTTTTGATTGAAAGAGGACTTGAATACGGAGACGATAGTTATTTTTCAAAAAAAAAATTTCTCATAGTTACTATTTTTTCATGACCATCCAATATATAGGTTTATTTTTTATAACAAACCTCTATTCAATTCACGTGCAAAAAAGTATACCTAAAAATTTCAAAATGTATAAAATTCATAATCATTAGAAAGCTCGTCTAGAGTACTTCTATCATACAAAATGGCATGACTTCAATGCTCCATATGGACCTAGTAATTGAGCCTAGAAGCCATGAAAACATAGTAACCTTCTTACGCTTGGGAAAAACTGTAATTACCTAGTTTCAATAGAAAAAAAAAAGTGTCTAGTTTCTATCGAAACTAAGAAAGCTAACCTATGTGGTTAAATCCATCGACTTTACTTTCAATCGAAACTACATTAGGTAGTTTTGATTGAAAGTAAAGTTGGCCTTTAGGGGTTTTCTTCAAAATAAAAATTATCAAATAAATAAATTTTGCTTTTTTTCCCAATTGTAACATTCAAATCCAATCAGATAATTCGTACTTCAATTGGGAGGGAGGAAATATTTTGCAACTTGTTTTGTTTTCAAATTTTGGAAAAAAAATTGCGACACGGGCAATGAAGGTAAAAGAGCAAGTAAATATTCACGAAGAAGAACTAACAAATAAGAAGATGAAAATCATCGAAAAACTTTAGCAGGATACTATAGGAGGCAAGGTATGTACATGTGAAATATTTTTTCCAATGCATATTTAGTTCATATAGTGCACGTAATGATATTGTAGACTTTTTGTATGTATATAGTTATGATTAGGGTTTATCCAATTAGGAATATGATAAATATAAACATAGGGTTACTATTAACTTAATATTAAGGTTTTATTGAATTATGAATATTTAGGATTAGGTTTTATTAAATTATGAATATTTAGGATTAGGGTTTATTACATTATGGATTTTAAATTATGAATATTTAGAATTAGGGTTCATTACATATATAGTTTTTAAATTATGAATTTATTTAGGACATAGTGAAATAGGACAACCTACTGAGGTTGGAGAAGGTTCATCCTAAGTTCAAACATATATGTATGCACACATCTCTCGCAAGTAAAATCTCTCTCTAGATTTCTACCTGTCTAGAGGAAAACTTTATATCTTTGATTTTAAATTTTAGAGACAAATCCCCTTACAAAATTGCTTGATTTTATTTGTTATATTGTGCATGTGCAGTTGTAGATGATGAAAATGTTGGACATGATGAAATTGAAGATGAAGAAAAGGATATCAAAGAAGGACCATCTGAAGGTTAGATAAAATTGTATTTAATAGTTCATTTATTATGTATATACACATATATGTGGACCCTAAAGAGAAATTGTATCTTAAGTCTTTATTTTAATTTTTCTTGCAACCCAAGATCAAACAACAAATGAGAATGTTAATCTAGCTCAAATTTTGAAGAGAAAAATAAATTGTAGAAATATAGATCATTAAATTGAAATGGACGTGGAAAAATTGAGAGACTATGCTAGTCAACCTACACATACTACGAAAGGAAATTGAATAAAAAGTCTAAAGAAATAATTGGACAATTTGAGAATCTTGATACAATGGAGAAAACTCAACTATTATAAATTTCACTTCTTAAAGATGAATTAATAGAGTCATTGAAACTATTGGGTATAGATACAAGTGTAAAAAAGAGGAATCCTTCTAATCTACAAAAGATATTATTGAAAGTGTTAAGGAAGGGTTACATTCCATTGGGAAAAAATCTAGATCTGCAGATAAATACATTAGACGAAGAGTGATACTGGTTGTTTTAAATAAGAAATATGGAAAAAAAGAAAGATATCTTCACTAGCATCTCATATTAGGTATATTCGAAAGATGATATTATATTATCTAAAAAGGAGAAACAATTTGGATGATAGTACATTAGAAGGAAACTAGGCATTGATGTGTAGAGTTCCTCGATCTGATAGGATTGTGGAAATAGTTAAGAACTTAGTCATTCAATTTTGGATTGACAATACTCGTCCTTCACCAAATAGAAGAGATATCATCAAGAAGAGGATTGGGCCTAAGGAGTATCTTCAACATGAAAAACATTGGTTGGATGTCAAGCAACATGAATTGTATCTCTCATTTTGTAATTTAAATCCTAACACAAATTGGACAAACAATGTTTGAAAGATTGAAACCCTATTTTGTGAAGATAAATAAATCTTTTGAAACATGTTGTTGTCAATATCATGTTGAATTTGATTTTTACTATGAAGGGTTCAAAAAGATGATAGAAGAAAATGGTTGTTCTCAAAATTCTTTTCATAAATGACCGAGCCAATTCATAACTTCAATCTTATGTGATAAACCAAATGACCATGCAATAGGTGAAATAGGTTGCATAAAAGGAACTTTTGAAACATCTAGTAACTTGATAAAATTTCCTTTGAGAGATGAAGATACTAATATGACAAGGGTGGTAAAATGTAAGAGATATAAGTACATGAAGTTAGAAACAAATGTTGGAAAAGGATTAACAAGGTTGGAATATGTAGAGGATGACATACCTGCTGGAGAATTTATGTCAAATTTTTCGTAAATTGATTCAACCATATATACATCATGCTTTTTTTGCTAAGCGATAAGCAGAATAGTTTAAAATGCTAAGATAAACTTTCCCACTCAGAACAATTTCATCTGTTGTTGCCTTTGTAGAGAATTGTTCCTTCATTTCTCAAAAACAACTTCGAGCAGAATACTACTATATAGAGCAAGTTACTATTATGGTTCAAGTGTCTTATCAATATGCACAAATTGATTTGGATGGTGTAGAAAGTATAGATCAAGCACAAGTCATTAAAAAAGAGTATCACTTTTACATTAGTGACGACAAAGAACACGACACACATTTTGTAGAACATTAATTTAAGACATTTTTTTATTATTTGAAAAAAAAAGCCATAAAATGGAAAAACATTTTGTATGGTCAGATGGATGTGCAACACAATTTAAATCAAGTAGACCATTTTATGCATTGTATAGATACCATCGATACCTTACTATACCACACATTTGGAGTTTTTTCAAGAGTGGACATGGAAAGGGTGAGCATGATGGTGTAGGAGCTTGTATCAAATGTGCTTTAAGAAAGTATCAAATGGATTATAAAGGATATCACATTAATAATGCTCATGATGTGGTTGAGTGGTGCAAAACACATTTTGCGGTGCCAACAAATACAGATAACACGTCATCATAAGTGGATCGAGTCATACCATTCAAAGTGTTTTGGGAGGTATCAGGTATAAATTAAGTTGAATATTATAATTGAATCAATTTTATATTTAATACATTATGTGATAACTATTTATTATGGCACCCACATGTTTAAAACTCATTTTTTATATGTATATATGGACCTTACATTTAGGTGTTGATAGAAGATCAATGCATGCATGCAAGAGGGTAGAGAAGACACAATATTTGCACTTAGTTATGAGTACAAATAGTAATGTGTGGTCATTGTACACGAGAATACTCATATTTTTTTCCTAATTGCATTGATGGAAACTATGATGGTTGCATTAATCAAGAACGTAGATATGTGGGTGAATAAACTTTGGTGCCACTAGATGTTATCAATACAAATTAGTTTGAGGATGAAAACTATGATGATATTCCATTAATTTCTAGTGATCATGATCATATTTTAGGATTGATTAGAGTTGGTATGTATTTAATAATATACTCATGTATGTTTTGTTAATTTATTACACACACACACACACACACATACTCATGTACATGACACATGAAATTTATATACATATACTTTGTGTAGGCAATGTTTTTGCAGTCATGGCAGAATCTGAAAATGTAGAAGGTGTTAGCTATTATTTATTGTGTTTCACCATACAAAGAGAGAAGCTAACAAAGACTGAAATAAGTGATGGAATTATGTTTCCCATAGGTTAGTATATAGTTAAATCATGTATGTGTGAATATACATCTATATTTTTTTATGAATTAAAATTTATTATTTGATTGACATGTATGCAGGTTTTGTTGTTGTATAGGGAACATATTTGAAGTGAAATAGAGTACTTAAGAATGACATTCATTTCACTAAATATCAACCTAACAATAAGGTATATCAATATAGTAACCATGTTATTGCCACTAGTCTAACTTTGCATCCAGTCAAAGGACTTAGAATACGTAAGTGGAGGCTCAATGTTGATGATCATGGGAGAATATTAAATGTTATCTAGCAATGAGCTGACCCACTTGGTATGAGATAGAAACAACTTGTAATTTGAAACAACATGAACATTTTGAAATTTGGTTGAACTATTTCAAATCTGAAATTTGGTTCAACAATGTGAAATTTGGTTGAACTTGATCATTTTCAATTTGAAATGTGGTTGAATTAATTATATATTACTTTTACTCTTTCATTTAACATGTGAAGTTTAAATTGTGATTTGTAACTAATTATAGAAATTAGGACCTTGTATGTGACTAATTAGGACATGTGCCTTGAGGGGAAGAAATTTGGACACTTGTCTTAAGGGGAAGAAATTAGGACTTGTATTAAGGGGATGAAATTAGAACTTGTCTTAAGGGGATGAAATTAGGACTAGACTTTAATGATATCTAAATATCACTTGCATTATTAGGAATTAGGAATTATGTAAAGTTAATTACCTAACTGTAACCCTAACAAATTTCATATGTATACATCAATTTCATAAACCAACATAATCTAACATGTAAAAGAACATGTAATCTAACATAATCCAACATAGTCTGCCATAATCTAATATAATTTTCAAGATAATAGAACATTATTACTTTCACTCTTTCATTTAACTTTTGAAGTTTAAATTATGATTTGTAACTAATTATAGAAATTAGGAACTTGTATGTGACTAATTAGGACATGTTCCTTGAGGGGAAGAAATTTGAACACTTGTCTTAAGGGGATAAAATCAGGACTTGTCTTAAGGGGACAAAATTAGGACTAGACTTTAATCATATCTAAATATCAGTTGCGTTAGTAGGAATTAGGAATTATGTAACTAATTAGGAATTATGTAAAGTTAATTACCTAATTGTAACCCTAACCAATTTCATATGTTTACATCAATTTCATAAACCAACATAATCTAACATAATCTAATATGTAAAAGAACATGTAATCTAACATAATCTAACATAATTTCCAAGATAATAGAACATTATTACTTTTACTCTTTCATTTAACTTGTGAAGTTTAAATTGTGATTTGTAACTAATTGTAGAAATTAGGAACTTGTATGCGACTAATTAGGACATGTGCCTTGAGGGGAAGAAATTCAAACACTTGTCTTAAGGGGATGAAATTAGGACTAGACTTTAATCATATCTAAATATCACTTGCATTATTAGGAATTAAGAATTATGTAAAGTTATTTACCTAACCCTAACCCTAACCAATTTCATATGTATGTACGTCAATTTCACAAACCAACATAATGTATCATAATCTAACATAATCCAACATAATCTAACATGTAAAAGAACATAGTCTAATAATCCAACATAATCTAAGATATAAGAACATAGTATATATGTATGTCAATCATAAAAAATGTATAATCTGGATGAAAGTCTAGATCAAATAACAAATAACAAAAACATGTATAATCTGGATGAAAGCCTAGATCAAATAATATCTTTGAATGAAAGTCTAGATAAAATAATCTATAATATATTAAAAAACTACACATCATCAGGTGTAGGACTATCATCATGATGTCTCCTCATAGTTCAATCTAAAGGTTGACTATCAAGATGCTCACTAGAATGTGCTGACCCTTATATATATTCAAGAGAAAGTGAAATCAATGTACATAATTTCATATTTAATTAAATCTCTTTTAAATTTACAAATTGAATGCAATTTATATATTACATTTAAAACTCCACATGCACTATATGTATACATGCATAAATTATTAGTTGAACAAATATTCAATTGAAATTTTAACATGAATGTAAAAAATTATAGATTTAACTGTGTAGATGTTGGCATTTGATAATACTCAGACTATCTAGCATCAATCATGTCCACCAATATATCTAGATTTTGTTGGGCCTCATCTAGCTCCATCTTTGCATCTATGCTAGCATGACTGGTGGCTAGCACACATCCTAATAATGATGAGCCAAGTGTACTAACTAGATGAGATGACATAGGAGTAGAATAATCATGTGTCAACAAGTCCATCCATCTTGTGGTCGACAAGCTGAAGTCAACATCATCAAGGCCTGCATCTGAACTCTAACCATGCCCTACACTAGCTGAAGGGTATTTACTAGTATGTATATGTTCCTTTGCAACAAAAGAGTGGTCAAAAGGTGGATCTTGATGTGTACTACCACCATGATCACTACTTGATCGATGAGAGGAATGTGGGTGAGGATGTGTCCCAATACTATCATGGACACGATGTCAAACATTTGATATGGATATGCCAAGATGCTCTAATATGAATCTATATGAATATAATAGATCCTTGACAAGACTACTCATCATATCTCATGTTAACACTCCAGTGAGACCCTTTAAGCTAGTTAGTGAAAGGGATGTTTGTTGCACTATACAAGTCTCCTGAAGATGAAGCACTAGGCAATGATTTGGAATGCCGACGTGACATCAAATATTGGCCAACCTTGTCACTCAAAATAGATTTGACAACTGTGGCAATCTCTCCAACTCCTTGAATCACCCCCCACAATTGTGTGCTACACATGGCCTCATCAACTAATGGACCTAATATAGGGGAAATAACAAGTACCCTCTCTCCGATAATCAACCTATATGTTAGTGGTGGATGACCTAGCTACCTATCAACTAGTCTACCACGCCCCTATCCTAAATGTGATGATAAATAATGTAGTTCGCCACCCTGCCTAAGCAAACCTCAGCTTAAATTTTTTGTGCAAAATTGAGTAGAATTTGGTCGTTATTTGGATAACGACCATGAGTAGCAAGGAAGCATGGGTATATAAGTGCATTAATCTATGGATTTTTACACTTAAGGGAAGAATATCCCTTTGCACACTTTAGTGAAACATTCCCTCTTCAGTGTCTCTTTGGGCATTAAGCAATGTACCTATTGTAGTGAGAGCCCTGAAGAGACCTCTCATCTCTTACTATCAAGGACAATCTATATAGTACATGCAGATTATGGAGCAACACCATGAATCTCATATCTAATATATGTGAGGCTTTGTAAGATTCTTTGAAACATACTACTATACACACTAGAGCATGTGACACTAGCCAAGGATTCATAAAGTCTACGGATCTCTTGGTTAGTGCTATCATAGAGCATGTCAAGTGGGATAGGTTGTTGATCTGTAGGAATAGTGTGTTGCTAGGGGGAACAAGCTATTTCTCGAGGGGGTAGGAGGTTGTTGTTGCTCAATGAGGGTAGGAGGTTGATGCTGCTCAAGGGGGATAGGAGGTTGTTGCTACTCCAAAGAGATAGAAGACAAATGCTCAAGGGGGATAGGAGGCTGCTACTCATGGGGGATAGGAGATTGTTGCTTGGGGGGGGATATGAGGTTGATTTTCCATGTAAAGGTCAATGTATGTAGTATGTGTGCATGTATATAATGTGTAAACCTGAAATTTAAATTAAAATATAATTTAAATTAAAATATGACATTTTTAATGAGCTTGAAATTTATCAAGTAGAATGACATTTAAGAAACTAGAATTTTGTAAACATGAATTTAAATGTATATAATACGTGTAAACATGAAACAAACATAAAAAATGTACAGTACTACATGTATGAACTTGTACATCCTAAATTAAAATATGGCATTTAATAAACTTGAAATTTATTTTACTTGATGACATTTAAGAGACTAGAATCCTATAAACACATGAAATTAAATAATACATGTCTAAGCATGAAACAAACATATGTTATGTACATGTACATAAAAATTTGTAAACATAAAACAAACATAACACATGTACTATATACATGTGTAAATATTGTGTGTGTGTGTGTGTGTGTGTGTGTGTGTGTGTGTGTTTGTGTGTGTGACAACTTCATAAAATTGTTTCAATTAGATCTAAATAGGGTCTAGATCACATGGGTGGACTACCTGACACATAACTCTAGGTTAAATATAGAACTAGATTCACTATATAATTTAACATGTATATTGTCACAATCATGGCTAAGGTTAGTAGGGAAACAAGTAGGACTATGGTAGAGTTAGAGTTACTGTTAAGTTTAGAGTTAATTTTAGGGTTAGGATTAAAGTTTTAAAAAATAGGTTTAGGTTAAGAATTATTAATTAGGGCTATAGTTAGGTTTAGAGTTATAAAATTAGTAATACATATTGTTTTTGAATTGTGCGTGCCTCATAACTTGCATAAATTAATTTGATTAGGGTTGCAACACATTCAAGGTTAATGTTTTATCATGATTATGGTTTATATTATGATTCTAGGGCTAATTTTAGGGTTACCTGGTTTAGTATTAAGATTAAGTTTAGGGACCATTATTAGGGTTTAATTATGGTAAATTTTCATTAAGTTAGGGTTAGGAAAATATTTAGGGCTAGAATTAAAGGAGTGTGTGTCCATAATAGTATTATGTCTTGAGTAAGCTATTATGGTTAGAGTTAGGGTTAGTGTTATAATTGTGTAACTTATATAGTCAGATGATTAGTGTTTAATATCAGTGTGAGACTTACGTTAATGTTACAGGTAGAATTATGATTAGGTTTAGGATTTAGTGTTAAATGTTGAGAAAGTTAATATAATTAGCCCTTTACCTGGTTTAGTATTACCTAGGATTAAAAGGTAAATATGTTGTGGAACTATAGTTACATGGTTAGGCTTAGAGTTAGGATTGTGGTTAGGATTTCTAGAGCTATATCATTAGAATCATGATCAATGTTAGAGAAAGTTAATATAATGTTTAGGGATCTTTAGGATTAAATGTTTAGGGTTAGTGTACAAGTCTAGATTAAAGTTTTTAGTAAGGATTAATAAATTAGCCCATTTTTTAGGGTTAAGAAGTGAGGATCATGTTGTAAAAATTTATAGTTAGTTTTCACATCATGGTTAGGTTTAGGGATAAATTTTGGGTTAAAATGATATAACTTTAGTTTAAGGTTTATGTTTCTAGGGTAACTTAGATTTTATGGTTATGGTAAGAATCAACCTGTCAATTCTAGGGTAAATATATAATGTTTAGAGTTAAGATTAGGATTAAATTTACATGAGGGTTAGCATTGTGTTACATGACATTTCTAGGGTTAGGATTGCATGATTGTATTTATTTAAATTAGATTAGGTTAAATAGTCATGGCTTAATTAGACTTTCAAGATTAGGGGGAGGAGGTTAAGGTGAAGTTTATATTAGGGTTCATATATGTGACCTAACTCGTTGGAACTAATGTTGAAGGGTTATTTCATTGAAATTAAATTATTAGAGGTAAGGTGAATATTTAACCACACACACACACACACACACACACACACACATGTATATATGAACTTAAATTTTAATATATTACAAACTCATGTGTGTACATAAAAAATTTAAATGTATGTGTACATATGATCCACAATGTGTATGTATACAAATATGTGTGTATATATATATACACACATATGTACGTGTACATGAATATATATATATATATATATATATATATATATATATATATATATATATATATATATATATATATATATATATATATATATATATTATTTATTTATATATTTATATACATGTGTACACATGTGCATATACATATACATATACATATACATATATGCATGTATACACACATGATATATACATACATATACATGATATATATATGTATACATATACATGATATATATACATACATACAAAAAATATATATATAATGAAATGAAACTAAAAAAGTATAAATTGAAACTAACAATGTATAAAATGAAACTAAAAACATGTAAACAAGGTTTAAAAAAAGGGAAAAATATACCTTTTTCGAAGGTTGGTAAATTTGGATGCCTCTCCTCTTCCTTTCACTTCTAATCGAAACTTTTTGGCTTTTTTCGATCGAAGCTATTTGCCACTATTGAAAATGACATGTGGGGTCATGCAATGCTATTTGAACATTGTCATTTTTCTTAGTTTCAATTGAAACTATATAAAGTAGTTTCAATCATTAGTTTCGATCGAAACTAAGGAGCCTAACAACGAGGTTAACAAACTTCAATCGAGTTTCATAGTTCCGATTGAAACTACATAGAAATTTTTGATCAAAACTTGCTATGTAGTTTTGATTGGAACTATGTGACATGGAAAGTTTCGATAGAAACTTTGCTTTTGATTAGTTTTGATAGAAACTAATTAGTTTCTAATGAAACTTTTTAAAAAGTTTCTATCAAAACTAAGAAATGAAAATTCCATGGTCGCGTGATTTTGGAGGAATTTCTTCCTTTGAAAAAGTGTAACCCACTATTGTGGGTTCACCCATATGGAAGAGACCAAGTAACGTGGAAGAGATTGAGCTATAATACAAAGACCTAGTTGAAAGACATCAATATCAACCGAGACAACTGGCTTCCACTCACTTAAGTACACACCATTAATGGAGACCCTAAATCAATTGAAAGAAGGTATATAATGAATTTTGAAGACATTCTCACACACCTTGCATTTAGATTTTTAAGAGCACAGATTGTTTTGACAATTTTAGCAATCAGCAAAGATTTCAAGAGCGATTTGATCAAGAAGCTTGAATGAGTAAAGATTTGAACTATTTCAAGTATCAAGACAAGGAAGAACTTCAAACCCTAGCTATGACCATGGTACCTTCATCAACTACTAGAATGAGCCAAGAGGCTAGTAGAATCTAACTGGTGAAGAGTGACACTTGTCCTCCACCTAAGTTTTGTGTTATTCTAAATATTTCTATGAAAGGAGACTCAATGGGTATGTTATCTTTGATACCACCTAAAGTCATTATGATCCATGATGTTAGAAGTTGTTAAATGTACAAAATTGGAGAAGTCAGAGATTTTGAAATTAGGGAAGCTTATGAGAAGTTGTGCAATGAATGAATCTTGAAGGATGAATTTCAAATTGTTGAGAGCAAGGGGTTAACTCGTGCTCTAGAATTCTTGAGAAATTTCAAAATTGAGAGGATTAAATTTATTTTGAGTAGAATTCATGACATGGAGTATTGACTAAAGAATGGACCAATGAAGATCACAAGGAAAATAATTTAGAGGGCTATAGGCTATCCAACCCTAGACAAGAACAAAACCATGTGATGTTTGAGCCATGAAAAAATTGAGGTGAATATAGGAGCCAAGTGGAATGGACGTGGTCTATCCATCTCAAACATTTCTAATCCACTAATTGAATTTTCAGTGAGAGTCATTGCTCAAAAATTCTATCAATCAAGCAGATTGAATAGTGTGCCTTGTATGGCTATAGATCAAACATGAAAGATTGTGATGGAAGATCATGAGTAGGATCTTTTTGAGCTACAGAGGTTACAACTTGCATAAGATCTATCATCAATAAGAAAAGTGAAGAATTCAATGTGTAAGTTTGGATCCCTCATTGTTTGTATTTTCTTTTACATCTAGAAGTATTTTCCTAGAATTGGTGATGTTGTATGGGTGACAAGACAAATCAATGATTATATTACTCAATTGGGAGATCATTCTAAGAGTGTAATGAATTCTTATTTTGATGAATTTAAGAAAATGATGAAAGAAGAATGAGGATACCTGAAGAATTTGTCACAAAATATTATAGTGACATTTGTTTTCTTTTTTATATGGACAAAACTTTTGTATAGGCAGTAAATCTAAGGAAGGCTTGGTTATAAAGTTTTTGAATATGAGATAAATCATGATGTAGTGAGTGCAAAATTTGATCCACTACTGAAACATTTAGTAGGTATGAGGAAGCCAAAGAAAGAATAACTATAGACATCAAGATTACTTAAAAAATGAAGAAAAGGAAGGAAATGATTGAAGACCTAGAAGCTAAATTTGGCACCCTAGGCAAGGGTAAGGAACCATTACAAATTACACAAGGTCTTGGTGAAGATGAAGAACAAGATAGCGGTGATGAGGAAGATGAAGAAGAAGCTGACAAGGGAAAGGCCCCAGTTGTTGTCATGCCACCAAAAAAGAATGCTCAAGAAAAAAAGAAGCTGGAATTGACACCTCCACCACCAAACAAGCCAAGGACTAGGTCAACTTCTAGTGCTGAGTAGTTTGCAAAGAAGAAAGTAGTAGAGTCTACCGAGCCCAACGCCCCCAAAACTAGAAGAAGGAGACTAGTTAGAGGACCACCCATTAGGAAAACAAGGACTATTGAAGAGGTATGTGAAAGCTTAAGAAGATCTACAAGCTTATCTACTTTCATATTTGTAAAGTATAGTACACTAGATAATAATGATAGAAATAAAGTTGAGGAGGCTATGGTTGAAATGATTGCAAATCAAAAACTAGCTCCTAGTCAAATAGAGAAGAAGATACCCAAGGATCTATATGATAGATTGGAGAGAAGATGGCAATAGGTTGAAGTAGTAGAGAAACATATAAGAACTAACACATTAGTCAAAAGTCATGCCTAATCTGTCCCAAGAACAAAAGGACATATTTTTGGAGTAGTATAGATGTAGATTTCTTCCAAAGTATAGAATATTTTATATATTAAAAAATAAAGAAGAAGTTGTACAACAACAAAGTGAATTGCTAGGGAAGAGCATTTTTGGGTTATCTATAAAGAAAGAAAAGATAGACACTGTAAGCATCAAAGATGATTACAATAGTGGAGAAAGATTAGATGTGTCAAGTCCAAAAGGCAGCATGTCCCCTATACATGCCAACACCCTTGACACTCTAGAGGTCAAGCAGTCAATGTTGCAAATCTGATTGAAAAGCTCATTGTTGAAGATCAAAGAAAGAGATTGTTGCAAAGTAGGAAGATTGTTGTAAAAGAATATTTTCAATCATTGTTTTGTCATTGATGTCAAACCTACTATTTGTAGGAATGATATTTTCTTATAAGATCCAAGTACTATCACTTAGTTGATTGATGAAGAGGATTTGATCAACAAGATGTAACAAGAGAACCTAAGGGAAAGGTTGAGTTATGATATTATAATGAATTACAAGGATTAGTTAGGACAATGACTAAATGATGTATTGATATCATACTCAAAGATACATAGGATGGTCACACTTAGAAATATTGGAGGAAGAAGTTGTAACAAGGTTGACTGCAAAGCTTAAACTAAGATCATTAATGGGTGTCGAACAAGTTAGTTGAAGCTGAGCAAATTCTTAGTTAGAGTCGAGCATCAAAAAATTCTAGTGTGTGTCAAGTGATCTTCAAGTGCTGAGTGAATATTAGGTGCCGAGCATCAAAAAATTCTTAGTTGGTGCCGAGTGATCTTTAGGTGTCGAGCATCAAGAAAAACACAGTTGATGCTAAGTAACACAGTATGTGTCGAGCACCAGTATTTCAATAGTGTCAGGCTACTGCATTATTTCAAATGACAAAGATTCACCAAATTTGAGCTAAAAAAGTGGTTACCTTGAATTTTGTGAATGAGTTGGAAGATAAGGATGATGAGTTGGTGGTACAGAAATCTATGTAAACCATTTTTGGGAAAATTCTAAAGGATTATTCAAGAAGCTTCTAGAGGAAAAAAAATATGAGTTAGATGCAATGAATCCTACCTAATCCATACAAATTGAAATTAAAGAATGAAAGAATCGAGCAGAAAAAGGAACTCCAAGACTTCTATTTAAGGAAGAAGCAAATGTTGCTGATAATGTTGTTGTTGAAGAGCCAAATCTGCGAAGTAGTTGGAAGGGTGTCAAGGAGAAGACATCTAGGAGAAGGAAGAGCACAGAGGATCTACTTCTATAAGTGGTCATGAAGAGATGATTGCGCTGGTACATTGAGTATGGAGACTCAAGGAGACTAAGCTTGAAAAGAGGGAAAGCTATCAAGAGTTGCAGAGATTGAAGGCCAGGCAAGAGTATGAGCTAAGAAGTGATCTAAGATCTGCAAGATAAGTTGTATGTTGTAGTCAAGTCAAGATTTTCTAATACTATCTAGCAATTGTATTAGATCTAAAAATCCTATGGACTTAGGTTGGTTTAATAGCCATTTGTAAATCCTTTAACAAGGTGGCATTCCAAGTGAATGTTCTAAAGTCCTTTAACTAGGCCCACTTCTAATAGGGTGGTTAAATCCTCTAATAAGGTCACATTTGATAGTGTGTTGTAAGCCTTTAATAGCGCAGGCCTTTCATAGGGCATCACTTCATAAGAGTGAGAATGGAGTGGCATGTTACTGTTGGTTTTTCCCAAATTGGGTTTCCACATAAATCACTATGTTATTTGTTAAACTTTTATGTGTTATGCTTGCATATTGATTATCAATAACTTGCAGATTAGAATAGACAAAGCTTGGATGAATGAATAGTTGAATGAGCTCACTATATTTAGTGAAAAGTTTGAATAGGACATTTGGACCTTGAATAACTAATTCACACCCCCCCACCTCTCAATTATTCGAAGGCATTTCTAATAGTAAAGGCTCACAAATACAAAGATAGATGGTGAAGATAAAGAAATAAGTGTGAATAATAAGAGTATTTCATCACCTCATATTGAGGATTAAAAAGAATCAAATAAAGTTGAATTGAGTATGACTATTGGTGTCTCGAGCATAGATACACAAGCATGACCGAGTGGTGAAACCCCCTCACCACCTCCAAAGGCAATGTCGAGTAGCAATACTCCTTCACCAAGAAGGAAGAGAAGAGAAATAAAAGATGTTTCACTAGATACTAAGGTTAGTCTAGATGAAATAATTGAGATGCCACAATTAGATCTAGACAATCTCACCTTGGAGAAAAAAAAATTTCCACGAGAAGTTTTGGTGAAGAAGAAGAGATAAGAAGAGCTCAAGAGACAGCACAAGAAGAAATAGTTATTGTATGATGTAAAGCATATTTTTGTTGATGCTTTTAACATTCAAAATTTTGAATAAGATGCACCAATCATAAACCACCTTGTAAATATAGTTGATCAAGTGAATGTTGGAAGTTTGGAGTCAAATGAGAAGTTAATGGATTGGTCAACAAGAAGATTTGAAACCAAGGTTGTGGACAAAGTCTCCATAACTATTGTCGAGTAGAAAGTGCAACTACAAGAGAGAGTATAGGTTCTGATTGAGTTAACTCAAAAAGTACAACATTTGTACACAATTTTTCTAATGTGCCAAGATTTATTGATAGTATTCAAGCACAAATAAATAAATTTTAGGCTGAGATGAAGAGATCTAGCAACATTATTTCAGAGTCAGCAAGATCAAACATTGATCATTACATAAATCTATTGAATTTTCAAGGCACATTGGTCAAGCTTCAGGTAGCTAACAGCAATATGATATCCAAATTGATCTCTACTCAGGCAATGATGATACCTCATTTGGAGGTCGTGTAAAGAGAACCAAAAAAAGCCCAGGATCTTATCATAGAATATCACAATTTATCAGTGGTTAAGAGTTTAATTAAATTGGCTACAAGACTTCAATTGCATAATAATGTTTTGGAAGCAGCAAGAACCACATGGGATCATGCATTATTCATGATTGCCATATTTCATAAGTAATTTATTGAAAAATATGGATTACTTTCACCCATTCAACCCTAGCAATAGTAATATATAGTGCTCAAAAACAAGGAGGGAAAGAGTTTTGAAGAGAGAAAGAGTACTAAATACATATTTAAATAAAGGTGAAATGGATTTGTTATTCATTTTTGCATTCTTTATTCATTATTCATAAGTCATAAGACTTAGGGGGAGAGCTCATTTATCAAATTGTATTGTAACGATGTAAATATGACAGTTTTTATTTCCACTAATGTCAAAGGGGGAGATTTTTGGTATTTCTAACCATTGTTGTCTATTAGTGTAAACCACTTAGTCACTTACAAGGCAGAGTCAGATGGTTATCACTGTAACTAAGCTACTCTATATAGACTGAGTTGTGTACATAAGTAAGTAGGTACCTAGCTCTATAAGAGTCGAGTAATTTTTTGGGTCACAAAGTATTTCTCTATTTATGTCAAGCTCATCAGCAACCAAGCAAGTCATCATCGACCGAGCAAGTTTTTGAGAATACACGTGTCGAGTTACTTAGTATGTACCAATCATAATGAAGGTCGAGCAATAGCAATGTCAAGCATCAAGAAATAGTAAAGGTCGAGTAACGTAGAGTTTTCATGAGAGTTAGGAATGGAACAAAGTTTTAGGAAAAATGATTATTTGGCCAACTTGGAAGGGACATTTAATACTTTCAAAGGTTGTTACAGAAGATTTACACATTGTGGATCACAAATCCCTATGTTTTGTGATTGAAAATCAAGATGAAGAGGAAAAACATGGAATCATCTAGAAAAATCTTCACTAAACTCTTTATATAGTGATGATCTTAACCTAGATCATATGCAAGTAGAGAAGGAGATGAAAAGAATTTATGTGCAAACATGAAGCTATTGATAGAAAAGGATTGAGATCAAATTAGAAGTCATTGAATGGTTATGTTATCATCTAATAGATCGAGTGGCCTAGTCATTACAGTGAAGTGAAAGCAAAGACAAGCATATTAGATCAGAGGAGAGGATCAGTTAGCAAGGAGAAGACTCAAAATTAGCTTACAGAGAAAACTAAGAGTTAGGTACTGAATCAATTTTAACATACTTGAATCAAGATAAATCTCTTAATAGAGTGGTCTTAACAGATCTTTGTAAATCTCCTAACAGAGTCCTTACTTTGTTGTCAGTGTTAAATCCTCTAACAAGGTGAGACCTAATAGTCTCTTAAGTCTTTAACAGGGAAGACTCCTCATAGGGTAGATCATATTTTATGGTCAAACATTGTAACCTTAACTGGTTAACTTTATTACTGTAGTAGTCATTGTAACATTGTAACAAATAATGTAATCTCTCCAAACTTTGACATTTCAAACTCGTTTTTAATTTGATCAACAAATGACTTGCTCAATGAGTCCTTTCCTCCAAATATGATGTCATCAAAAAAAAATTTAGTTAGCAATATCTTATCCTCATAATCACTTTTCAAATATAGATTGTTATTGTTATTAGTTCTTGAAAAATCATTTTGTTAGAGTAAAGTATAAATTTCATTTCATTTATTAAATTACCTTTACTCCCTACTTAAGATTTTACTTTACGCACATGCATTTCCTTTTAATAATTAATTATTAATTATTAAATGTCCTTTACCTCTTAGGATTTTACGATCTCCTTTATTAGGATTGATCCATTGTATTTTTATTCATTCTTTTAGTCTGATAATATATTCTTGCATATTTTCAGATTCACACCCTTGCCTTCTCTTGTCTTTTCTTCTTTGTGATAGGTTCTTTCATGTAGGTGTTTTATTGGACCTATGGATTTGTTCTCATCAAATCCTTTACATTTTTTACCAAATAATTATGTAATTTTTCATACTATGCTCTAGGGGCTTGTTTCAAACTATATAGAACTTTATGTAACTTATATACCATATTCCTTTTGTTTGGATCAATAAATCCTTCAGGTTGTTCAATGCAGACTTCTTCCTCATGAATTCCATTTAAAATATATATTTTACATCCATTTGGTACACTTTTAATCCTTTGTAAGAAGCATATGCAAGCAAAGATCTCACTCCTAACATTACAACTGGGGCAAAAGTTTCATAATAGTCAACTCCTTCCTCTTGTGCATATCCCTTACAAACCAATCATGCCTTGTTCCTTTTGATTTCACCTTTCTCATTCAACTTGTTTCTAGATACCCACTTTATTCCAATCACATTCTTATCCTTTGGTTTGGGTACCAGTGTCCATATTTTATTCTTCTCAATTTTTTCAATTTGTTCATTTATTGACTTGATCCAATCTTCATTATCCAAAGCATCTTTGATAGATTTAGGGTCAAACTCACACAATAAGCTTGTGTCATTCTTCAATATTCTTCTTGTCATGACTACTGAATATTTATCTCTAATGATTTAATCTGGTGCATGATGTCCTCTCACATACTTTTCCAATATAGGTTTAGATCTTGGTTCATCTTGTTGTTGTTCATGAAATTCTGCATGTTTAGCATCTTCTGTTAGCTCTGGTTGTAACTTGGCTTCTACTATTTTTTGGTCAACATTCACTGTCTATGACTCAAATCCTATAGCCTGATGTTCGATAGTCTATTGATGCTCAATAGAACTCTTCTGCAGAACCTCTGTAGTGCCTAGGTGTTGATTCTCGATAGCCACCTTTTTTGGTTCAAGTAAGGTTCTAGGTTTATCTTCATAGATATAGATAAAATTTCTATAATCTTCTAGTTCTTTCTTGCATTATTATTCATTTTCTCTACAAATTCATCAACTTTATCATTTGCATTTTTCACAATTTTGTTAGTATTAGAATTAAAACACTTATAAGCTTTACTCTAGGTGGAATAACCCAGGAATATGTAATACCCCTCATTTGTTATCATTGTAGACTTAGTTATTAAAGTTCTATATGACTCTCCTATAGATGTGTTAGCCCTTATTTGATGTTTGAAATGCAATACTTTGATATGTTGAATAATTGATTATGTCAAGTTGTAACAATTCCCTACTTGCAGTGATGATGCTTTAATTGCTCTTAGTTAATAAAATTACTTTATGATAATGTCGTATGGTGTGTCTTTGAAATACATTTAGTATGTTCTCATGATGGTGAGATACGCGTGTTAGAATATGATTTTATTTATATTAAGGATTTACTATTATACTTACCTCATACTTGCATGTGTGTGTGTGTGTGTGTGTGTGTGTGTGTGTGTGTGTGTGTCTATTTTACATTTATGTTTGACATGTCTGATGTGGTTGAGGGAGGGAGTCATAGCCACCTGCTAGTCAGGATCTACATTATGTACCACTCCTTGCCATTGCATATTTAGATTTTATATATATATATATATATATATATATAATATGTTGGGAGCACATGTAAACAAACAAAGTTAGTTGCATATGTATATCAAAGATTTAAAGTAATGCAAAACACAAATAACTATATGCTTGAGTTTTAAAACTTAGTGCAACCAAAAAGAAAAGTCCTCATGCAAACTCAAAGTAATTCAACAAGGGCACCCACAAGAGGCCTCATTAGTGTGCATAAGATGAGGGATGTGGATGTGCTCTCCTCAAAAAAAACTATGGATGAATCCCATGATTTGATGAATGATCAATGATATGAAACTATGCGAAGATGAACGGAGAAAATTTCAAGCAATGGCTATAGAAACAACCATGCTTGAAAGAATTCATAGGATGTGAAGATAGATGCAAGTGATCAGACTAACAAGAAAATCTAGAATGAGAATGAAATATCTAAGACTAGAATGTAAACAACTACCAAAGGTTAACTCTAAGCATAAAAATCTCTAAAAGCTCTAAAACTAAACTAGCATGATAAAAATGCAATGGAGGAGATGAAGAATGCTTGAGACAAGGGATCTATTTATAGACTTGAGAGAGGCCTTGAGGAGGTGGCATATATGTAGCATCCACATAGGTGCCACAAGGGAGACATATAGACTAAGGAGACAAGCCATGCAAAAGTCAACATAAGCCTTTTTGGTGATAGAGATGGCTCAAGGTTTGCTTACACATGTGTGAGAAACCTTGGAGAAAGGAAAGAGGGACAAGTGTTTAAGAGTGTAAGACTTTTTGGATAAAATAGTAAAAGGGAAGTTTTCTTGGATTTTGAGTTTCTCACACATGTGTGAGAAAATACTTAGGGCCTAAAAGATGCTTGGGAAAGTGTTTAGGATAATTTAGTGGGATTAACTAGTGGGTAGGCTTAGAATGATGAGAGTGATGGATGGTAGGCTAGGTTTTAGGTGGGATTAAGATTAAATTAAATAGGATTTAATTTAATAATAGGATTATAGAATTTAATAAAGTGGAGGAAATTAAGGGGATTTATGGAGCACTATGCATTAAATAAATTTAACATATTAGGAGTGAGTATTCAAATTAAATTAAAATACATTAGGGAAGTGAAACTATTTAATTAAATAAGTAGAAGAATATGAAAAAATAAAATTAATTAATTAATTAATAATTATAGTGTCAAGGGAGATATTAAATCAATTAATATAGTGTTTAGGTCAATTCTAAGTGTCATATATATATGCTCAACTTTTATACAAATTTGTAGGTATCGGGCATCAACTTCCCTAAATTGCCAGGATGAACTCAATGGTAAGAATGGGGAGATAGTGTTCAGGTCCAATCCTAGTCATTGTCTAATTACTTATCCTGAGAAGGAGGACATGTATTTGAGTGCCTACTCTTTTTAAATCCATGAGTATATCTTTACATGTGTTGTTTAATTTTGAGTTTTGGTCAATTTTGGTAATGTTATTTTTATGTGGATTTGGCTATGTGATTTATTTGGTAAATGATTTAAGTATAATATTTGGGTTAATCGTATAATATTGAGAATTATTTGATTAAAAGAAATAGTAAAATGTGAGAATATTTAATTAATTATTTATGTGCTTTAATTTAAAAATCTAATTTAAAAATTAGAGAAAATATAATTAAAAGATTAAAGATTTAATATTGTTTAATTATAATTATTTAATTATTAATAATTAAAGTAGAGTTGCATTCAAATAATGGGCTTTAATTATAATTATTAATCTAAATAATAAACTATGCTTTAAATAGTATTTCAACTGATTAATAAAGTGGAGAAAAATAAAATAAAAGAATATTTTAATAATAAAAAAATTAAGTGTGCATGAAAGGATTAAATAATTACAAAGTAATGGTTATTTAATAAAGTTAGTGACTTTTAGTAATTGGGGAATAAAAACCCTAGTTAGGGTTTATGATTTTTTATTAGAGGGTTTGTAGTTCATTTGAGTAACATAGAGGTTTTGGGGAGCAAAATATAGAATTGGAGCAAAAGAATTGTTAAAAGTTTCAGAGGGTTTGGATTTGCATGCATTCACAAATTGACTCAGATTTTAGCTATTGTTTTGATGTAGGGTTTGAGAACCCATTGTAAAATTTTATTGAACAATCTATCTACTTCATGTCTTCCTGGGTGCTTGCATAATGCTTATTAATTTATTATATTAATTTTTGGATAAAGAATTATGTTATTAATTTTGAAAAGAAAAATTTATTAATCAAGAAAACTTGGCTAAGGAAAATTGTAGAAATATTTAAAAAATTATTATGATTGTATTCTTTTAAAAACCTTTTCTAATATAGGGAAAATTCAATTATAGAAAATTGGAAGAAAAGAACAAATTGAACAACTAGGATTTCAACTTTAAATTTTTCGTTAGAACCATGTGATTATCATGAATTTTTTAAATAAGGATAAATATTCTTCTTGTATCTAAAATAATTTAATTATAAAATTTATTTAAAAAGAAAAATAATAATTGAGAGGAAACATCTAATGGGGTTAGTAAAATAAATTTTGATGGCTCTTCAAGAGGTAAACTAGGAAATTCTAGGGTAGGAGTATGTATTCAGGATCACCAAGGTTTATTCATAGCAATAAAATGTTGCCCACTACCATTTGGAACAAACAACATGGTAGAGGCCTAGGCATTATTTGAGGGATTAATACTAGCAAAAAAGGGGGGATGTAATAGATTCATATTGAAGGTGATTCTATTGTCATAATTTTAGCATGCATTAACCAAACCTCTCATAACTAGAGACTTACATACATTCTTCAACAAATATGGTAATTGTTGGACACATTCCAAGAAGTCCACATCTCGCATACTTTGCAGGAAGGTAATAAAGTAGCAAATTATTTGGAAAATAAAGCATGTGATGGACATGACAATTAGTATTTTATTCCTAATCTAATCCTAAAATAGGTTGCTTAGCTAAAACATATACTCCAATCGGACAGGGAAAAATTTGATGGAGACTCCTCAAGTGTGCAAATGTGATGCCTGTCACTATTTAGATTTGCACTAGATGGTTATTGCTTGGTGGATGGTATTGCCAATGCATCAGTGATTCACATGGCTATACTTATGCAAATGAGTGGATGGGCAGATGCTTGATAAGCCAATGCGTGTGTATTTCTTCACTATCTAAATCCTGTATTTGGTATACCACCACTACCAGCTCAAAGTACATTGTTTTAATTGACCTGCAAGTTGATAATCAAATGAAATGTGTGATTTTGCAACACGCACCCTATTTTATAATTTTATTATTACCATATATATTTTAATAAAAGATATGGGAGATTTTCCATTAATTGGCACATACCATAAACATTCTTTGGTGGTCTTCGATTACTTAGTCCCTCTAGTCATGTATTCAAATTGCAAATTGAAGTCTTTATAGTGAAGATACTCTATGGGATCAAAATTCTATGTTTGGCATTTCCTTTCTACCACACTTGCGGGTGCCTTCATGAGGAGCTCTTGCCGAGGAATTTTAGGGCTTGCATCCCATCATGATTTTGGACTTGATAATTTCACCACTCTCTTTGGTCCAACCTACATCTAGCAATTGGCTACCTTCTAGTAATGCAATACAAGTCTCAGACCTGAATGTTACGATCTCGTTTGGTCATTCCTCTAACACACGACCAACAGTTCGACGTATGCTTGATGGATGGGAAACTAAAAATGTCTTGGCTCTACCTACTAGATGGGAAAAAGCTTGGCACTCATCTTCCCCCATGGAAGATTGATCAAACCAATTATATGGGTGTATAGCATCGGCATGCTTGATAAGCATATTTTGTAATTTTGTAATTTGTTTCATCTAAAATGTGTCCTAAGTCTAGGTTGGCATGATAAAACTTAGAGGACTTTTGTGTTTTAAGGCATCATCCTATAAGGATTTATGGTTCTCGTGTAAACCAATATGTACAAAATGATATATTGATATATTTGTATATGACTACGATCCCAAGGTTTCTTTCTAGTTCTTCCATGGGGGAGTCTTTGAACCTGTTTATTAATAAAAATATGGTGGCAACCCCACTTTGGCTTTTAAGAAAAAAAAACTAAACTTATGCATGCATGTGAAAACAAATATACCAAAGATAGAAAAACTAAGTATATTATGGTTGCATGAATTGAGAGATCAAAGGCGTGCAAAAATAGTAATTGCCTCTTCTTCTTCTTTTTTAATATAATTTAATTTTTGAATTCATTTATTTAAAAAAAAAAGATTATTTATTTTTAAAATTAAATAAATAAATAATACTTATTTTCTTATAAGTGAGTTTTTAATATTAATTCATTTTAAAACTCTTAGTGGGTTATAACTTGTTATATATTCTTTAATGCAAGTGGAGTTATAAGTTAATAAATATATAATTGTGATTTAGCTATATTTTAAGGGAAGTTATAGTGGAGTTCACTATATAATCATCTATTTATGAATATTTAATATAATGAGAAAAGTTGTATATAACTTAATTGTAAGTATAATTTCAAGTTTGAGTTATCTCTAGTTGCATTATGAATTAAAGGAAAAATAATTAATAATATTAGACTTGGATAGAAGTCATATTAATATTTTAGAAATGGAATTGATATCAATATTTAAATCTAATAATATATATTTATGTTATTAATTAAACCATTTAAGATTTAAGATTATTTAAATTAATAACGACAGTGTTGCATAATATTTTATATGTGCAAAGATATTTGACATTTAAACACTTATTGATTTAAATAAGTATATTAGCATAGCAATTTATATTAACTTGTATATTCTTTTTTTGTTTCAAACATGTCTTTGTGACCCAAACTAAACAAGAGAAAATGATGGAATTAAATCATATGGCTAAAAACTATGTGTTGTCTTAAATCTTCTATTTATAGTCTTGTAATGTTTATTTTCGTGATGGTTTTCTTTGTGAGTTGTTTAGTTGGCCAAGTTAGGATGTGCACTAGGGGCATTTTCAAGATTTCTTTTATGATTATTTAACTAGATGTCATGATGTACTTTATGATTTGAGTTAAGATTTATGTTTTATGAGCTTTATGCTATTTAACATTTATGAGAACTTGGGTTTTTTGAGAATCAAATGTTATTTTTGGGTTGCCTGTTAAAGATCCGAATTTGATCAATAGTACTTTTGTTGTATAGGACACAATTGTGGTTTGTGAGTTTTGTGAAGGTAGTATAGGTGCATGCCTATGGGAGTGGCTTACAATGGGGGTCAGGGCCAGTGGTTGCCAAGGTAACTCATTGTAAGTTGTGTAACAAGTGATAATTTTGTAATTAAAAATCTTGCCTCACTCATTCCTTGAGATAAATTAAAAGGATAAGTTAGATGTTTTACCTTGTTCATGTCTTGAGTGCTTGTATAGGCTAAGAATGGAAATGGGATGATACCTTGAGAGGTATGACTAGTTTTCTTGTCTTCTTGAGAGAGTATTTTACTTCCCCATAGAATCATTAGGGGGCTGAGGTCCTAAGAGAATGCTAGGGTAACCTTAGAGTTGGCTCATGTGATGACACTCCATAGTATGTAGCCTAAGTCTCCTTTATATTTTCTTTATATTTTCCTCTGGTCGTGTATTTATTGGTGTACTTGTTGGATGTTACTTTTGATCGTGTATTTATTATGAGTTATTGCTTATTGATTGGATGTCAGTTGTTGAAAATTGACTTTAATTGATGAGTGTCAGTTATTCATTGATAGTGATTTTATTGTTGGAGTTAGTGATTGGTAATTTTCTTTTATTCTGACAGTTGTTATTTGTTGGTTATTGTACTTGTGACACTTGACATTGATTTGGAGGTGATGTGGTTTCACAATGCATGCACCATTTCTCCTAGAAACTGGGACCCCCTAGTATAATTTTTTAATTTCCAGACCCTAGTCTGGGTTCTAAGTCTTTTTTAGGGCTTCCTATGTTGTTTGAGTCTAGTCTAGCCCTCTTCCTTATAAACCCAATTGTTAGATAGTGAGGATTTTAGGTGTAAAAGTGATTTGAGAAAGGAAACGTGTGCACTAGCGTACCTAGTACACATACGCACCCCACAAGGTGCACTTGTGCACTAAGTGTCTTAGTGTGGGAACACTTCCCTTTAGAAGTGTGCACCTATTCACATGTGTAGGTGTGTACCCCCAAAGGGTGTGCACTTACCTTTTCTCACAAAATCTAACAAAACTAAAAGCATTCACCTAAGTGAAAGGTGTGCATGTGCGCACCTTTCAAGAACTTAAAACTAACTCTTTTGCATAGTTAAGGTGCGCACCCTATTTCAAATACATAAGAACACTTTTCACAAAGTTAAGGGTGTGCACATGCGCACCCCACAAGGTGCACATGTGTGCACCCTTAGTTTTTTTCAGTTTGCTTAGCTGGTTAAGCACACCTAGCACACCCTCAAGGTGCATAAGGTGCGCTAAAAACTACATATCAGAGGCTAAAATGAGGTTTTTGAGTATTTTGTGATGTTTTTGAGTTCTCGGTCTGATTTATTTATAACTAAGGTTTGTTTAGGGTTTTATTTTTCAACACTCTAGACTAATTTTTCTTCTTTGTACAGATAAAAAGGCATCCTTAACTTGTCAGGGTCATAACTTTTGACCTAGAGCTCAGAATCCAAAACCGTTTACACCATTGGAAAGAAGAACTAAAAATCTAATTTTAGTCCCTCTAATAGAGAGCCTTCAGCTACCCAATTTTAGAGACTAATGAAAGTTTCAACTTGAAATTTTAAGTAGAAGACCACTAAAAAAGTGAGTTAAAAAGACAAAAAAACTTGTAAAAAATATATGAAAAACTTTCAAAAAATTGATCATTTTGGATAATTTGGATCACTTGGTCTTTGAATTCGAAGGATTGGATAGTTGGAGAGAAGAAAAGATCAAAGATATAGAGATTAGACATATGAAATAGAATAGGTTTCTCATCTTATGCAACTATTAATAACAAGATTCAACACAAATGCCTTGGAATTTGAGATAGAAGAAGCAAAAGGAGTTCAAATATATGAAAATATTTGGCTATAAAGAGGGTATAAATCATAAAAAAGGGAAAAATAAGTACATTAGAGTGCCCCCATACCTCGTCTAAGAAGAACCTAGAAACCATTTTCAAAACTGATAACTTTTTTTTTTTGGCGAATTGAGCTTTCGAGCTTCCAAGGTGTGTTGCTTCCAAGGTGCATGAGCTTCCAAGCTTCTCAAGTTTGCTAGGTGCATCACTTCTAATGTGTTCTTCTTTTGAGGTGCACCAAATTTTTTTGAAGAAATCAAAGGTATACCGATAGTTAACTATCAATTCCAAATTTAGAGCTTTTCATGCATCAAAAATCCATTATGATAGCAGTTTAACTCCTAAAAACATCCAGTGATGGTTGAGCTTCTCTTTTTGGTAGCTCCAGAGACTCCTACATCATCTAATGGATTTCTTCTTCTTATTTTCTCATGCTTTATTTGTTTTAAGACATGTAAAGGCTCATGCATCTATTTAATAATATAAATAAGGATGGAGTCCTACTTAGCACCAGTTAGAGAGTTAATTTGTACATAAATAGATTTGTTTTATTAGTTTAGAAGTATGTGTTTGGATAAAGGGATATCTCAATCTCAACACAAATTGAGGAGAATATTTCTTATAAATTTAGGAATGTAATATGTATTCTAGGCCATTATTTTGATGCAATAATATATGCTATTGGTGCTCTCATTCGAAGTGTAGTTATTCTTGCCTGATTGTGTTATATTTTGTGAATGTATGTTCATGGAGTATATTGGAGCCAATAGTTTTATTGTGTTATTTTGATTGAGAGATCTTTTAATTCTGGTGTTTTCCACATGTTTACAAATTTTGTTGACGTACTGAGTTAGAGAAGAGATCACCCTATTGTTCTTGCATAGCTTTTTGTCTCACATGAGCACACTTTTCATGGCCTTGCGATCTGATGAAAAGTGAAACTTCTTATGATTATTAAATTTCCATCGACAATTACATCAATGGAATTAAGGAAGCATTGCTTCTATTTTCATTAGTTACCTACTGATCTTTTCAAAGGCTTAACTCATAGACATGTTGTTTTTGTGGCTTATGTCCGTTAGGAAATTCCCTTTTATGTTATTTTCTTTCATCTCTTGTTACCTTATCTTTGTTATTTTCTTTGCTAACCTTTGGTTAAATTAAGAATTCATATAGTTGAATTGTTAGATTACATTAATTTAAAAAATAGAAAATACCAAAAACATATCTTTTTTGTGGTTAATTTTGAAACAACAAGTAGATTGATCATCTTATCCAAAATTGGTTCAAACCAACAAAGGCCTCCTTGTGAACACTCACATTTATCTTCTACTGAGTAAATTTTATAGGTTGCAAGATCACCTAGAACCTTGGAGTTGATCCCAGATTAGCTTTTCAAGAGAGGTGTTTGAAAGGATTCTTGTTGTTAAGCATCGTGCAAAATGATAGCTCAACAGGAGGTAGTTGTATATTTTTGGTTTTGATATTTGATTGGTACTTGGTATCTATTGTTGATTTTGGTATGTGATGTTAGTTTGGATGAGTGTCTTTTTGACTTTGGTTTTTTTCCTTTATCAGTAGTTTGAGTTTACCTTTGGGTAGATTTGGCTATTAGGATCCCTTGCCTAGGATTGTTTTATGATTTGTGTTTGGATCGTGCATGGTGAGAGTGGGAGCCTGATTAGGTGACCATGCAGTTGGGAGGTAGTGAATTCTTATCATTAGGTTCCCCCACACATTTACAGTGATTGGATGTTCATGGATACAATTGTAATTTTATCATTCTTGTTCTTGTCTGGGAGACTTCTATTTAGTTGATGTATCTATATATTATGTATCTTTTATTTTGAGATCCTCTGAGATGTATTGTATATTTATGTACTTGTATTTATTATTGTACACCCTATGAAATGTGTAGTGGATGATGTTATTTAAATGTACTTGATCATATCAGTTGGTTTTATGTATGTCTATATGAGATTATGTATTTTTTAATTCATTTTATGATTATGAACATTCTAATTGATACTTATTAATAAAACTTTCTTAAGCATGACTCAATGCGAAGGAACCCTTCAAAAATGAAATATGTATTGTAATTGCACTTGTGTAAATGTTGTGTTGGTATATATTGCTTATGCATTGTTACTTTGATGTTTTTTAAACTTTTTTTTAAATAGTTCGGTAAACTTGTTAACATATTAGGTTTATTTTTTGGTTCCTGGGTGGGGCATTACAGAATATGCCTTCATCACTTTTAGTATCAAGTTTACCTTTTATTGCATCTTTCAATATGCAACACTTTCTTCCAAAAAAATTTAAATAATTCACATTTGGTGCATATCCATACCATAGTTCAAAAGGTGTTTTGTTTTTTCCTTTCTTCATTTGAACTCAATTCAAAGTGTAGATAGCAGTGCCAACTGCCTCTCTCCAGTACTTATGTGAAACATTTTTCTCCATTATAAGTGCTCTTGCACAATCGATTATTAATTTATTCCTTCTCTTAGCTATATCATTCTATGGTGGTATCCTTGGTGCACTTATTTACCTTTTGACCCCTTTGTCATTTCAAAATATGTTTAGCTCATCTAAAATGTATTTACAACCTCTTTCTGATCTCAAACATTTTAGACTCTTTCATGTTTCTTTCTCAACTCTAGCAAGTTACCACTTAAACATTTGAAATGCATCAGATTTTTCTTTAATAAACATCACAATCATCATTCTAGAAATGTCATCAACAAACATAATAAAGTATGTATCACCATAATAGCTTTGTATTTCAATAGTACCACATAAGTTAGTATGAACCAACTCCAAATATCATCAGAAGAATAGGTCTTTCTCTTGAAACTAGACTATCATTTTACCCATTTGACATTGCTTGTATATCACTTTAGTAGGTTTTCTTAGTCTCGGTAACCCTCTAACTCTTTTCATTTTGATATTGCTTACCAAGTTATCAAAGTTCACATGATATAGCCTCTTATGCTATAACCAAACATCTTCATATTGTGCAAATAGACAAGTATCTTCAGATAGGTCTAGATAGAAATTGTTACCTCTTGTTTGCTCTCCACTTCAAACTAGTTCACCAGTAGCATGATAGATCTTTGTCTTCTTGTTTTGAAAATCAGCTCTGTAGCCTGAACTTATCAATGATGTCATACTCAAAAAGTTTTATTTTAAACCATTAACTCAATATGGTGTTGATCGCTAAGCCTATGTTGTTGATTAGTGACCAAAAAATTAGTTATTCGCAAGTCATTTATTAGGAAAGGTTACAATTTCATCACTCTAACCAAGTTATCCAATAAAGGTTGAGCAGATAATACGTATACCAAGCAAAAAAATGATTATCAAGCATTCAATAGAGATTGAGCAGATATGCAAGTTGAGCAATATAGTATGAGCTGAGCGATATAATAGAGATCGAGCATATTGAGAAGTTATCAAGAATTGAGAAAACAGACTTATAGAAGCCGAGTAACAACATACATGACTGAGCGTTAGAGCACTCAAGTGCTGAGTAATTCAATTTTGATATGTGAGTTTGTAATAGCAAAAACTCATATGTAAATCCTTTTGGCTGACATTCCTATGACATTTAATATATGTAGAGCCAGATCTGATTCTGGTTACATGTCATTAATAGAAGGTGATGATCCCTAGGCATATAATTTAACCAATCAAAAAAATGGATGAAAATAGAAAAATATTATGAAGTTTAAACCATTAATCAAGATCTAGAAACTTCACTAGAAATCTATTTAAGGAGGATTCTAACCCTAGAATCAAAAGATTGCAAGCATGTTGAAATATGTAAGAAGTATATGCATATGAAGGAGTAAAAGCAAAGTTACAGAGATAGAACCAGCAAAGAGAGCAATCAGAGTAGTGAAGGACTAAATAGAATTAATAGATTAAGAGAACCATGTTAGAGATATAGGAAGGAGGAGACCCAATATCAGCTTGCAGAGCATACCGAGGGTTAGGTAGTGAATCAATTATTTTATAATTGAGTTAGGGAAAATCTCTTAATCAAGTGATCCTAGAAAGCCTATGTAAATATCCTAACATATTCCTTACTTAATTGTAAGTGTCAAATCCTCTAAAAAGGTGAGACCTAATAGTCTTTTAAGTCTTTAATAGGAAAAACCTTTCACCGGGTAGATCATATCTTATGATAAAAAATTGTAACCTTAATAGGTTAACTTTATTGTTGCAACAATAAAGATTTATAAGTTTCATCCCCCCCCCCCACTTTTACCTTCATCTTGAAGTGTTTTTGGGTAACCAAATCATTGCATTATTTTTTGAACTATTATGGATGTGATGTACTTAATTTATGTTTCAGAATTACAGTTTTATTAATGAACTGGGTAATTATTTAATGGAATTGATTTTGAACTCACAAGTTTAAGATCCTAATTCACCCCCCCTCTCAACATCTTATTTCCCATATACATATTCCAACATATGCTTTATCACAATTGATCTTTTCATTCAGTTTAAGTGATCCTTTACCCTTCACATAATATGGTGCATCATTACCAATCTTAACACTACTCCCATTATAATATTCTAACTTATCAAAATTACTTGTATCACCAGTCAAATGATGTGAGAAATGTTAGAGTAAATAATTATTTATTTATTATTTATGCTATTACTTAAGTTTACTTAGATAAATGCACTTAGATATTAGTTGTCATCTAGGAGTTGTTGATGAGTTGTTGACAACATGGGAGTTTGTTCCTACCTAACCGTACTTATCTTCTCACCTACTTAGAGGGTAATCCACCTTTTCTGGACATATGCTTAGTTGTCACACTTATCTCCTAGTACTTTTTAGCTTGTTCTAAAAGCTTCCTTGAGGCCTTTATATTCAGGCTCTCTCATTGTATTTCATAACATATTGGCATTGAGAATATTGCATAGAAAATTCTTTTTCTTTGTTAGAATATTTTTCTCTCAAGTTAGTTTAGTTTCTCCAAGCTCTTGCTCCTTCCTCCTTTGGTTTCTCTTCAACAAGTTATTTGCATGCAGGTGATCTTAGCACACTATGAAGTTGGCTTTCATCAACTTCTACATGGTATCAGAGCCAGATTTATTGTAGCTTGTTTAGTATTTAGAGAAAAAGGAGAAAGAGGGTTTGACATAACAAATCTGACATTTTTTAGGATTTTTTCTTTATTTTTGGAGGTGCGATGGTGGCGACTTAGAAAAAATAACTATAGAGGTGATTTTCAAATAGCGATATCTCCCTCATATGAAATCCTTTTTCTGAGAAATTTTTTTTGTTTTGGGGTAGGATTTTGGGATCTACACATTGGTGAAGGTGGTTTGAGATCTTTGTTGCTAAATTTTTTTTGCAACTCACAAATCCTAATTTTTGCCACTTCAAATGCTTAGTATGGGCTTATCTGGACACATAACTTTTTTTTTGAAAGTGAATTTTTTTTGGTCTACTTTCTAGATTTGTAATTAGATTATAGGTTCTGTGGAAAGAAATACTACTTTTAGAAATAGGCCCTAAATTGGCTATTGTAATCGCACTAAGTATAGAGTGCCCAAATCATACATTGTGGGGGGAGCATTTTCTCTTATGTAATTTACTTCAAACTAGACCCTTCTGCTTCCATCTTCTTCTCTCAATGTTGAATCCTTCTATGACTCAGCTCACACCACACAACTATCACACCTAGAAAGCACAAATGACTAGGCTTCTCATGTCAAGAGACTTATGGTCATGTTTGGATGAGAATCGACCTATTTTGCAACACCCTTTTGAGGTTCTTTAGCATAGAAACAAAATGGATGAAGCCATGGGATTGATTGCACTAAACATCTCAAATAGTCTCCTATTTCACTTGGATGGTTTGACCACTCCTAGGGCTATTGTGACCAAGTTTCACAACTTGTTTGGCATGGTGAATGAGTTTTGGGCACTTTAGCTTGATGCAGAGTTGACCTCTTTGACACTAGCCAGCTTTCCCACTATTGAAGACTTCTTGATGAAGTTCAAATCTCTACGTAAAATTTTGTAGGGATGTAGGAAAAACAAGACAGATGATGAGTGTATCTTTTTGATACTCTCAAAGTTGCGAGGACAGTATCAGATCTTCTCTTCCACTTTCTACTCCACTATGGATACGTTGGGTGACAGACATAGGATGCCTTCTTTTGAGATATTTTGTGATTGGTTGACATGGGAATAGGCAAAGATCCAACAAGTGGATGCTTCTAGCTCTTCCAACCAAGCATTGGTTGCTTAAAATTCTAAGCGAAAATCAAAGCAGAAAGCAAAATCAAAGAAAGATACACCAAAAATAGATACTAAACCTCCAGCTAACCCTCCTAAGGGTAAAGATTCTTCAAAGTCTACTGAGTCTACCTTCAAGACCAAGAAGAAATCAAGTGAGACCTACATTTTTTGTGGCAAGGATGGACATCCTATTTCTAGGTGTTGGAAGTGTTTGGAGGCTTTAGAGGAAGCCATGCAGGAGCATCATATTTCATCTCCTAAGTCTTCATCCCCCCCTACAAGGAAAGATCATGCTCTTTCTGCTCGAGTTATAACTTCAAGGCCCACCTAGATTCTTGATTCCAGTGCCTCTCACCATATGACAAACACTTTGTAGTTGGTCACCTCACTTGCTCCTTGTGCTACCTCATAGATTATTGTTGGGAACTAATCACAACTTTCAATTATGGGTTCTGGTTCTATTGCACTAGTTGGGGGCTCTCTTCAAGATGTTCTTTGTGTTCCTAACATTTCAATGAACCTATTGTCCATCTATCAGATTTTCCACTTTGGCTCTAGTAAGACAGTTGAGTTCTCACCACATGATGTGGTTATCTAGGGCTTGCATGATTCTAAGATGGTTGTGGCTACTAGAAGTGTTGACTTTGCATCTCACCTCTATAGATTTGATGGATTTGAGTCTTCTGATGACATAGGTTCATGTCTTATTGCACATGCAGATTCAGTAAGAAGACTTTGTCATGAGCATTTGGGTCATGTCAATTACAGATATCTTTAGCAGATGAGTAGATAGGCACTTGTTCTTGGGCTTCCCTGGATTTCTTGTACATATGACATTTGTCAGGGTTGTGCACTTGGCAAGAAACATAGGGATTCTTTTCCACATGGATGAACCACTCATGCTTTGGCATCTTTGGAGTTGATTCATAGTGACCTCATGTCATTTCCTACTCCTTTTTTTGGTGCCAAATATGTACTTACATTTTTACTGACTTCTCCAGACACACATGGGTGTACTTTCTCAAGTACAAGTCTGATGTCTTTGATTCATTTCAAGTCTTCAAGACATTTGTAGAGAAACAATCTGGTCTTTCTATTCAACGGATATGCATGGATAATGGGGCGGAGTATGTAAACCAAGCTTTTAGGGATTTTTTCTCTAAACATGGTCTTCAGCATCAGTTTTCAATGCCCTACATCCTCAGTAGAATGGTGTGGCCGAGAGAAAGAATAGAACACTTCAGGAGATGGCTAATAGTATGATTCATTCTAGGTCCATGGATTCATTTTTTTGGGCAGAGGTAGTCAATTATGCCAATTATATTCAGAATTAGATGCCTCATAAGGAAATTTGACTTATGACTCCTGAGGAGGCTTGGTCTCATGTCACGCCTGATGTATCACCATTCTAAGTGTTTGGGAGTGCAGCTTGGGCATTTGTACTTGATGCTCAAAGGAAAGCAATGGAATGAAAGAGCTAACCACTCATTTTTTTTGGCTACTACAAGGATGTTAAGGCTTATAGGTTGTTTGATCCTGACTCTAGAGAGGGCTTATTTTGAAGGGATGTCCAGTTTGATGAGAGCCTTCCTTTAGTCCATACCCCACCTCCAATGCCTACTTCACTTCCCACTACTCCCTCCTCTCTTCTAGTCTATTTTCCAGATGATGAGGATGATGATCTTGGTGATCTCCATTTACCTTCGCCATTGGATCCTCCACAGATGTCCAAATGGGCTCAGGCTACAGTTGAGTTTGTAGGATCTTTAGCTAGTGATCCTTCCACTTCTCATCACATCCATTCTCATACAAAAGGTTCTAGTCTTATCAATCATGCTATTTGTGATGATCCTCAGACATTTTCAGTAGTGATAGGTCATTCAGAGTGGGACAATGCCATGGAGGAGGAGTATTTTTCTTTGATGAAGAATCATACTTGGGATCTTTGTACTCTTCCTAAGGGAAGAAAGTTAGTGCGATGAAAATGGATTTATCATACTAAGTTTAATGCTTATGGTTTGATTGATGATCACAAGGCTCATCTTGTTGAGAAGGTTTTTTTACAGGTTGCAGGAATTTAACTAGACTGAGACATTTTCCCCTATCGCCAAGATGAATTCTATTTCCCTTGTCTTATCCCTCGCAACTTCACAGGGATGGCCTATTTTTCAGATGGATGTGAAGAGTGTCTTCCTGCATGATGATCTCACTAAGAAAATTTACATGGAGTAGCCTTAGGTATTTGTGCAAGATTCCTCCTTGGTTTGCAAACTTTGACACTCATTGTATGGTCTCAAATGGGCCCCTCGAGCTTGGTATGAGAAGATGGACTCTTTTCTACTTTCTATAGGCTTCACCTACTGCCATTCTAATCCTACAGTGTACATTTTGTGTCTTGGAGATGAGATTTTGATTCTTGTCCTCTATGTTGATGATCTTATCCTAACGGATAGCTCATCCTCTATGCTTTAGGATGTTCAATGTGCATTGATGGGCCAATTTAAGATGACTGATCTTGGCTTCTTGCACTATTTTCTTGGGTTACAAATTGTTTAGTCCTCTATTGGGATTTTTGTTTCTCAATAGAAGTATGCTCTTGACATTCTTTGTCACTTTGACAAGATTGATTGCAAGCCTGCTCTGACACCTTTTTAGTCAAGTGTCATTTTGTCTACCTCTTGCTCTTCACCTTGCACGAATGCTACTTTGTTCTAGTAGTTGGTTGGTAGCTTGATGTACCTAACACACACTCATCCTGATCTCTCCTTTGTAGCAAGTCTTGTCTCTCAATTCTACTAGGACCCTCATGAGAGTCATTGGTAGGTTGCTAGGCACATTTTGAGATACATACAGGGTACCCTTTTGTATGGCATTCATTACACCTTGGGGACTCCTCACATTGTTGGCTACACTAACTCTGATTAGGCTGGTGATTTTGATGATCAGAGGTCTACTTCTGGCTTTTTGTTTTGTCTTGGCTCTAGTCTGATCACATGGTCAGGCAAGAAGTAGCATGCTCATGTACTTTCATCTACAGAGGTTGAGTATAGGGCAGCAATTCTTGCTAGTTAGGAGATTTTATGGCTTCGACAGTTGATGACTGAGTTTGGTTTTCCTCCTGATCATCCCACTATTTTATGGTCTGATAATCAGAGTACCATTCACATTTCTTGTAATCTGGTGGAGCATCAGTGCACCAAACACATTGAGTTGCATATGCACTTCATCCATTGGCTAATTTAAGATGGTGTTATCTCTTTGGAGTACATTCCTACTGATGCAAAAGTTGCTGACATCTTCACCAAACCTTTTGCCTTGCCATGCTATCTTTAGTTTTAGTCCATGCTTGGGGTTACGAAAGTTGTCCTTGTGGAATCTTGTTGAGGCCTTCCTTCCTTCATGTTTTCTAGCATGCTTGTACTTACCTCTTTTAGGGGAGGGTTTTTCACATGTGGTTTTCTCTCTCTTCCCATTTTCTGAGGTTGCATTTCTTGTGCATTTGTACATGGGTACCTTTCTTGGCTTTGTTTCTGGGACGCATTCTACATTTCATCTTAGTTTTTGTGAGTTTAATGCATTCCCATAAGTTGCACTTAAGGGGGGTTGTTAGAGTAAATAATTATTTATTTATTATTTACACTATTACTTAAGTTTACTTAGATAAATACACTTAGATATTAGTTGTCATCTAGGAGTTGTTGATGAGTTGTTGACAAGACAGGAGTTTGTTCCTACCTAACCATACTTATCTTCTCACCTACTTGGAGGGTAATCCACCTTTTTTGGAAATATGCTTAGTTGTCACGCTTATCTCCTAGTGCTTTCTAGCTTGTTCTAGAAGCTTCCTTGAGGCCTTTACATTTGGGCTCTCTCATTGTATTTCATAACATATTGGCATTGAGAATATTGTATAGAAAATTATTTTTCTTTGTTTGAATATTATTCTCTCAATTTCATTTAGTTTCTCCAAGCTCTTTCTCCTTCATCCTTTGTTTTCTCTTCGATGGGTTATTTCTATGCAGGTGATCTTGGCGCACTGTGAAGTTGGGTTTCATCAACTTCTACAAGAAACCACTATCAATTATACATCTATCATTCTTACTCACAAATGAGATCAATGCATTTTTCTCATCTTCATTATGATCATCTTTCATTGCAACATAAACAACTTCTTCATCATGATCCTCAAAATCACTATTAGAACCATCCTCTTCAACATTATAACAAGATTTCTTATTTTTTTCCTTGTAGTCTCATTTGTCTTTGTTACCTCTATCATCTCTTCTTCCTTTGTACTTGAAAACTTTCCTTTCATCCTTCTCATCTCTATAAGAGCATCTAGTTGCAATATGACCAAATTTATTGCATGTAAAACATATAATAGGAAGCTTACCTTTGTATTTCTCTTTTCCTCTAAGAAGTCTTCTTGCCAACAATGCTTCAAATTCATCAAGGTCATCATCAGATCCACTATCACTTTCTAAATACTTCTTTTTATTCTTTTTCTTAGATCCATCAAGGGTTATTTTTGATTTGAATTCATATTCAACACTAGTAGGAGAATAATTATCGAATTTTGATAATTCAAATGCAATGAGTCTACCAATCAGACTATCCAAGGTCAGATCATTACCAAGTGTACATCTGTATTCTTGAATTGTAGATACTCTAATTGCATAAGTAGGAATTAAAGTCCTCAATACCTTACTTATCATAGTCTCATTAGATATTTTCCCTCCAACTCCTCTGATAACATTCACCTCTTCTTTGATTTGGCCACAATACTATGCAACATTCTCACATTCTTTCATTCTCCTGTTATCAAATTTTCCTCTTAATATTTTTGCCTTAGCTCTAAAAATATTCTTGTCTCCACCATGGATTTTTTCCAACATGTCCCACATTTACTTTGCATAAGTGTAATCCTTCACATCATCAAATTCTTTATAATCAAAGGTTTTTGCAAGTTTGATCATCATTTAGTTGTGCTCCTCCTTCTCTTTCATTTTCTCAACTGTCATAGGTCTAGGTACCTCAATGTATTCATTGTCAAAGTAGTAAGATGTGGAATTTCATATACCAAATAAGTGCAATCTCATCAACCTTTTCCATATGGGGATGTTCTCCTTGTTCAACATAGGTATCTCTCTCTTGTACATCCTAATCTTTTCCTTAAGTCCTTCAAACTTTCCTCATAAGCACCAAAACTCTGACACTGATTGTTATAATGATTTAGAACAACTCATGGGGGGTGAATCAGTTATCCTCAGGTCCAGATGTACCAATTCAACTTTCAATAACTTTAAATAGATTAATCAAACTCATATACCCACTCAGTCTCTATAGCATATCATTAGCAATTTAACATTTCATGTAAACCCTTAACTATTTATCTCTATATGTGTCGACTGCTAGTAAATAAACTACTGTAAAATATAGTATAAAAAATAATAATATCCACACATGAAAATAACACTTTGGCACCAAGATTTAATGTAAAAAATTATGACCCAAAATGACTATTAACTCAACCTAAAAATAGTAAAAAATTATAACCCAAGAGGTACTAAGAGGACAATGTTGGGTCGAAGTCCTTCATTTTTGCCTATTATTTGAAAGATAGAAAAGAGTGATACAATATGTAAATAAAAATTTTATTCCCACATTCTATTGCCCTTTCAAAATGTCTTCATCCAATTCATTCATGAACGAATACAACCAAACCACCAACAAATCTTGGTCTACTTTTTTAATCTATTAGTTTGTAATACAATAAAACCACAAATCTAGAATTTATCATTTTTAAAACCATATAGCTTAAAAGGAGACAAGAGGACTAAGAACTATCATAAATAAAATAAGAAAGAGGTACAAAAATACAGATGAATATAAGAAGCAATTTTTTATTTAATAATTGAATTTAAAGTACACAACCCAGATAAAAAGTTAATTGGTAGGCATAAAAGAAGGGTATTGAGGTTCTTCCTCCTCTAAGATCCCTTCATCCTCTATTGATGAGTTTTCCAAACTTGATTGCCAGAATTTTTTTTTAAAATAGCAAGATCTCACTTGCATTAATACCCTATTCTTTGGCAAATTTATCCCTTTAATGATGTCTTATATTCATCAATATATAAATATTAACTACCTTATCTTATTGAAAGATCAATTTATTGATTAACTAACTCATCTACCCTCTTATGCCCTTCAAAATATATATGGTTGATTAAAATTTTGTCAAAATAATTATAAAGCATTAAGGCTTTAGAAAATTGGGCATCTAATCTCCAGTTAGTGAGGGAACCTTTCCAAAGGGAAATGATTATTATGAATGAATCACCTTCTATTTCTAGTTTCTTAAGTCCCAATTCCTTACAAAGATCCAAACCCTCTACTAAAATAGAAATTTCTACCAAATTATTGGTAGCTTCTCCAATTGATTTGGCTATACATGCAATCTCTATCCCTTCATCATTATGAATTTTTCATCATATACCAACCTTACTTAGATTCCCCCTAGATGCTTCGTCAAAATTGAGCTTATATCATCCTCTCGTAGGAGCCTTTCAAACACATTCTTACATGTGTGTGGTACTTTGAAGGTCCCCCCTCCCTGGGAAGGGGGATTTTCAATCCAATCCACCTACTATGTATCTTCTCACCCTAATAGATATTTTCCCCTTTGTGGATCATAGGCATGAATTGATTGTTTGTTAATTAAATGATTTAGGCTTCAATTTTATTGACAAGATGATCAACCTCCATCTTCTTCTCATAAAATATTCTCCTAGTTATCTACTTCCATAGTTTCAAAAGAACTATGGAAGGAGAGGAGATCTAAAGAGTAAATGCTATTTGGTTTTAGTGAGTACTAAGCTAAAAGAAAACCTATGATAGAGTTAGGGAAGGTGGAACTCCAGAACACAACCATTGCCAGTAGTGGTTGGAGAAAGGATAATTAAGAAAAAGGTGATATGCCAATTCCTCTTCAATTCACAAAGAGGGCATCTATTAGGACCCTGGTAGCCCATTCTCCTAAATCTATAGGCTATTGGGGCTCTACTATGAAGAAAAATCTAGATGAATACTCCTTTTTTGGGGAGGCAAAACTTATCCCACCAAAGATTAGTAGGAAGAGGACTATGACTCTTAAAGAACCCTAGAGAGGATTCTAAAATCTTATAATTATAAACATCGTTGTTGCATTCATTCCAAATAAGAGAATCCTAACCTCACCAAAATGAAATTTTCCTAGAGGATAGCATATTCTTAAGAAATTCCTTCTCACTTAAAATAATTTCCTCCCCATCCAAGCTTTTCCAATGCCATTTAAGACTTCGTTATTCAAAAACCACATGGTCCTTAACTCTAGAGCCTCACTTGGACTCTAAATGACCCATTGAATGTAGGAGAGAAGGAAGTTTGTCTAAGTATTTGTAACCACCCCAAGGGTCATGGAAAAAAATTGCATCCTCTCCATTCCCTAAATCCCAAGTTAACTTATTATGAATGAAAAATATACATTTAAGCAAGAAATTTCAAATTTTTGGGCCTTTAGGGAGATTGGCTTCTCTAAATAGATTAGAGGGAGCTAGAGAGGCAAGGTATTTTTGATAGAGGATCCTAACTAATTTTAATTTTGGGAACTTTAGCATTCGCCATGCTAGCGTAGTTCCCAAACCCCTCCCTTGTAATTTGATATTCTTGATACCAATCCCAGCTAGCTCTTTTTGTTTACAAATGTGATTCCAAGATACAAGGGGGAACTTTTTCTTCTTGTTCGACCTCTTCCAAAAAAAAAGTTCTAAGAAGCTTATTAATTTCCTATATTTTACTACTTGACAAGTCTAGTCGAGAAAGTTGGTAAATAGGTAGGCTTGATAAGACTGAGTGAACTAAAGTAACTCCTCCTGGAGATGAGAGTCACTTTCCTTTCCATCCTGCCACTCTTTTTCAAAGCTTCTTTAAAATAGGATCTTATAATTTTGGTAACTGAGTACCAGAGTTTAAAGGTATCCTTAAGTATATACAGGGAGGGATCCCTTGTTGAAGTCAAAAATATCACAAATTTAATCTTCCACACTTGATTGGGTGTTAAAGAAAAAGATGTTTGATTTATCTTTGTTAATCTCTTGACCAAAGGCCAAAGATTATTGTGTTAAGAATCTATTTAAAATAACAGCCTCCTCAATTATGCTCTCACCATAAAGAATGGTATCATCCACAAAATGTTGATTTATAGTCAATTCTAAATCACTAGTAATAGAAATGCTTCTAATTTGACTTGGAGATCTAGTATTAGACAAATATCTACTAAAAGAATCAGTCATAAGGATATATCTATGAACTATATATTAAGAAAGTAAGAGAAACATATGATCCATATAACGAGAATATACTAGTACAATTGGGTTAGTTAAGAATTGAGAGTTAAAAATGATGTTTCACTATTGATATTATAATAATCTAAAAGAGGGTCTATACATAAATGATATTTTTTTGTATTAAGATAGTTTAACCTATCATAACAACATAAAAATTCCAGAGAACATTAACTAGAAACTAAACCCCTATAAATATGAACACTTACAGAATTGGGGGAGATGGCTTGTATGGAGAGCATCTTAGTTTCTACTAGTATTCATCAGTATGTAGTATGAGTTTTTTTACAATGTACACAAGGTACCATTACAAATTAAAAAGAAACATTTAAAACTTCAAAGATAGTTGTAGTATTAATGAGCTCTGTTACATATCCTTTCTTGATCAGCATGTGTTCAAAACCTTATAGTATTTGTATCATACATTACACCACTTGAGTTATTCCTTACAAGGCCAGTATCCTCTTCCTAGTGGCTAGATCCCCTTTTATTATCTTCTGACTCCAAATGACATCTCTCTATTAGGTTGTTGAGGTCATCAATTTCTGAGTGTGTAAGAAAACTTGGGTAATTCTCAATGTATCTAGAGGCTTTCACTTCATCTTTGTTTATCATTAGAGTCCCTTCATGAACTAGTTTCATAACCTTTTCTTAGGGATATCCAAGCAAATAGATACTTGTGACATTAGGTAAAAATGTATGAGTTTAAGATTAACCTCAATAGAACATCTTCTAACCTTTTGAAATAACTCTTTATTCCTATCTTTCTAGAGAAGCCATAGAATTTCACCAGTTAGCACAAGCCAAAATCTATTTTTAAAAAATTAAAGTATTCAATATATCCAACAAGAATCTCACTCTAGGAAAATTGACGTTTCCTACTCCATTCAATAGGTAAACCAAAAAAATAGACCAGATCACTTTTAAACATAAATACAATAAAAAAATAAGTGCTTAAAATCTTTAGGTTTATTACACATATCACATATAATAGGTTCAACATTAATGGAGGACAACACAAAACCAATAAAAAGTTTTTTAATAAGAAGAAGTCATCTAAAGTGCACTTTATTTTTCTCACAAGACCCCAATATTTTCTCACCCATGTAAGCACAGATTGATCATCCTTAAGCAAACCATACATCTATTTTATAGAAGAATATTTAAGAGGACTACTATCAGCCCATGAAACAAACCTTCCATATTCTTCATTATTCATATTTTTACCTATTCTCTCTTTATTAATCACCTTGGAAAGAAGAGTATATGTTTTCTTTTGAGAATTAGGAATACCAAATTTGTTGGAGAGGTCATCCCATGACCCAACCTTGTTATTAACAAGCAAATCACTAATAAGAGAGATGCCTTTTTCTTCCACTGCTTAGTAGAGAAACTTTGAGTTAGAGCCAGAGGGTTATTGTTAAGATACAATCCCCACCATATTAGTTTTTTAGTAACAATATATTTTGGAGGACCATCAACAACACCCCTATAAGAGATACAACTTCTCACTTAAGACCAAGCATTCCAAAAGGAGTTGAATACCTTGGAACCAAATATCTTCATTTTGCAATCACCCATAATGGTATGTTTGACCAATATTTCCCTTTTTTGACTATTGACCTTGTAATTTTATTCCTCATAAGAACCTTCCATGGTTCATTCCTCCATGAGGCTTTGTAAATCCATTTGCATGCAAGAGCTAGATTGTGAGTTTTGATGTCTTTTAATCTAAGATTGCCTAGTTTTCTTGGTAAACAACATCAAACCCATTTTAAATAGTATCTCTTCTTGGAGCTCATTCCATCTAACCATAAGAATTCTCTCAAAATATTTTCAAGCATATTATTATGATAATTGACAAACAACTATGTAGATGTAAAGTACAAATGATGGGAGGAAAATACTTTTTGGACCACCTTAAATCTCCCAGCCAGAGAAAGGAAATGAGTTTACTATTTGATATGTTTTTTTTTTATCTTTTCATAGATCCAATCCCACATGTCAAAGATAGAAGGGTCTAAAGCAAAAGGAATACCAAGATATCTTACAATCTCTTGAAGGCCAGCTTAATTCCAGCCTATATTGTTCAACCAATTAGGAGAGTTATCTAACCAACTCAAAACAAAAGAATTCATTGGTGTTATCTTGGCTTAAGAAGCCAAGAAAAACAAATCAAGTCTGTACATGGTCTTGGAGAAATTATCTTTAGAGAGTTCCAAAAATAAAGTTTTATCATCATCAAATTGAGCATTACCTTAGTAATTAAGTGCATTCTAGTTGGAGTAGTATTGGGATGGGTGAACCCCAAGAATTCCAAGTGCTTTACCTTTGTAAGCATCACCTATATCTAATAAGTGATAAGTGTTCCATTTATTTTCATGAGAGATGGATTCATGTGTGAATCATTACTCATGGGTCAATAAGTTTGACTCAAAAACTACATAGTTAAATACTAATAGCAATATCACAAATTGAGCATTAATCAAATCTTCTAAATTAGGGAGAGTAATGCCTTTAATGAGATTACCAAACATTGTTTCATTGAGATTATAGTGAGGGGAATCAGCCATGATCACAAAAAGTGAGGGGGCAATAGTACACCCTTGTCTTATCAATAACTAGAGAAGAATATTTGAAGAGGGTTTCAATCCACTTGCAAAAATAACAAGGGAAACCAATAGCTTTGAGCATACCAATAATAAGTGGTCATTATGCCCTATCATAGGCCTTTTCAAAGTCAAGCAAGATCATAGCTACATTTTTTTGCATCAGCCTTAGTCCAATGCATTCCTTCCCAACTGGTGATTAGATTCTCTAATATGTATCCACCCTTAATGAAGCCAGTTTGTGTGACTAAAACAAAGTCCTTAAGAGTGTCACTAATTCTCCTAGCTAATACCTTAGCAATGATTTTATAGGAAATATTTATAAGAGTAATAGGTCTCCAATTTTTAACCAATGTTATATCCCCATTTTTTGGAAGCAACTTGATTACACCTATGTTTAGATTACTCCCCAAGAAACTCTATTCAAAAGCATCATTGTAAAAAAATAATAGTTCTTATCCAATTCATTTAATATTATCTTTATAGAACTCTATTATGAGCCCATCCAATCATGGAGATTTCTCATTAGCCATAGAATTAATGGCATCATCAATTTCTTCTATAGAAATACATCTACTAAGCTTGTCGCCATCATGGATAGAAAGCTTCTTTGGGTAAATGTCCAAACAGTGTTCTAGAGCCTCCTTTTGTTCCTATCTAAACTAAGATGTAAAAAGTTCAGAGTAAAAGTCAAAGAAAGTCCCTCTAATCAACTTGGTATCATTAGTTTTATCTTCTCCAATTTTCACCTCCTCAATCAATTCATTCTTCTATTTAGTCCAAATGATATTGAAAAAATAACTTGACCCTACATCCCCATCTTTCAATCAATTCATCTTAGCTCAAATTCTTTGAACTTGAATCTTATATCTCTACATAACTCTAAGTTGATTCTTGGTAGAAGTAAATGATTGTTCTAACATGGCATCTTCTCCTTTGTTTTGAAGTTCCATTTCAGTCTCATTAATCTTGATTTGTAACTCATTTTCCTTCCTATCCCTTTCAATAGCAATAATTTTACCTTCAATTTGATAAATCTTCCTCCAAGCTTCCACTAGTGCATCTGATTGTTCTATTGGTCTTATGGTCTGGGTACACATCTTAGACAAAAGGATCACCATTCTAATAGCATTCTTAGTATCATAATCTTTTGAGATAGAAGAGTTCAACTTGCTATCTATGGCCTCATTGCCATTACTGAAGAGAAACACTGTGTGAATGGGAGAATGTTCAAAAGTGGTAGCAGGAGACACTACAACTAGAGATTGTCCTCCTCTGGTATGAATGGTGAAGAAAGAGGAGTTGCCATAAAACTTATCAAGTCTATAGAAGACTCTATTTCTCCCCCCTGATTATTACACCAAGTGAACCAAATATCCTTGAACTCGTTTATCTTATTTTCAAGAGGGTTAATCAGATTGTAACATATTTTCCTTTCCAAGAAGTTTTTATCGCACCCTTCTTATCACATCCATGTTCCAACATATTATAATCGCCAACAAATATCTAGAACACCTTAGGGAGACTTGCAGAACACCATTCCCAAAGTTTGGCTCTTTCCCTATAGTCATTTGGAGCAAAGATATTACAAATTCCAACCAATTCACTATCCCTCTTAAAAATCACCCACAAGGCTTTGTGGAAAGGAGAACATATGTGGTCTAGAATAAGATCAGCCCACTTAGGATTAACAAGGATGGAAATACCTCCTTTTCCCCTCTCATGATTGGAGTGTAAACCTATATTCTTATCCCATAGAAATCTCATCATACAAGAGGCCTAAAAACCTACCACTTTAAGTTCTTGAAGACAAATAATATCTTTGTCTATAATTTTGTTACACCAGCTCCTAACTGAGTACTTCCTATTAGTCATTTCAAGCCCCCTCACATTTCAACTATGCATGTGTAACATGGGAGACATTTTATTTAGGTGAAGATTTTTATTCTTATATAGCCTATTGAAGCACTTAGGAGTACCATTCTTTCTTCTTTCATTGTTGGAGAGAGAATTCCTCTCATATGTTTTCCTCTTCTTTCTAACCACTTCTATAAAAGGTTCTCTTAAATCAAGGTTCAAATCCTTTGGGGTCTCAAGTGATAAGGTAATGGTCTATTTAGGGTTCACAATAATACTTTTTCTTTTCTTTTCTTTTCTTTCTCATTTATAGATTTGATAGCCAATTGCTGAGAATTCAATCTGGTGGGGATGTCCTTATTGGAATTATATGAGGAGTAACTAAGAGGGGAGGGGTGAATCAATTACCACAAAAATAAATTTTAGATCCCTTAGATGTTAATACAAAACATAAACTCTAATGAAAGTGTTGTTACACGGTTAACACATAAGCACTCGGTTAATACTAACAATATGTTGTAACTCAGTAACCACTGAAATAATAACTATTATTCAGAAAATACTAAACATGTAGAACTTAAGATATTATATGTGATTAACCTTAATTAACTTAGTTGAATACACATGAAAGAAATAGCAAGAACACAAGTGACACTAAGATTTTAACTTGGAAATTGAATTTGATCAAAACCACTAATTGCAACTAGTTACTAATTTTCACTCTAATGAAGTGAGCCTTATTAGGATCCAACCTAGCTTAAGGCTACAAAACACATTGTTAGGTGTGACCCTATTAGACGATTTAATCACCCTATTAGGAGTGGCCTTGTTAGAGTTCTTTAGACACTTCAGTCTAGAAATGCCACCTTGTTAGAGGATTTACAAATAGTTGTCAAGCTAACTTTTTTAAGAGATTTGATACACTACTACAATGATTAGAGAGTAACAATGATATGACCTAATTTTTTATGCAGCTATATTGCTGATTTCAAATCTCAATTCTGGCTCAAATACTTGATCCTTCCTGATCAAATGTATCTTTGCAGCTCCTCATGGATATTGTTCTTATCCTTCTAATTTTCTTCATTTAAGCATCTCTTATTCTTTCATTCACTTACACACATTCAATCTTCAACTTGACCTTATACTTATATCATAAATAATTTCAAGTTGGCTTGAATACATCTTAGAATAATTAATATTGATCTTCTCAGTTGGCTAGAACCAATAAATAAATTCATTACACTCAATATGCCAAAACAAGAAAATCCTTTGTTAGTCAACCTTGCTCGATAGACACTAACACAAAAATGGTTTTCGTGTGTTAATCAAGTGTGCTTAGTTAACATTAAATCTTCACAAAATTCTTTTGGTGACCAAGTGAGCTTAGTTAACACTCAATACAACTTTTCTTCATTAACTGAGTGACCTTGGTTAACACTCAACTTCTACTAACTTCTCTTCAACACCCTAGGGAACTTGGCACACACTATCTTCTAAACTTGGAAAATACTGGAATGCTTGATAGGAAAAGGAAATTGTCTTCATTACCTGAGTAAGCTCGGCATACACTAACTGGTAAAGATATGACATTTTGTGTAACATCAAAGACAATATATAATTAACCGATTGTTTTCAACAATCTCCCTCTTTGGCATTCATGGAAACACAATATGTCATAATAAAATGAAATTTTTAGAGAAAAATAAAGTAAGGAAAATATCCTTAGTTTTATTTTGATTCTCATCCATGAGAATTTCCTCTATCAGTGTGAACTCCCTTTGACTTCAATTTCCCCCTTTGTCAGAAAATTATGTCCTCCATCTTCAACATCTTCTTCTAATAGAAAACTCTATCCTTTTGATATCAGACCAAGTTCTTCCTCTTTGACATCTTTAAACAAAATTTCTATAAAATGTAAACTCTTTGTCTTTAGAAAATTTCTTTGATATGACAGACAAACTTTCCCTCTTTGACATCTTATGCCAAAGACAATATTCAATAATTATCAATTTACCTCATGTATAGATTCATATGCAATCTGCCCTTTCAATACTACATCAACTTGACTAATCTTCAACATGCTCTGGTTGATGCATCACTAAACTTCATTTAGTGAGCTTTAGATAGGGGAATAACCCCTAACTTACCTCTTAGATACAAAAATACATCCTTAGGAAATGGTTCTAGGAATATGTCTACAATTTGTTCCTGAGTATTGATATATTCCAATCATACCTCTTTGTCTTGCACCAATTCTCTTAGAAAATGATATTTTATTACAATGTGCTTGTTCTTGATATGCATCACAAGATTCTTTGATATGTTAATTGCACCAGTGTTATCATAGAAGATAACCACTAGATCCTTGATCTCTACCTTCATACCTGCCAACAGTTACTTGAAGCAAACAACATTTTAACAATTAACTATTGCTACAACATACTCTGCCTCTATTATAGACTAAAAAATGCAATTTTGCTTCTTACTTGTCCAAGGCACTGGCCTTTTACCAAGAAAGAATGCTCCACCAGTGGTGCTCTTCTTGTCACCAATACTTCCTACCCAATCTGCATTAGTAAAGGCTTTCAAATATAGATTGCCTCCTTTCTTGTACCATAATCCATAGTCTTCAATACCCTTCAGATATCTCATGATTCTCTTGATTACCATCATATGATTTTCTTTTGGATTTATTGAGAATCTTGCCACCATATCAATTTCTAATGCAATATTAGGCCTTGTATGCACTACATATTGTAGTTTTCCAATCATTGATCTATATGTTGTCTGATGTACCTCATTGGAATCATCATTTTTTAAAATCTTATGTCTAGTAGACATAGGTGTTCCAACTAGTCTTGAATCCTCCATTCCAGACTTTTTTAGTATCTCATTGATATACTTAGATTAAGTAATGTAGATACCATCTTTCTTCTATTGAATCAATAATCCAACAAAGAATTTTATCTCTCCAAACATGGATATCTCAAATTCCTTATTGATTTCCTCTGAAAAAGCTTTGCACAAGTCATCATTTCCAGTAAATAATGTTTCATCCACAAATATCTATGCCAACAAATTCTTCATGTTGGTCCTTCTTTAATGTATAGGTTGATGTTATCATTTGTCCTTTGAAAACCAATCTTCATAAGATAATTATGAAGTCTTTCATACCAAGCTCTCGGAGCTTGCTTGAGACCATGCAATGCTTTGTGCATCTTGAAAACCATATCCTTTTTTTTCAGATCTACAAACCTTCAAGTTGCTCTATGTAAACTTCCTCTTCAAGAATTCCATTCAAGAATAAAGATTTCACATCCATCTGATAAACTTGAAATCCTTTATGTGCATCATAAGCAAGTAAGGTCCTAACACATTCTAATCTTGCAATGGGAGCAAAATTTTCACCATAATCAATGCCTTCTTCTTGAGAATAACCTTTGCATACTAAAATTTCTTTGTTTCTTGAAATGTATCCATCTTCATTCAACTTATTTCTAAAATCTCACTTTACATCAATTACATTCTTATCCTTGGGTCTAGGAACAAGAGTCTGGATCTTATTCCTTTCTATCTATTCTATCTCTTCATTCATTGCTTCAATCTAGCCTTCATTATCCAAAGCATCTTTAACTAATCTATGTTCAAATTTAGTAAGAAAACATGTACCTTTCTGTTTGTTTCTTGTCATTGTACCATCTGACTTGTCTCCAATGATTTCATCAGGTGCATGGTCCCTTCTAACATATCTCACTAACACGGGTACTTTGGATTTAAAACTTGTTCCACTTGCCTCATCAATATCTTCTACATCATGATCAGGTCCCACTATCTATGACCTGTATCCTTCAGATTCTAATTGCACTAGTTGCAACTTGATAGCCTCTAGCTATGACTCAGGTCCTTCAGACTATGACTTGGTAGCTTCTGGAAATTTTGGGGTCTCTAGAGGTGAAATCTATTGACTTCCAATTGGATTTGGCAATGTATCAGGTTCAAAGTAAATAAACTTTATGTAATCTTCAAGTTATTTGTTGCTCTCTTCTTCACTCTTTTCTACAAATTCATCAATTCTCACATGTGCACTTTCTATGCTCTTATGAGTAGTCAGATTCAAATATTAAATGTTTCACTTCTACTAGAATATCCTAGGAACATGCCTTCATCACCTTTTACATCAAATTTACCTTTCCCAGTCTCTTTCACAATATAACGTTTGCTACCAAATACTTTCAAGTAACTTACATTAGGTTTGTAGCCATACCATAGTTCATGAGTTTGATTTGAATCTTTCTTTAGTTGTACTCTATTCAAGGTATGCACTTCTATACTAATTTCTTCCTTCTAGTATATGATATTCTTTTCTATCATCAAGGTTCTCGCATAGTCCATGATTGATGTGTTCCTGCTATATCATTCTACCAAGGTGTACCAGGGGCTGATACGTGTCTTTTGATTACTCTTTCAATGCTGAATTCATTACAAATGAACTCGCCACCTCTATCTAATCTCAAATATTTCAGCTTCTTTCATGTTTCCTATTCTACTCTTGCCAAATACCACTTAAACTTTTGAAAAGCTTCAAACTTATCTTTCAGATATGTTACAATCATCATTGTAGAATAATTATCAACAAAAAGAATAAAATACTTATCTCCATTGTAGCTCTCAACTCCAATAGGTCCACAAAGGTTTGTATGAACTATATTCTTTTCTATCATCAAGGTTCTCGCATAGTCCATGATTGATGTGTTCCTTCTTTTTGCTATATCATTCTACCAAGGTGTACCAGGGGCTGATACGTGTCTTTTGATTACTCTTTCAATGTTGAATTCATTACAAATGAACTCACCGCCTCTATCTAATCTCAAATATTTCAGCTTCTTTCATGTTTCCTATTCTACTCTTGCCAAATACCACTTAAACTTTTGAAAAGCTTCAAACTTATCTTTCAGATATGTTACAATCATCATTGTAGAATAATTATCGAAAAAAAGAATAAAATACTTATCTCCATTGTAGCTCTCAACTCCAATAGGTCCACAAAGGTTTGTATGAACTAGCTCCAAGACTTCTTCAGAATGATATTTCTTGCTCTTGAAACTTGTCTTGCCCATCTTACCAATTTGACAATTTTTGCATAGGCCCATATTAGGTTTCCTCAAACTAGGAATACCTCTCACTCTTTTTTTTTTTCTTATCTTGATTAGGTTATCAAAGTTCACATGACACAACCTCTTATGCCATAACTAGCTTTCTTCTACTTGAGCAATGAAACATGAACTTTCTCTAAGATTAGGTAGAATAATTTAGACCCAACTAGATTTCCTTTTCCATCTAGCAACTTGGTCTTCCCATTCATGAATTCCTTCTTCAATCCAATGTTATTCAATTGTACCATACTCAATAGATTATGCTTCAGTCCTTCAACCAAATAAGCATTATCACATATAAGTTCATTGGTTAATGAGATACAACATTTTCTCTTTATGCAACATGGTTCATTGTTTCCAAATCTTACACTTCGACCACCATAGTGTTCCATATGTTCAAACTTTATTTTTTCACTAGTCATATGATGTGAACAACCACTATGAATAATCCATTTATCATTTTTTCCTAAGAGATAAGTGTCATTTTATCTTCTTCGTCATCAGATTCATCTTTTACAATAATATAGACCATTTCATCATCTTCATTAATATTTGAATCTTTAGCCATAAAACAAGACTTCTTACCTTTATCCTTGTAGTCCTTGTAGCTTTTGAAATCCTTCTTGCCTTTTTATTTTCTTCTCTTCTTTTCATCTTTGTCTTCTCTATTTGGACACCTTGTAGCAATGTGGCCAACTTCTTCACAAGAAAAGAAGATTAAAGGAATTTTATTTATGTACTTTCCTTTGCCTTTGGGATAATTTCTTGTAAGTAATGGTTCAATGGCTTCAAGATCACTGTCAAAAATATCTTCCTCTTCATTTTTAGATTGTTTTCCTTTAGAAATTTTAGCTTTCTTATTGGGTGAAAAGTTGGCTTCAAATGCAGACTCAAAATTGCTAGGACTAGGAACATAATTATCATAGTTATCTAGCTCAAATGTTGTCAATCTTCCAACTACTACATCCAATGTTATATCATTCTTTGGATTGCATCTCATCTCTTAAATTGCTGACACTCTGATTGCATATATAGGAAGAAGTGCTCTAAGAAATTTACTTACCATTGTTTCATCTTCAATCTTTCCTCCTAAGGCTTTGATTGCACAAACACTGGCTTTGATTTTGTCACTATACTTTGCAATGTTCTCATCTTCTCTCATCTTTATTTAATCAAATTGTCCTCTGAGACTTTATTCTTTGGCTCTTCTTACATTATCATCTCCTCCATAGATGGCTTTTAGCTTGATCCACATCTCATAAGCATTACCACGGTCTCTGACTTCATCAAATTTGGCATAGTTGAGAGTTAAAGCAATATCAATCATCATCATGTTACGATTCTTCTTCTCTACAATTTCTTCAATAATAATAGCTCAGTAGGTTCTACAAATTTAGCATTCAAATATTTTAGATGTGAATCACTGATGGTTTCTAAATTTAATTTCATAAGTTATTTCCATGCATTGAAGTTATCTCTATTCAACTTGGGGATATCCCTTCTATAAGACATCCTAATCTTTAGCTTTGGTCCTTGAAACCTTCTTTGAAAGCATTAAAAGCTCTAATTCCAATTGTTGGAAATATATGAGGAGTAACTAAGAGGGGAGGGTTGAATTAGTTACCACAAAAATAAATCCCAGATCCCGTAGATGTCAATATAAAATAGAAAATCTAATGAAAGTGTTGTTACTCGATTAACACATAGGCACTTGGTTAACACTAACAATATGTTTTAACTTGGTAACCACCCAAATAACAACTATTACTCAACAAATACTAAACATTCAAAACTTAAGATATTATCTATGATTAACCTTAATTAACTTATTTTCATACACATGAAAGAAATAGCACTAACACAACTGACACCAAGATTTTAATGTGGTAACCCAATTTGGGAAAAACCACCAATTGCAACTAATTATTGATTTTCACTCTTTTAAAGTGATCCCTATTAGGAGCCAACCCTGTTAAACATCACAAAACACACTATTAGGTGTGACCCTATTAGAGGATTTAATCACCCTATAGGGAGTGGCCTTGTTAGAGGTCTTTAGACACTTTAATCTAGAAATACCACCTTGTTAGAGGATTTAAAAATAGCTATTAATCCAACTCTATTAAGAAATTTAACACATGGATACAATGGTTAGAGAGTAACAATGATATGACCTAATTTCTAATGTAATTTTATTGTTTATTTTAGATCTCAATTCTGGCTCAAATACTTGATCCTTCCTAATCAAATGTATCTTTGTAGCTCCTCAAGGATATTCTGCTTATCCTTTTAATTCGCTTCCTCTAAGAATCTCTTATTCTTCCATCCACACTCACATTCAATCTTCAACTTTACCTTATACTTATATCATAAATATTGTCAAGTAAGCTTGAATACATCTTATAATAATTAATATTCATCTCCTCAGTCGGCTAGAACCAATAAACAAATTCATTACACTCAATATGCCAAAACAAGAAAATCCTTCATTAGCTGGCTATGTTCGATAAACACTAACTTAGAAATAATTTTCCTTTGTTAATCAAGTGAACTTGGTTAACATCAAATCTTCACAAACTTCCTTTGGTAACTGAGTGATCTTGGTTAGCACTGGTTCCATCCAACTTTCCTTCATTAACCGAGTGAGTTGAGTTAACACTCAACTTTTGCTAACTTCTCTTCAACACCTGAGTGAAACTAGCATACACTATCTTCTAAACTTGGAAAACACTAGAATGGTCAACAAACAAAGGAAACTATCTTCATCACCCAAGTGAGCTCGACATACACTGACTAGTAAAGATATGAAATTTTGTGTAACATTAAAGACAATATACAATTAACCAATTGTTTTGAACATTTATTACTAACTTCTTCCATCTCCACATGCCTTACCATAGAAAGATTCATAGGATGAGTCTCAACAAAATTAGGTTCCTTGTGCCTAGTTGGGATCACAACAAAAAATTTGGCATACAAAGGGTTAGAGAGAGTGATAAGTTCATCTATATCAATAGTTTCTACTTCAACAACCTTAACCTTAGATTCAGCTTAAACCAACTTAGGGTTATTGTTTTTTGTTTTATCAATATTTGAGATATTTTTCAAAGAATTGAGGGCACCCTTTTTAGGGTTTAGTAACTAGGTTCCATCATTGGATTTTTTCAACTATCACTTTAGCTTTATCAAAGTGAGGTTTAAGCATCGAGCAATTAGGATGCCCATTAAGCTTGCAATGGAAGCAAGCATGAAGATTGCTTAACAAAAATATTTCCTAAGAGAAACTTTCTCGTTCTAAATAGAGTGAAATGATTTCTAGGAAATCCACTTCAGGAGTGAGAGCTAAGAGTGCTCTTACATTTAGATGTGGCAAGGTAACCCTAGATTCCTCAACCTGTAAAATAGATCCAAGAGGGCTCAAGATTTGAGACATGAGAGGCCAAAATTTTGCTTGAAGGTTGTTAATCTCAGCCCAATTAGGTGTAGATATCTCCAAAACTTTTTCATAATTACCTTTTTGAGACCATGTGAATGCATAGAATAAAGAGTGGCCAACATTCCAAAAATTCCTTTTTAACAGTCTTTCTTGCATGTTATGGTTTTTAATAAAGTTAACAAATAAGCCCTTTTAATCATTCTGCAAAAACTGACATGAATTCCAATTTTTTTGCCCCAAACTGAATTTAACCATTCATCAAAATATTTTCTCAAAGCTAAAAGTTTATGATCTAAACAAAAAAAGAAAATAGCAATATTTTTCAACCGACTTTGCTCTACCCTAACTACCTTAATCATGTCTTCATTGGGACACAGGGTAAGAGGTTTCAAACTGGAAGATGATTCCCTACCATTGATTTCATCTTCAACTCCATCTCTATCTCCCCATCTATTTCCATTGGTTGTGGTTACTCACACACCTCTTGGGCCCCTTGCAAAAAAAATCCTTTCAATAATGCCATTGAAACTAGCAGAAATTGGGACAATTGGCATAGAATCTTCTGCCAAGACTTCTTTATCTGAGGGCTTATCACTAGTTATACATTTTTTCTCATGATTAATATGTCCATCTTTAGTGAACCATCCCAAATCCTTCTCATTCTTATCATTACTTGATTCAAACTGCTCATATTGTATTGTGTCATTATTTGTGACTTTGACCTCTCCTTGCAGATCATCTGAGTTTCTTCCATCATTGCCTATTAACCCTAGCTCACACGAATGAGCCAAGAAGAGGTTGAAAGATCCCAACCCACCCTGGAAAAGAGGTTGAAACACATGAGAAACACAAACAAAATAGACCAAAACAAACAACCTATGATAAAAACAAAAAGACTCATACACAACAAAGGGATAAGCATAAGACACACAAGGCCACCACAAAAGCCCGACATCCTGCATGCACTCCAAGGTTCTAGAGGTGTACAGAGTTGGAAAGCCTCTCATAAATGATATTCTTTTATAATCTATTAATATATTAAGTTTTTAATTAATTTAAATTTGATAACAATATTCAAATTTCAATGAAAATTATATATAGGTATTTTCTATTAATTCATGATCTTCTCTTATTTTACCTCTCTTATTATGTGTATTAATAATTATATTCAAATTTCAATAAAAATTATATATGTAAAAACTGGATTTCTTTCGGTGCCACCAATTCAAGTGTGTAAATGTGAATGACATTCAACAATCAAATTTATTCCTTCATTAGATGACTTTCAAATGAATCATTGAAATGCTTATTAAAGTTCTATAAATTCATTTTTTGTGTTAAAAGTATCAATAAAAAAATATTTTATTTTAAAAATTAGAAATATGCTAATATATTTAGGAACTCTTCTATTATTTTATTATATAGTATAATAATATTATATTAATATATTTTTAAAATAATGTAGAACTAAGAAGATGTTCTTTTCATTTTATTTTTTTTTAAAAATGCTTTCATTTATAAGGTCATTTTTGTTTTAATTAATTTGATTTAAATGTGATAATTAAATATGTTAAATTTACCAAAATATTTATATATATCTATAATATTATTTATATTATGAATAATACCAATTATGCTTTTACTTGTAACTTATTAACTACAACAATCAATATTTTTTTATATATCTAATTATTATTAACAATAATTTAGTATCCAACTCCTAATCAATCAAACAGTCTAATTAAATTTTAATTAATTATAGTTCTTTGAAATACAATTTTTTTCAATATTATTATTATTATTAAAGCAAGCACTAACTACTAAGAAATTACATCAGTTATGACACTTGTTAATATTCATAATAAATTTAATTCATCTTATAGAGATTTTTTTTAATATTATACTTATTCATAGCTTATTATTATATTAAATTTAAATTTAACATGACAACCATTTAGACAATAAATACTTAATGGTATACGATGTATTCTAGGAAGCCTGGGAAAATAAACCCAAATTTTGCAAAACCCTTCCGAAAATGTCACATGTGTTCAGTAACTAGTCTGAGTGTAAGTGTAATACAAGATCTACATCATTTATAGTCTACCAAAAAGGGGATTCCCTAAGCATCGTTGGATGAACAAAGACAATCGCTCAAGATGTATTTTGGGCCAATTTGGCACCACTTGACTTTGTTCCCAAATGACCCCAAAGAGAAGACATGTGGCATGCACATATCAAGTGTAACTAATCACTATTTGTTTAGATGTGGTAAATATAATAGAGACACATGATGACATGATATCGACATCATTTACATTGTACTAGAAAGGGGACACTTTGACCATCGTTCGATCACAAAGATCAATGGCTCTAGATGAATTTCGGGTCAATTTTGGCCACACTCGACTTTTTTCCCAAATGACCCCTAATAGAAGACATGTGGCATACACATATCAAGTCTCACTAATCACTATTCATTTAGATGTGTTAGATATCATAGTGACATATGGTGACATGACATCATCATCATTTACATCCTACTAGCAAAGGAACACATCAACCACCATTCAATCAACAAAGATCAACAACTCTAGATGTATTTGGAGCCAATTTTGAAAACACTTGACTTATTTTCCAAAATGCCCCCAGAAAGAAGACACATGGAATACACATATCAAATATGACTAATCACTGTTCATAATTTTATTATAATGTGGTGTGGTGATGTGACATCTGTATATCATTTATTGTCTATGATATAGAGGTGATGGTCATAGTGTTGACCATCATTGGATCATCAAAGATCAACTATTGGAGATGTATTTTGGGTCACTTTTGGCAACATTCATCTTTTTTTTCAAAATTTTCCTAGAAAATAAGTCATTGGAAAGAAGTCTCTAACTCTTCAAAAAGTAGAAGTAATTATTAATTATTAAAGTTAATCACAAATTATATGTGTAACGTCATACATTCTAAAATAAATTAATACTAGTTGCAAAATGTGCTTTCGTGTAGACCATAAGGTTTTGTTTTCATTGTTCAATCTTGGATCTCTGAAAAGACTACCAAGATTCAGTAAAAGCATTGGAGCATCACTAATAAAAAAGAGGTAAGAATTTGCATGTTGCAACATAGTCTTAGTCTTCTAAGACAACTCACAGACTGCAGTGATCAATATGAGTTTCAACTTTCTGGATAAAATCCTAAACACAATTTCTCACCATATTCTTTTACTGTAAGTGTAGTATCGGTTGTAGAATTTAGGGTTTAATTTTGAATCAATCATGCATTGTAAGCCTAAATTATTGCATTCTATTAGCTAGCTAACTTGCAAAGTAAAATAATAGAATTATAATTTAAAGTTTAATTTTTAATTGCACTTGTAAATTATAATTTGTGACAATTTATAATTCTTTAAACTTTTTAATGATGATGAAAAACATACAAGAGGAGTAGCACTAGCAGTGACTAGTGGTAGTGCAACCCAAATTAAAATATAGGAGACTGTAAAATTGATAATAGACTTTGACAAACTGGTTTAAATGCCAGGTTTCACTAATGAATTCCACAATATTTGTGATATTGTTATCTATGAAAGGAGTATGAAGGAAATTATATATGTAATTGAAAATAAGTGAAATGATCCACAAAAGGAGTCAAAATATATTAAAATGAACACCATGATAGGGTCCTTTGTAAATAAATTTACAAAATAGATTACAAGAATGACCCAGGGTTACCTCTAATATTCCCTTGTCTAGAATCTATAATGGTCTATGTTGAAAACTATGATGAAACTAAAAAGGAAATTGTGAATAAAAATAAATAGGAGGTAATTATGTTGATAACACAAAGTGAAGTTTCTGTTCTATTGGTCCTAGGTTATGAAGCACAGAACTCAACCCACATTGACCTAAAAAAATTTGTAGAAACATATGAGAAGTTACAACCAGATAGAAAATATTTGTATATCAGAGGATTAGTAGACAGGTGCAATCTAGCTCATGATCATAAACCACCTTATGAATTTGATATTTTTTGCAATGGGTTTAGGATAGTATATCCATGTTATCAATGTGTTTGGGTTTGGAAAGTAACAAGAAAGTGGGTGCCAACATTCTAGAAATGATTTTCAATATTCATTTTCTAAACTAACTAGTAAGATATAATTTTATTGAGCACATTGTTCATTACATGCAAGAACAATTGTTAATGATTAAAAGAGGTTCATAGAAGACATTTAGATGCATAGCCTACTTGTTCTATCTTTTTTTATCAAATCATCATCAAATATTTGAAACAAAGAAACTTCAGCTTAATTATGAGAAAATAATAAATGAATGGACAAATATGATAAGGATAAGTGATAATGGAAGGGACGAAAATCACTTCTTAGACTTCCTTTTGGAACCCTTGTATCATAAAATTATAGGTAGCTCAATTCCTAGATTATATGTGCCTTGTAAAAAAATTATTCAATTGGGAGGTCAAATTCAATTGGTTGACTAGTACTTTATGGAAGAGTACACTAAATTAAGGTTTTACAATTCAGTGATAGAACCCTAAAACCTTCCAATAAATATGAGAGAGAGAGAGAGAGAGAGAGAGAGAGAGAGAGAGAGAGAGAGAGAGAGAGAGAGAGAGAGAGAGAGTTTTCATTGGAATATGTACAATAGATGGGGAGCACATATGTACTCTTTCATGGTCAACAAAAGAAAACCATATTTTCTTCCTTGCCTTTCTCATGCAAAGGGTTCACATTTGAGAGAAAAACATTCAAAGTGGGACATAATTTTTTTTTATAATTTTTTAAGCTGATGTTGCTAGGGACTAGTAGTATGATCCACTAAACATAATTAGTAGAAAGGTTATACAAAATGGGAACTTCACAAGCAAATGTCAACATGAGAATATTCCACTGATTGAAATTTTTAAAAACATGGACTACTAGGAAGCAGTAAAAAAATAGAGGGAGAAATGCACTAGTAAAAATAATATTTCAATAGAGGAATTATGAGAACAGATTAAAGAATTGCACAAATAGAAAGAAAAAGTGCAGCCCATGACATCCTACAATTTCTACCAGAAAGCATATCATCCAAGTAAAAAATCTATTTCAAATGTCATAAATAAAGACTATTAAGCTGCACATTAACCTCAAGGAAAAAATACTTCTTTTTGGAAACTGAGAAGGAATCTCAATGAGCCTAAGACCTCTACAGATTTTGAGGACTTAGATGAGGATGTAATATTTAGAAAATTATGGGATAATGAGCATCCAAATGCAGCATCAACACAACATGATATTAAGGATGAAGACACTTAGTATGAGGTTTTTAAGGATCCAACATTCGTCACCACTGACACTGGTTCCACTGAATTCACTCCCCAAAATACTACAAGTACATTTTTATCACATAGACCATAAGTTGAACTCAATCAACAAAGAAGGGAAACTTATGGAAGATGGAAACAATGATAGAAAAATGGTTTATTTAGGTGATGGTGGAGTAGGCCTAATAGGTCAAGGACCTTGATATCCACCTCCCTTACTAGAGCCACCAAAACCTATTCATAAACTAGTCATTGGAGAAGACCCATTAGGTTCATCAAAAAAAGGTGAATGTATTTCAACATTATTCATCCCATCTTCAATGCCAACTTCCACTAACACTTCCACTGGTGAGGATGGCATGAGTAGCTCTAGTGGTCCAAAAAGGACATAACAACTACACATTGATGTGAATACTACAGCTAAACATAACTAACAAGAAAAGAAGAAAAATGTTATGGATACTCATACAAATACAATGCCAATCACAATTCCCTCAAGAAAAAACCCTAAGAATAGTCCCAAAAATCCACTTTCTCGTGGAAATAGGGAAAGATTAGGAAGTGGTGAGGTTGTTGTTGATCCTCATAATGAAATTATTATGACCTTGGGCAGTGGTGGAGGCAAGTACATTATTGCAAGTACTCTTTCTCCTTTCCAACATCATATTGTGTTAACAGAACCATATTTTGAATTCATTAATTTTGTAACAAATTTGAACAAATCCAACAAATGACTATAAAAACTAACAAGGCATTGAAGAAGGATGTACTTAATGTGGCTCATTTTCAAGAACCTACATCGAGTAGGGTATTTTCATCATATGACCCAAATAAATAAATGATGGAGTTCATGACTGTTTTTCCCCCACAACTTGATAAAAATATACCATAGAGTTAGATGAATTCACCATATTTTTAAATTAGCACTCTGTCAATGGATTTCTCCAAAGTAGAAAGTGTGGGAAAAGTCAACATGGCAAAAAAGACCAACTCTGCGGGCTACAACTCACTGTTCCATAGAGAGAGAGAGAGAGAGAGAGAGAGAGAGAGAGAGAGAGAGAGAGAGAGAGAGAGAGAGAGAGAGAGAGAGAGAGGGTTCAGGGAAGGAAAATGAAAAGTTACAAATAGACCTAGCCAATGCAAAGGAGAAAGTAGCATATAATAGGTGCAAAGAAATAGACAAAAGGATAAGAAATGTTTCCTATCAAGAAGGAATTAAACAAACCAAAAAATTTGGAGGAAAAAATAAAAATTATTAGGGAACAATTGCAAGAGAGAAACAAAAACTAAGCGATGTAAATATGGAGAGAGAAATAGAACTGAAGAAGCTAAAGGAAAAATTGGAAATAAAAAAATAAAAACTTAGTGATACTATGTTGATATGGATGCAAATGTAAAATTCAAAGAGCTCAGGGAAAATTGTAAAAAAGCAATAAATAACTTAAGAATGAAAGAGAATCTTCACTAGATATTTTCAAAAAGTTGAAGTCTAGTGATACAATCATTAACTTCAATAAGGAATTGGAGAATGAGAGGGAAAAAGAAAACAATGAGAAGAGAAAGTAGAGAAAATAAAGAAACAAAGTGAAAATTAGTTATCCCAATTTGTGCAAGAGGTACAAAAGACACATAAAACAACCACAACCTAAAAAAATAGATTGACTAAGTCAAATGACAAAATTAAAAATTTAGTCAAGAAAATTAAAGAAAAAATGTGAGCATAAATTATGGAAAATGATGATAGGTTGTGTGATTGGTTTGAATTGCATCAAAGTGTTCAAGTTGTTTATGGGAGTATCAAAGAGCATTTTGAGAAAAACAAAGACCTTTTTAAGCTCGAGAAGAATGCAAGATAGATTATACACATAATCAACACAAATAGTGGCATGTATTTGGAAAGTAATAGAATTCATGATCATATTCATGCATCAATACAAACATCATCTATCATTCAAAAGTACTAGAGTATAAGGGAAGAAGAGGAATATTTGAGCTCATCTGGGAGAAAGCTCACCAAGATGAATGATGGATAAAAATTAATGATAAGTCTTGGTTTTCCTAATCCTTTCCCTAGAAGCTCATCAACAAAATCCATTGGAAGGGAAGCTTACCAAAAAGAGTTGGAGGCCAAAATGAGCTATGAAGTAGTCAAGTTTTTCTCAAGATACAAATCCTAAAATCATTGTGAATTACATCAAACCATTGGCAAATCTGAATGCACTATTTGATGTAGCATTGCTTTAAAGTAAATCTTCCAAATATAGGTATCTCACAAAGTTTGAGGCAATCTACTATAACATAACAAATGTTCAAATTCCAAATGGAGTAGAGTTTAACATCCTTTAAAAACTGAGTGAATCTTCAATCATCTCATAAGACATCAATCAAATTATGTAAAACTTGGAAAATACTTTTAATCATCTTTATAGTGTATATTTTATTTCTATTTCTAATAATTTGATATGAGTTTTAAGTTTGAACTTTTTTTCTTGAACATGATAAACGTAGTAGAATCCATGTGTTATTTTGTTGAACAAGCATGTCAAATGAAAATGCATAAAAAAAATTTATACTTAATTTGATGCTACTCTTCCCACGAGGAAAATTGACCCAAATTTTTTGTTGCTCCCTCATTTCTATAAAATGAAATTTAAGGTCATTTACTAAATCTAATGGTTGTAAACTTAATACATATAACTCATGATTATGAAATTGGGTATTGAAATTTAACTTTTGCAAAATGAATTCATTGAATTGTATCAATTATCATGTGTAAATAAAGTAATGAGAATCAATATGAATTTCATCATATGAATTTCCATATTTTCACAAAATTAATGAAGATCTTCAAGGATTCTACCATAACAATGTATCATATGAGCATAATAATGCAAATAAAAATTAATAGTAATAGTAAAATTTGAATGATTAATGACATTGTCTAACATACAATGTACATGTTTGTTTGATATTAGAGAATTATGAAATGATATAACTTAGTATGCACGAAAGATGATGAGATACAAAGAATAGTGTCCAGAATCTAGAAACTAGATTGTAGTAATTACTAATAAGTAATAAATTCAGAGTTGTCACATGATACCATAACTCTTAAAGTTGCCACTACATCTCTTCATCTGAATCTTCACATTCCTCATCATCAAGTTCAAAGAGTCCTTCATTATGCTCCATGTTTTCTCCAATCTACATACCTTTTCTTACCTAATCCTCATCTTCAACATCAACGGTACCAATACCATTACTTGGGTTATTGATTTCATTGTTTAAAATAATTTCCAGCACTCATCTTTGGCATTTCTTCCTCCATAATTTCATTTCCCTTTCATCAGGAAAATTATTGACTTCATATCTAGATATATACATCCTCATGCAATTTACCAATTTTATGTCTAGTTTATTTCCTACCTTTGAATTTAGGAACCCCAAAGCACTCAAAACTCTTCATCCTCCAAAAACCCCAATATCATGGTCAAACATAAATCAGCAAGCTTGAAATATTATGATATTGAATCCCTCAACACTTCATTCTACGTTAGATCTCTCCAAAGTTTGGTTACCAATCCTTCTTCTTTGGGGTTCCCTATAAGATTATATTGTTCCTTCATTGCCTCTACAAAATGATGTGATTTCTCTCTCAAAAGAGATTATCTAAAAATTCATTTATAGTTGCCCCATTAATTTATTTGGTTTTGTAAAATTTATTTATCAAAACAAGTAATGTATCTCTAAAATCTTTTAGACTTTTGAAACTCCAACAATTGAGAAACACAATACACATTGCTTCAAGTAACTCGTGTGAAGGAAATCTTTCTTTTATTTATGAGAAAAGATTATAAGAAATGTCCTTCACATAATCAATTATAGACTCAACAATCTTGTTAAATGCTTCCTTTGTAATAGTTAATTTTGGTTGTGTGGGTTTCTTTCCTTTTCTTGTGGAGATGAGCCTTCCATAGTAATGCATTGGTATCTCAACACCCCATATATTAGCACATAACTCCCCCTTTGCATCAATCTTCAAAAATTTACTAGGATCATCCAAATATATGATTCTAATCCACCCTAAAAAAATAAATTTACTCTAAATGAATTTGAATTTCTATAGAGATTATCGAGGGCCATGTGTGTCATTTTGCACAACATATTATATTATGCAATATACATAAATATTTTTTGGATAATGGTTTCTAATGTTAAGAGTGTCTCTACATTACTTAACCTTTGATGTAGCTCACTATTTTTTTGTTTGCCACTCTCATTGTAGATTGACTCCATTGTACCAAGCAACAATGGATATTCGAAAGAAAAAAAAAAAAAAAAAAAAACTTGATGTATTGGTTGACCTAAAGAGATCCATTTGGTATCATTATCCTTAAGAAGCTTTCTCCCATTAGTTAGTCCCTCATAAAACTATTGGAATCCCCTAAGACAAAAGTTTATATAGATATCTTTGATTAAAACTTCAAATTTGTACATTTGTGAATAGTTGTTGATAATTCTAAAAGCTAGATTCATTTTGTGGATCATGCAGTGAATGCAAACAATGTAAGGTGCAAAAAAAAATTCTAACTTTGAGATAAAACCATTCTTGTGGCCTTACATTACTGAAGCTTCATCTTCTCTAACACACACCAACTTTTGGGAAATCATCATGTCATATGTACTTCCATATTTAATTAGAGAACTCTTTACTAATTCAAATATGTTTTCCATTTTTCAATTATCCTTCATTTTAATAGAAATTAGTAGATTTGGCTATTAAACAAAATTATGTACAACATAGACATGCATGCATACTCAGGAAGTATTGTCTATTACTATCACCTCTTCTAAAGATAATGCAATAAGATCTGACTCTTTGATTTTTGCATTGATATTTTCTATTTCAACCTTAGCAAAATAACTTTCCCATTCTCATCTAATGTTTACTAACAAGTGACTCCTCAGATTATTAAAAAAATTCAAAAAGTGGAATAGAGCACTCAATGATAAGTAGTTTATCATGGCACACCCTTTACTCAAAATATAAAATACAACACTCAACTAAAGATATTTACCCATTTATTTTACTTCCATTTCTTTTCCAAGAAGAGATTCAATTGGGCCTTTCACTTCAGTAGGCTTTATATGTATTTTCTCCTAAAATTATAAGACTTCTATATTCTTAATAGGTTGACATTCCTCCTTGGTTTTCCATCTTGTTGCTGATTTTTTCTCTCATCTATAATTTTCTTCTCATAAACTTTATCAATATGCTTTTCTATGGTGTCAATTTTTAGCTGCAACCTCTTTTCCTTTTTATTATCCTTGTTCATATCATACATATGCATTCTAATAGAGGTTTGCCTTCTTTTAGAGTATGCACAGGTTTAATGAATGGATACTTTGAGGCCCATTATATTTGAAAATCCTTGATCGATAGATCCCAACTAGGATATTTTTTATATTTCACATCATTTTTTTCTTTATAAATCATTTTTCCCTTTCTTTCTCATGTGCAATCGCCATCTTTAGAATTCTCATCCAAGTTGATTATATGAATATCATTTTGGCTACTTTGGGTATTTACCTAAAGATCTTCTTCAAGTCCATTGTGATCAGAGAAATTAGGTTCACCAACTTCTTTGATATGTAGCACTGGCATTGGCACTGGCAGTGCTTTAGAATCTTGTAAATGTACTTTTGATGTGGTAGCTTCTTGATTTTGGCCACTAAAATATGATGACAAGGCTCTGCAAGTACATTTGGATGGCCTTTCTTGGCTTCCACCAGATGTCAGACTCTTACCCTTGCTCATGTTCGAGATCTCCAAAGAAATATAGGCTGCCAAAAAAATCAACTTGTTGAAAAAGTGACACTCAACTATTGCATATATTTATCTAAATGGGATTCATTGGTTGTATGACCTACACTATAAAATATAGATGTCCTCAGTCTCCCTAATTACTGGGTGACTCAATGGTCACTGTTCCCAAGTGATAACTGACCATTAATAGTCTAACTTGTACCTACTAAATAAGAATTAACTAAAATTACAAAATCTAGACAGATAAGGGTCTGACTTACTCACCTTTTCCTAAATTGTAGTCATCACTAGCTAATGCTCTCGTCAATTTGAGAAATTGAGACTTTATTATTGATCAAAATTGAGAGAATCTACTGATCTATGAATGTATTTATATCAATTTTTTTGGTGAATTTTGTTGGACTATTATAATGTATACAAAATATTTAGTGAAACCTGCATAATTAAAACATTTCTTATGTAATTTCTAATGTGATTATGATCTATCCAATATATGGCCATGTATATTATAGGTGGAAAAATTGCATTAGTGTGAGACATGCGTCCACATATTTTTGGGGTGAATGTTGTATTAGATAACTAAGAGGGATTGGCATGAATTAGTTATGTACAGTTATCCTATAGTCCCTTTAAACACTTTAGTACAAAAAATCTTCACAAAAATCATAAACATTCACTCAATTATCTCATTCAACTTCTTACTCCAAACTATCCATTCATTACTTACGTTATTAATGACTATTTACCTAGTTGTTATCAAGTTGTAGTAAAAATTAAATAACATGTAAAAAAACTTGCAACATTTAAAAAATCACACATTTGACACCAATATTTTTAATGTGGAAACCCTGTAAAGGGAAAACCAACCTAAGACCAACAACCCAAAATTTTCACTCTTCTAGAGTGAGTTGTGCTAAGAGCCAACCTTGTTAAAGGTTTACATACACATTGTTAATGTAACTTAGTTAGAGGATTTACACCAAAATATCATCTTGACCTTATCACTCCTTGATCCTATCTAAAGAGTGACCTACTCTAAAGGCACCATTAATCAACATCACCATATAAGATCTCATAGACTTTTTAGGTCCACTCGGTTAAGATATTTTTTTGCTACAATGATTAGAAAATAATAGTATAAATTGATATGTTAGTTTTAGCACTACCTTGCTTGTTCAAATATTTGTTCTACTTAGTCTCTTTCTAATCTCTTTACTGGTTGATTTAGTCCTTCTTACTTGGCATTTCCTTAACTCTTCTTTGATATTCTCTCTTCTCTTCTTAGTTTACCTTTCTCTTCTTTCTTCTTCAACTTTGCACAATCACCAACTTAACAATAACGTTCATCAACCAATAACTTGTTCCTGCCCCTCCTCAAATAGTAGTCTTATTGTTTTTAGATTCTTTCTATTATTATCAATTAATCATAATCCTCAATCTTTTATTTATTCAATTTAGTCACTTAGAAAATAGAACTTTTGTAGAATTGTGTGCTCATCATTATCCTTCTTCAATCTCCATCATTGGATGTTCATTGTATTTTTTCAGTGGTAGATCTTGTAACAAAATTTGACTCATGCTTTTGAACTTCTTGAACATTCTTTGTTCCCACCAAAAGTTGGCCTTAGATTCAATCTTTACAAAATTTTCTTGTTGATGTTACATAGTGAACATAACATTTCACTTAGGTAAAACATCACTCAATCAATATTGAACTTACTCAATTAATACTGAACTTTTAAATTTTATTTGTCAACTATTTGGTGAACATTATCTTCCTTCTTTCACCTTATAACTCAATATAATGTATGTAACACATTACATTATAATATTAAATGATTGTAAAAGAATAAAACCAAAATTACATTATCATTGTCCAACTCATTCAAGTACCCATTGAATACCATACTTATCAGTTCTATTATCAATGTAGTTTCTTCAAATTCTCATCATCCATCAAATCCTCTTCATCAATCAACTAATATAACACCTACTTGATTAGCATAATGCCTAACCAACTAAAACTTGATATCAATGACAAGATAATAATTGATGTGACTCTTTTACATTCATTCATAGCATTTATAGTTATATCATCAATTGGGGCTAACAATCTCCCCCTTTGGCATTGATGGCAACACATAACATATGATTTTACATTACAAAACATTACATAAGATAATCAAATGTATGTATTGACAAAAATACAACTATTCAACTGTATGTCTTCATTCTAATTCTCGCCATGAAATTTCCTCAAGAAGTGTACTTGGTCTATATCTTCAATAGCATCAATCTTCTTCAACATTCCTCCCCCTTAATATATGATCTTCATCTATTCAGCAACATTATCCTCACTCTGACATCATCTTCTTCCTCTCATTCATTTACTTTCCCTTTGACTCTTCTTCTCCTTTTGCACTTTCCTACCAATACCTCTTCTTATTCATTATCTCCTAGTTTCTCTCCCCTAGTATACTACTAATATTCTCCAACAGTATTGTTGACATTATAGTCATATTTGTTTATTAGTTAGACATACACTTAATCTAATGTTTAGTTGTTATTGAGCTTATAGAATAGTTAACAATGTTAACCAAGTAATTTAGGCTCTACCGAGTTCTATAGTTTCTACTAAGTTCTAGGAACAATATTCAGTTTGCACTGAGTAGTATCTACCAAGTTGGTCATTATCAATGTTTATCAAGTTTCTCAGTGCAAACCAAGTTCTTTGGTGTTTATCAAGTTCACAACTTCAGCAATGTGAATCTATTGTTGACCGAGCTATGCAGTGTCAACTAAGTATTCATTTTATACCAAACTCACAATGATAGTGTTGACTGAGCTATGTAGTGTCAACCAAGTGATTCATTTTATATGTCAAGTTTCACAATATTCACCAAGTCACCAGTGCAGATTGAGTTCAAACTACTTGGAAGTGATTAGTATGAACTAAGCTTCTACGTCTATCAAGTGCATGATGATGTTGAGTGTTGACAATGGTTTTCAAGTATCAGAACCTTGCCAAATTTGTCTTTAGAACCTGAGTACCAATAGTTGGGCTAACTTTGTGTATTTTGATGAAACTTATATTGTAGCTTACTTTGATGAATTATGAATTGAATTGGTATTTATGTAATGTATTGTATCACATCCAAATATAAATGAATAGAATTAAGAAGACACACTAAGAGCATAAGTGAAAAGTAAAAGGCTACAAGTAGTATAAGGAGCATAAAATATTTATCTATCATAGCAAGGTGATCATTACACTCAAAGGGAATATCATTTAGCAAATCAAGGTTGTAGATTAGAGATCAGCCACTGGTTCATCCTAACAAGTGGAACAATTAAATCCTTTCACAAGGTAAACTTAAAAGTCTTTTGTAAATCTCTTTACCGAGTGAATACTTCATTATATGTTTGTAAATAATTTTGGAAGGTGGACCTAGCAATCCTTATTGCTCCTAATAGGGCATATCATTAGTAGTTATCATTGTAAGCCTTAACAGGCCAACTTTATGTTGTAGTACTAAAGCTTGTGGGTATCATCCTCACCCTAGTTTTACTTTCTATTTGGAAGGTTTTTGGGTTACTATATTGTGTGTCAAAGTTTTATAACTATTTTTATGCTTTTCATGCATGCAATTAGATCAAAATACACATGAAGGATTAACTGGTGAATTAAGATTAAGTTTTATTAGTTACTAATTCACCCCTCCCCTCCCAATAACTTAGCCTATCTTATATTTCCAACAATTGGTATCAGAGCTTTGGGGTTCTCAAAGAAGAAGTTTAAGAGCTTGAGCAAAGATCAAAGGCAATGGAGGTATTTAGACTTGATAAGGATATTGACAATGAAAAGCTAGATTTTGAATTGGCTATTGGGAAACTTAAGAAAGCAAAGGAGCAACTCTCTCAATACCTAAAAATAAGAAAAGATCTTGCAATATAGATGAATGATAAACTCTACACTGAAGAAAGAAATGAAGACATCCATTTAGAAAGTAATTTAGATGAAGCCAACTAAGTAAGTAGAGAACTATTAGAAAAGAATAGTACACTTCAAGAAGAAGTAAGAAAGTTGTAAAGAGAACAAGAAATTCAATCAGTAAGATTGTGTGAAGTCATGGAAGAGAAAAATAAGATAAAAGAAGAGATAGAAGGAAAGAACAATGAAATTCAACATCTATCCCTTCAACAAGTAGACTTCATTGATCAACTTACTAATGCAAATGAAGAAATAATAAATCTAAGATCAGAGAATGAAAGATTGTAGAATGATCTAAACACTAAAAAGAAAACCAATGAGAGGATGATGAAATCTCAAGCAAACATGAATCAATTGAATGAGCAAAGCCAATACAGACAAAGAGGAAAAGCATGAATTGGATATACAGAAGAAGGTGAGTCATCCAAGCAAGGAGCTCAAAAGAATCAAAGACCTACTTGCAATCAATGTGGTAAGCTAGGTCATACATCAAACAAATGTTGGAGTAATGGTAAAGCTAAATTCAATGGAAAATGTTACAATTGCAATAATCATGGTCATAGAGCTAATGACTACAAAAAGAAACCTAAATTTTAAGGCACATGTCACAAATGAAAGAGGCATGGGCACAAATCTTCTGAATGCAAAACTAAGATATTGAATCCAACAGAATAGATTATGAAAGCTATATTTGGTTGGGACTACAACACTTGGTGCAGATGTCACTACTGTAGAGAATTTGGACACATTGGAATAAACTATATGAAACATCATAAGAGACACCACTAGAAGATGTTTCATTTGTATAGCACTTGGACACCTTGCAAAGAATTATATGAACACCAGAAGAATTGAAGATGAAAAGAAGGCCAAGGCTGACAACATCAAAAAGCAGATGAGACAGCAATGGATTCCAAAATCTTCTGAGAATGCAAGTTTGAGCAATGAAGCACATGTCACTCAAGAATTGGGTGACTCAAGCATTTCTACTTGATCTCCCACAAGGATAACTAGAACTAAGATTCTAAAGAAAACATCTTACATCAATTCTATTCCACTAGAAGGAAAGATCCATATCATCATTCAAGATGCAAAGGGATCACTGAGCATCTGAAGAAATTCTAGACCTTACCGAGCTAGGTTAGGTTGCAAGACCCTGCTGAGCAAGGTCAGGATTAACTAAGTCATTATGTGGACATCCAGTCATGAATGGCTCTACCAAGAAATTAATTCCAACTGAGTGAAAGATAGTCTATCATTGAGCAAGTGAACATACTAAGCATTTACGGTGATTAGAAAGTGGAAATTGTTAAAAAGGGTGAAATCAAATTCATTTATCATGTCGTGAATTTTCAAGAGCTTATGTGAAGAGAAATTTTTGTGCATCCAAGAAATCTATACCATTTGTTGTTGAATATTTCTGTGTTTTTGTAAACCCTAAGAAGCATGGCATCCTCCAACAAAAAAACCAATAAAGGATCTAAGATGTTAGTTCAAGGAGTTGAATGGAAAGCACTTGACTTCAAGGTGAGTCAAACAATTTCATAAACACTTGATCCTACCAGAGCTCAGTCACAAATTCCATCTAAGGTACTACTGGTTAACAATATTTTCTCACATTTTCATTGTTCAATTCAAGACATTGGAACCCTAGAAATGGATGAAACTATGGAAAAGTTGTGTGTGAATGGTGCATTGAAACCTAACCATCAACACTTGGAAACCAAGGGTTTAACCAACATTCCAACATGCCCCAAGAATTTTAGGTAAAATGGATAAGGTTTATTCTTAGCCATGTACACAATGGGAAACTATGGTTGGAGTAGACTATTCTCATAACAAAGATCATGGGGCTCCCAATGTTGGCGAAGGAAAAAGCTACCAAAACCCTAAGTTGGGTAGAACTGGAAAAGAAAACTCTTGCCAAATGGGAGTGAAGAGGCATGAAGATAAGTTGTGTAGCTGACATGGAGCTGAAGTTTGGAATTCATGTAATTGCACACAAAATATATAGCTCTAGTCATCTTGATAGTGTATCATGTGAGCCAATTTATCTCACTGTCAAGCTGGTGAAGAACAACATGTCCTTTGACCTTGCCGAGTATACTATACCAAATCAATGAGTATTTAACAAAAATGGGTGGAAATTATGTCAGTATCATAGAAAATTATTTTGATTCATTCAAAGACAAGATAAATAACCAATTCAAAATTCCAAAGAAACTTTTAGAAGATTACAAGGATGATATTTTTTTTATGGTAGATTGTGACAAAGTGTACATACAAGCAGTCAAACCTAGAATGGTATGGGTTAAGCCACTAGGCTATGAGATTAATATTGATGACACTAGAGATATCATTGAGGCATTATTGAATAAACATGTAGATGTCAAGGCAACATATTTTAGTACATATGATGAAGCCAAAGCCATAATTGAACTAGAGATAAAGCTTCCTCAGGATGTCAACAAAGGAAAGAAGAGGATAGCAAAACTAAGACAAACTAGTTCTACTCTCTTATTGACAGAAGGTAAAGGAGATGATGTAATATAAGATGATGTAGAAGATGAGCCAAATGAAGAAAAATTAGAAGAAGAAGAGCCAATCAAGAAGAAAGGTAAGGTTATCATAACCAAACCTACCAAGTCATCTACTGTAGTATTTACAAGAAGATCATCTAGAAATAAATTAAAATTAGGTGAAGAATTAGAGGATGTTATTTTCAAATGACCTCCACCTACCTTTCAAGAGAAATTAAAATACATTAATTCTAGAGTTGGCATGGAAAACTTTAAATCATTGAGATATGAGACTAGAAATGCAGAGGAAAGGCAGCAAGTTGAAGACATGGTTATGTCTAAACTAAGTAAATGGAAATATTCACCAAACCAACTTGTTTAGAAAACTCCCAATGAATTGATGGAAAGAATCAAGCCAAGATAGGAACATGCCAAGAAAATTGTAAAGGACATATATGAGAAGATTCTAAGGCAACTCATGCTAAGTCTTAATGACAAAGAAGTAAAAGAGTCCATGAAGTAGAATGAAGTAAAACTTACTAAAATTTAACCCCTACTTTATATTGGTCAATGACATTGAACAATGGTGAGGAATGCAACTAATACATGGAAGAATATCTATAATCTTCATAAGTAGAGTGATTTTGTTGTTCATCTTAGTGATAACGATGATGATGGTGAAGATGAAAAGGAAGAAAAGGATAATGATGATGATGAAGAAAAAAATTATGGTAATATAGATGATGAGGAACAAGAATAGGAAGCCACCAAGGAGAATCTCCTTGAGATTCAGAGCATTGAGGAAATAGACCCTAAAAATATTGCAACAAAGATTATGGCCTCACTTCCTTACTCTCTGAGAAAAGCTATAAAGCCATCAAGCTCAAAGAAATCTACTGCTGAGTTGATTGTGACAAACACTACAAATCCAAGCACTTAACCAATCTCTACACCTGTTTAGCTCAATATTTCATTGACTAAAGTAATCAACACTTCATCTACCAAGTAGTTAGTGCTTCCTCCTTCATCAATGTTGGCTACTCATCAACAAGGTATTTCTTTAATTAGTGCAATATCTACTTTTTTTGCTATGTCTTCCATTTCCACCATTACTACTATTCCAAGTATGCAAATAATTAGTACAAAGATAGTTGAGAGAAAGCCTCAACCGAGTGTAAAATTTTCTAGCAAAGGCAAAGATAAGGAAGAAGACATTGATCTTGATGAGGATATAGTTATCTGAAATTGGGATATCTCTAATTTGAATCCTAATCAAATGCATATAGTAGGTGAGTTGTTGTAGAAGAAAGATAAGCAACAAAGACTTAAAGAGGAGAGAACCAGAGAAAATCAAGTGCTAGAAGATGCAAAGAACATTCTTGCAGATGCACTTAGCACCGAGATTGATTCTTCTCAACCGATTTTGGCTCAAATAGAAAAAGTGGTTCAAAAATTCAATGAAGATTTGAATGGGCAAGAAAAATTTTTGTAAAGAGCAAAGAAGAAATTTGAAAACAAAGTATTGGAGCTAGTTGCATAGAAGATTGCAATATATCAAGTAGACTTGTATACTATTCTTAGCTCATTGGAAACCTCTGCCAACAATGTCACTTCTCTATTTAGTAAAATATGTGATACATCTATCTTTATGAAGGAAATCAAAAATAAACTCTCCAAGATAGATGAAGATCTGAAGGCAAGTGCACATCAATTGTCACTTGACCCAAGCTACAGTTCTGCTCACTACATAAAGATTAGATTTTTGACTAATATGCAAGCAGAATTACTAAGGGAAGAAGCTAGGATAAGGGCCACACTTGTAAAAATAAAAGGCATGATTCTTCCAAACATGGATGCATTGTAGAAACACATGCCAAAACTCTCATCCATGATAACAACTTCTCCATAGCTAATCACATGATGGAATTATCAGTAGAAGTTCAAATTGCATTGCATACATGCAAGGTGTTGCAAGAAAATTGGGACAAGAAAATGTCATTGATTTTAAAGGTACATTCTAACTTCTTGACACATTTTGGCATTACCATATAGCATACACCTTTGGCATTTATGTTAAAAAGGGGAAGAAAATATCAAAAGGGGGGAATGTGTGATGATGCAATAAAAGGGGAGAAGATGAGAAGATGTATATAATGTGTAAAGTATATTGAATATATATATATATATATATATATATATATATATATGGGGGCGCATCAAAATATTATACATATACATGTATAGATATTCAAATAAACATCTCTTACAAAAGAAATTTTAAAAAAATTCAAAAATAGAGTACATTACCGAGTTGTAGACATAGAATGGAGACTAAATATTGTTTTGAAATTTTTGAGAATTTAGTTTTGATTGGTAAGTGCTTTTGTCACTAATGCCAAAGGGGGAGATTGTTGACATTATAGTTAAGTTTGTTTATTAGTGACACACACTTAATTTGATGGTTAGTAGTTATCAAGCTTATAGTATAGTTAATAGTGTTAACCAAGTAGTTTAGGCTCTATCAAGTTCTATAGTTGCTATTGAGTTTCAGGAACAATATTCAATTTGCACCAAGCAGTATCTACCAAGTTAGTGATTATTAGTGTAAATCATGTTTCATAGTGTTTACCGAGTTTCTTAGTGTAAATCAAGTTCTCTAGTGTTTACCAAGTTCACAACTTCAGCAATGTTAATCTAGTATTGACCAAGCTATGCAGTGTCAACCAGGGATTCAATTTATATAAAACTCATAGTGATAGTATTGACCAAGCTATGCAGTGTCAACCAAGTTATTCAATTTACATGTTGAGTTTCACAGTGTTCACTGAGTCACCAATGCAGACCAAGTTCAGACTACTTGGAATTGATTAGTATGAACTGAGCTTCTACATCTATCGAGTGCATAAATTGAGCATTGACAATGGTTTTCGAGTATCAAAACCTCACCGAGTTTGTCATCAGAACCTGAGTACCAGTAGTTGGGTTGACTTTGTGCATTTTGGTAAAACTTGTATTGTAGCTAACTTTGATGAATTGTAAATTGGATTGGTATATATGTAATGTATTGTATCACATACAAATATGAATGAATGGAATTAAGAAGACACAATAAGAGAAGTGGGAAGTAAAAAGATATAAGCAGTATAAAGAGTAGAAAAGATTTATCTATCACAGCAAGGTGATCATTACACTCAAAGGGAATTTCATTCAGCAAATCAAGGTTGTAGATCAGAGATCAGCCACTATTTCATCCTAACAAGTGCAATAGTTAAATCCTTTCACAAGGTAGACTTAACAATATTTTGTAAATCTCTCTACTAAGTGCATAATTCATTGTATGTTTGTAAATCCTTTTGCAAGGTGGACCTAGTAGTCCTTATTGCTCCTAATAGGGCAAATCATCAGAAGTGATCATTGTAAACCTTAATAAGCCAACTTTATACTATAGTACTAAAGCTTTTGGGTATCATTCCCAACCTAGTTTTACTTTCTATTTAGAAGATTTTTGGGTTACCATATTGTGTGTCAAAGTGTTATGAATTCTTTTATGCTTTTCATGTGTGTAATTAGATCAGAATACACATGAATGATTAAGTTTTATTGGTTACTGATTCAACCCTCCCCTGTCAGTAACTTAGCCTATCTTATATTTCCAACAAGTATATCTTAGCACTTCTTACCAATTCTCTACTTAGTTCTCTCCTTTACTGATATTCACCCCCTTTTCTAAATTTATTCTTCTTGGATCTCTTCACCTTTGACGGTAATGCCAAAGGTATCTATAAGTTTCAAAGTGAAACTTATAAAACCTTGTATTTATCCTTGTACCTTGCATGTGTAGTATACATCAATTTCATCACAGTTATCTTTGCAACTTCAGGAAATTCTTAAAGAATGAACTCTTGCATCAACTCCACAAAAATATTTATGTTCAGCCATGAATTGATGCAATGGGCATCTTCATCTAGTGAATTTTGGATAGGGGTAGGACCCCTAGTTTACCTCTCAAATACTCAAAAGCATCCTTAGGAAATGGCTTTTTAAATATTTCTATTATTTTCTCTTTAGACTTAACAAATTTAAGCCTTACTTGTTTCTCTTGTACATGATCCCTTGAGTACTAATACTTGATTGAAATGTGTTTTTTGTTTGAATTCATCATCAGATTATTTGATATATTTATTACACTAATGTTATTACAATAAATTGTAACATGCTTGGTTATCTCTTCATTCATACCTTCCAATAATTACTTAATAAATACAATATTTAAATAATTGATTGCAGCAACAACATACTCAACTTCAGCGGTAGATTGTGAAATACAACTATGTTTCTTGTTTATCCATGTAATCAATCTTTCTCCTAAAAAGAAAGCTCCACCACTTGTTTATTTTCTATAATCAACATTACTGGCCCAATCAGCATCTATGTAGACTTTAAGATAAATTCATCATCTTTCTTATATCATAGGCCAAAATCTTCAATTCCTCTTAGATATATGAATATCCTCTTTACAATAATCTATTGAAAATAATTGATCAAATGTATATTGTCTTTGATGTTACACAAAATATCATATCTTTGCCAATCAATGTCTGTCAAGCTCACTTGGGTGATGAAGATAGTTTTTTGGATCTGTCAAGCATTCTAGTGTTCACCACATCTAGAAGAGAGTATCTACCAGGTTCACTCGAGCTCTAAAGAGAAGTTTGCAGAAGTTTAGTGTTAATTGAGCTCACTTGGTTAACAAAGGAAAAGCTGGATGAAACTAGTGTTAACCAAGCTCACTCAATTACCAAAGGATGTTTGCAAAGTTGCAGTGTTAACTGAGTTCACTTGGTTAACATAGGAAAATCATTTAAGTGTTAGTATCTAACGTGGAGGGTTGGCTAGCAAAGGATTTTCTTGTTTTGACATATTGAGTTTAATAGATTTGTTTGTTGCTTCTAGCCGACTAAAGAGATGAAGAATTATTATTATAAGTTTTATTCAAGCTAACTTGACAATGTATATGATATAAGTATAAGGTCAAATTGAGGATTGAATGTGTGAGAATGTGTGGAAGATAAGAGGATGATTAGAGGAAGTGAATTGGAAGGATAAGCAAATTATCCTTGTTGGGCTGCAAAGATTAATATGATTAGGAAGGATCAAGTATTTGAGCTAGAAATGAGATATGAAATCAGCAATATAGTTGCATAAAAAATCAGGTCATTTCATTGTTACTTTCTAACCATTGTAATAGTGAACTAAATCTCCTAACAGAATTAGCCTAACAGTTGTGTGTGAGAAATGTGGATCATGTATCTGCAAAACCAACACACTTCAATAAGAAATTAGATCATAGGTTTAGTACATATAATGAATCAAAATTGATAATTAAACCTATGAAACTATCCTATTGCTCTTAGAATTAAGACCAAATCAATGACAATAACACCCCTAGAATGAGAGATTCAAGCTAGCATGAATGCAAGATTGAAACTTAGAATTAAATTAAGCTAGCATGGAGTACAATCAAGCTAAGAAACAAAGTAATTAAGCTATTATTGAATTAGAATATAAATGAAATGTTAGAATTGAAGGATAGAATGCTTAATTGAACAGAGTTTCTTTGCTCTAAAATTTCCTCTCTTAGCTCTTAGAATGCCTTGTATTTATATAGTTTTCCAAGGGCTTGGGGTAGAATTGAGAAGTTACTATGGTGAAGGTAAAGATGAATTAAAATTTATTTAAAGGGAATCCACTTTGAATTTTAAAGTCATAAATGAAGGTCCCATTTGGATTATTTTATTCAAAATGGAGAACCCATTTTGATTAAAATAATGAACACTTTGAATAGAATAATGATTTATGAATCCACTTTGAATTGAATAATGATTTATGAATCCACCTTGGAATAAAGAAATGATTTAACTCCATTTTGAATGAACAATGAATATCTTTGATCCCCATAATGAATAAAATATTCATTATAGAATAAACAATGAATTTCTTTGAATCCCACTCTCAATAAAATATTCATTATGGAATAAACAATGAATATCCTTGAATCCCATTCTAAATATAATATTCATAAGTCAAATGGGGTCCTCTTTCAAATATAAAAATAATATTTGAGGATAATTTCTTATTTAAATTAATTTGAAATTGATATTCATGTGCAAAATTCAAATGAGTTCAAATCGTTGATTTGTTTAAATTCTTTTTATTCTTTGATTCAATTAATTCAATTTAAACCTTCACCATGAGATATAATTCTACATTTAAAGGATTGATCAATTTTGGGTGATTACATTTGCCCCTCTTTGAATTGATGTGCGAGCAGCGCATTGATTCAAAGAATAGTCTAATTTGAAGTGTAGAATAAAAACTAAGATCTGTTCTAATTTTGATTTTATGAAGACCGATTAATAAGATTTTTAGGACTATCTCCAAAATAAAGCTTAGTCCTCCAGATTCAGGGTTAGAATGCCCCAATACTGTTCCATAAACTAGATGAGAAGACCAATCATGAGTCATAGGATTATCCCTAGAATGAGGCTTAATCCTCGAGAGTCAAGGTTAGAATGCTATGATACTTGTCCATCAAGCTATGATTTGAGTTGTCAGAAATTTGATTGAGATAACAAATAGAAAGTTAGTTAGTATATCAATTGATAGGATAGATAGTAGATGGTATGAAATATAGAGAGCAGAGATGCCCCTAGAAATTAGGACTTTTACTTTAGATCAAGTTGACTTTGAAGCAAAATTTGAAGAAAGAGGCAAGATTTGATTGAAGAAGCAAGATTTGGAGTAAAATTTTGAAGAAAATGTTGAGGAAAGATTTTGAAGCAAGACTTGAAGTAGAAATTTGAAATAGAATTTTGAAGAAAGATTTCAAGTAGAATTTTTGAAGTAAGATTCAATGATGTAATCATCCTGCCCCCTTAGGAGCAAAATTGAAAGATGATTCTTCAAAAAAAGTGATGTAGAGTAATAGATGTGAAGATGTAGATATGATGAGTGATTCAGAAGAATGTAGAATAGATCAGAATAGATTGTAGAAAGTGTAGAGTCCATTCAAAGTGATGTGAGGGTCCATGACTAGGTTTGACCAAGTTTGACAATGATTGTCTCAAAGTCTAAGAATATCATGTTTCAATTTTGATCCTGAAAATGGACTTAGAATTGCCAAATCAAGGAGGGGATGATGAAATGTAATTTGTGTTGAATATTCTACCACCTGTGTTGTCAAAGGCTAGTCAAAGAGCTATGGGAGACATTTTGTAGTGCAAAACTGAGATGAAATGCAAACCTAAAATGAATGCAACCCTAGGACTTTGTCACTGAATTAGTATGGTTTAATTTTAATCATTGAGTAGTATAAAAATGATATAGTACAATCACCACTAGTTCAACCATGGCAATATAAATACTTTATCATTTTGAGCCAATATGTACATGAAAAGAAAAATATTTATAGTAATCACAAAATATATAATAATTACAAAATTGCCATAGTAAAGTAAACACCACTGTCAGAAAACAAAGAAAAAGTTCATCTTTTTCATCCTGGCTTTTCTAGTCTCAAACATCATTGAGTTGCTAGAAAAATCATGACTGAAAAAAAAAAGAGTAAACATTGTGTAATCTTTGTGTGCATGTTTATTTGAAGAAAAATTATGTACAACAATGTGAAATTGGTCGCCATGTAGAAAATAAAGCCAATGATAGAACAATGTATGTTTGTCGACAAGTGTAGATAACAATGTAGCAAATAGTTGAAGGTTTGTCTATTGTGAAAATATTTTTGGATGCATATACGATCCGACCAAGTAAAGATTGGATAAATCATTTTTGTAAAGAATCTTACAAATTGTGTTGCATGTGATTTGTTTGTCAAAGTGTGTTGAGTTTGTCTTGTTTGGAGGATAGACATGAGTGTACATGGGAAGCGTCTTTTAGAAGAAACAATAATGCAATTGTCAAAAGACATTATGATCGATGTGTTGGAAAGATAAAGTTGATTATGAAATTTTATGTATCTTACCTAACATAGATTTTACTAGCATTATGGTGCATCATAGGCAAATATCTGACTTGTCCATAAATAAGTGAGTGAGTCTCAATGAGTTGATTCATAGAGTGTCAAAAGCATTGAAAGACTCCAAAAATCAGTGAGAAGATAGTAGTATCTATGAGTAAAAATAGTCATGGAAGGATCACAAGAAAAATCACAACAAGAGAATGAGATGGGAGAAGCAAAGGTTGGAGGATGGGTGGACAATGATAGTGATAGTGTGGTAGATAGAACACAATGGAGAAGACACAAAAGGGAAAAGTGTAGCTGATCAGAAGAAAGTAGAACATCTTTTCATTGAAATGTGTGTTAATGTGAATGGAAAGTCCTAGAGGCAAGTCAAGGTGAACTGCCCCAGGAGACAACAAAAGAAAATGAGGAGGATCCTACCCTACTACAGATGTTAGCTAAAAGTGCGACGCAGATCATAGGGTAAAATGAGAAAGTGGAGGAGACTAAATCTCCAGGTGATGAGACACAACTAGAAGATAGCAACGTGTGTTTCTTCTTTACTGATAGCTAGACAAAAGATCAAATACCTATAGAAGATTCTACCCCAATCATAGAGCAAGGAATTTTGGTCAAGCTAGTGGCATCACCATTTTGGCATGGGAAGAAAATCTTGGGGGGAATGATCGACTTATCTACAGAGGAGACAAGTGATAATTTCATGTCTTCATTTCATCCCTTTAAAAAAATGCATCTTGGTGTTGTCCCACAACCAGTTCATGATGTGGTTGTGGTGATGGAAATGGAGCTAAATAAAGCATGAGAGGTGGAGATAGAGTGAGCTAATAACATAGAGAAAGACATAGAGTTCTTTCAAGGGTTGATCAAGAGAGCCCAAGAAGATGGAGCATGTGAGGAAGAAAAATAGGCAAAAGAAGTGCTGGTAATAGAACGAGTACGAGTAGAGACTATAGAGGCATCTCTAGCTGTAGAATGAGCATTGATGAAACAAAACTACAATGAGATGGGTGTTTTTATGAGCTCAAGTGGAAGCATTCAGAGAAACTATGGCAAAAACTAATGCCATGGTGTACCAATCACAAGAGCAACTAAATGAGGCCAACACAAGGATCACTCGTTTTTGAATCAAATGAATAAATTGAAGCATGAGAGGGAGTCCTAGAAAATGACTGTGAACGTATAAGTTAGAATGGGACATCACTCAATAGGTGACAACACTACCTAGGGCAGCAAGAATGGGGCCAAATATGAATGAATTCTAAGAGTGGTCAGAGAAACTTGCATGAGAGGTGGTGTACTACATGGGATTGTATCATCAGGAAATCCCCCTAGAGCATAGGAGAGGAATATCCTTCTCAGATAGAACATTTATGACATAGATAAACACTATGTTGAGATGCAGCCATATCCCAATTCCTATGGATACAATTTGGGAAGGTGCAAGACTGACACCAAGAGCTTCATCGTATGGGACTATGCAAGTGGGAATGCCTCCTCTTGGGAATCTAAATATCCAGCCTCCATGAGGAGGAGTTCAATGAGAATTTTTTTTATGTTTTGGCTTTGTGTGTTTGTAATTGATGCTTGTTATTAATAAAATACATTTTTATTTTTTTTCCAAACATTGTCTCAAACGTGTATCACCTAATGAGATTATCTTAATTCAATATGAATGTTTAGAATTTTTGGAATTTTGTGAATGTTTTTCGGATTTTTGAAAAAAAATTTAAATTTTTTTTTTTAATCTTTTGATATATGGATGTTTTTGGTAGTTTCAAGAGTAAAGCTCAGCATAGCTCAAACACTTTTCATTTTTAGTTTTTTCAAGTCTAGTATAAGTGGATTGATGTCATGTTTGAAAGTCATAGTGTGAGTGTGAGAAATCTCTGTAGTAGTAAAGTGACAATAGACATACATAGTTAGAACAACTGGTGATTGAAGCAAGGGAGAGTTTCGTAGAACACTAAAGGAATCTCATTGTAGTAGAGTGACAGCAGACAGACTTAGTTAGAACAACTAGTGACTGACACAAGAGAGACTTTCTAAGAGAATAGGACATTTCCCCCTAGCACATATAGGTTGCCCCCTAGACTTATGACTAGTTTCAATCCATGTAGGTATGATCAATGGTTTGAAGTAAAATAAAAGCTTATGCAGAAGTGAAGATAGAAAAAGCTAAAGCATAAAACTTTTAGAGGGAAAAACACTCAAAGAAGGAAAGAAAAAGACAACTGTATAGGAATGTTGAGCAATTTTTTGGATTTTTTTTTTAGATTTTTTTGGTATTATCAAGGTGTCTATTGCTAGTTTTTCACCAGGAATATAATTTTTCAAGAACTCTTTGCATTTTTTAGCATTTTTTAGCATTTTTTAGAGATATCTAGCTCTCAAGCATGATCACATTGGTTTGTCCCCAATGTCTAGCAAGGTGTAGGACAAGATGTAGTAGTGAGTTGGTGGATAAGTAGAGATGTATATGCAAGGAATATGAAGCAAGTGAAAGTGATCCTCAAAGAATAACTCCTCAAGAGTACCCAAGCTAGGTAAAATGATATAGCAATGTGGTGTAATGGAAGGTAGCATGTAGGATATTGACATGATGTCATGAAATGTAATTTATCCAGGAGAATGGACATGTCAAGAGGTTTCTAAAAACCAATTCTTTTTAATTATTTTTTTATTTTGATCAAGACCAAAGGGTCAAGTGAATTGGATAGAAATATTTGTTATGGAGGCTATGAGATGTGGGATACAGAAGATCATGATAGGGAAACTAATAGATAAGATAGCCAATGCTCATAGATAGATCAACTTTTTCAAGATCAAAGGTGAAAGAGTGGATAGACGGGTGATGGAAGAATTATGTATGATGCATGTTTTCCAAGTTTTTATCATGGTACTTGTCCAATGTACCACAAGAATTGGTTTTCACCATAGGAGAAATTTATTTTTATTTTTATTTTTTTCTACCAAGGTGCCACAAGAAGTGGTTTCCACTAAGGCACTTTTTTTTTGAATGAGTCCAAGCCTTTTTCAAATTTTATAGTGTTCCTATTAGAAAGATAAGTCATTATAGGCCAACACCATAGAAAGATATGCTCAAAGATTTTGATAGGGTAATGGAAGGGAGATTGTGGGAAAGAGAGAGGTAGATGGAGGATAAGGTTGTAGGTTTTGGATGGATAGATGGAGGATGGATAATAGGGAAGTGTAGGCTTGAAAATATTGTAGAAGGGTAGGTGCAAAAGTGGGAAAGACCAACAAAGACACACACCTTGAAGGGTAGTGGAATGTTTGAGGAATCATGGATGAAATAGATTGAGGATTAGATATATGAGGTAGCAGAGAAATTTTAAAAGAAGGTGGAGTGGAAGGCTTTGAAAAAATTTTTGGAAGATGTTTGAAAGAAGATGGAGTGGAAACCTTTGGAAGCTTGAATGTCAACTTTGATTTGTTTTCAATATTAAAGTCCTTCAAAAGAGACTTGGGAATCCATATATATTTTGATTTTTCATTAGATGCTTTGGAATGAATTTCTTCAATAATGGATTTAGGAACCCATACTTGCTTTGATTTTTCAACAATAGACCTTTGTGGTCTCTTTTGTGCATTTCTTTCTTAGCATTCACATGTCGATTAGAGGAGACATACTGATTTTTAAATGGATTCTTGTATTTGTTCTTAAGTTGATCATCCAAATTGCTTCCAAAAGGCTTGGGGTTTGTGGATGAAGAAAGTTGATACGGCTGGTTTAGATGGAAAGCTTTATGTGAAGGACTCAAAGATTTATATCTTTGTTGATCTTGAGGTAGGGTAGGAGATATAGGTAATGAGCTAAGAGTGGTATTAGGAGATGGAGGAATATAAGGTCCCAAAATAGATGGAAGGTTTGAAGCCTTTATCTTAGATGGATAAGGACCAAGGATAGATTTAGAAGATAGAAATGGATAGTGGATAAGGATATCAACATCCTTTGAGTGAGCAACATGACCTAGACCATTAATAGACTCATGAATAACTTTAATAGGAGCAACACCATTGATAGGAGAACTTATAGCTTGAGTGTATATTTGAAGTGGATGTACAAAAGTAGAACAAGAGGGTCAGGGAATACTTTGATCTTCACAAGGAATTTTAGACATCATAGGAAACGTATCCTTCTCTTGATCTTTAATAATATCATTAGGGATGGTGGAAGGAATATCATGATCTTTCCTAGTAGAGAGGCACGATATGGGAGATAGAGGACTATGTAGCTCTTGAAATGGAGGGATGATATCTTGAGGGAGATGAGAGGGTTCTTGATCTTGATCTTTAGCTATTTATAATCCTATTGGCATAGATCTACTTCTAAGGATAAGGTAGAAAGTGGATTTTTCATGGTAGGCTCTTAAAGAGATAGTGAATGAGTATTTGGAGTGGGAATAGTAGGAGTAATTGGGTATGAAGGTTTTGGATTTTTAGTTTGAATAGTATGTGAGGGTACACATAGTCAATAACAAAAGTAATGGGTTCTTTATTTGGTGGAGGAACATTGGAAAGCTTAGACACTTTAGAAGGTGATGGCATGTTGGAAAAAGCAAAAGTCACATTTGAACCATTACTAGACATGGTTTCAAGATGTTGATCAATCTTGAGGGTAGTATCTTTGAAAGATAATTTCTTAGGTGTTGGAATTATGCCTTCATCAACTAGATCTTGGATTTTATTTTTCAACTCCATACAATGTGAAGTTTGAAGTAGATTATGTCTATGATAGGCACAACAGTTACTCATAAAGCAGACTCCAACCAACTTGACTTTAGGTAAAACATTGAGTTTTTTTTCAAGAAGTTCTTCCAAAGTTGATTCATAATATTTTCTCAAAGGGGTGAAATCACACCTTGGTTTAGGTCCCCAAGGTTTTCCTTCGAAGATACTTCTAAATTTCTTGGGTGTTTGTGCATCATTTTTAGATGGCTTGGATTCAACACCATAAGAAGTTGATGGTTTTCTATCATTGGAGGAAGGTGAATAATCTCACCAGGAGAATTTTTTTGATGATGTGTCCTCTTCTTCGTTTAGTCTAGTTGAGCACTTATTGTTTGGAGTTGTTTCTTCATGTTTGCAATAAGTATTGCTTCTTCCTCGCTAGGACTATTGGATTTAGCACATTTGTTGTTAACCATTGTGATGTCCTAGGTTTATGAGAAGCAGGAAAACTCTCTTCCACCCTTAGTTGCAATAGTCATATGTACAAAAAGTTTGGTAGGTTTAGACTAAGACCACACTTAAAACATCGTCTCAAAGTAGGTGTAAGTGTTAGCAAGGGTGATGTTTTCTAAGGTACGAATAGTCAAAAGAGTGGCTAGAACCATTGAGATATATGACCATCGTGAAAAGGGATAATAACATAGTAGAACAAGTAGAATAGTGGAGCCAAGAGGCTAGTTTAGATATGGATCACAAGTGTTCAACTAAGATAGTTTAGTTTCTGATGGTTGCAAATAGAGTTCTGTATGGAGTTTTCTTAACATATACTAGTGAAGATTCAAGAAGATGGTAGAGTTATCATTTTCAAGCAATTTCACATCAAATTTTTAACTCGCCATTTCAATAGTTTTGACTTGTTTGATGTTTATGTAGATTTTGAACTTTGAATACTCAAGAATGCCAAACACATCAACAATCCTATGTAGGCTTTCAACTAGGATATACAAAGATCAACTATAGGTTGTCCTCGATATACAAAAGGTACATGAGGCCCAAATCTGTAGATGAAAAAAAATAATGCCACGCAATTGGGAGGAGACAGTAACCCAAATCTCCACCTTCACTTCCCAAAGTATAAAGTTATTTAGGGCTTAGCCAAGAGTTACAAGATTATACTTCCAAGAGAGGTGTCTTTCAATTCACTTCCCAATATTTATACTCTGCCAGAACATGGGATTTGAGGTCATCCCAAGCGGTGATGAAATCCCCAAGCAAGCCTCCTAAAAAATAAAACAAGTCCACTTATTTCTTGTGCACTCAAGATCACCCAAAGGTGCAAGAGGAGTGAATACGTAAGTGGCCTTGGGGTTTAAAAGACACTTGTTCTTTCCTATTGAATCTTTAAATTTTGTAATCTACTCTTGAAGACACTGGTGATTAGCATGCAAGGTTCTTTCCAACTTATACCATCGTGAACATAATAAATTGAGAATTCATCAACAGAAGTAAATCGAGCGTCATCAACATAAGAAATTGATAGGGAAAAGAACCAATTCCTTTAAGCATTCAAGATTGAATGTATTCATTTTAAACACAAAAATCCAAATATTTCATTGCAATGGTTATTTGATCCTTAAGCACTCAAGAGTGTGTTACTAACATGCATTCCAATGAAAATGTGTTCTCTTTAAGGCACTCAAGAGTGTTTTTAGCATTCATTCCAATGAAAGACATGTAAATTTTAATCCATGCTATTCAAGATTTTTTTTTTAGCACATTCATTCAAATGAAAGATTTGTCAATTTATTAAGACATTCAAGATTGAATTTGATTGTTTTAGATTTGAAGGCATTTAAGAGTGTGTTTGGATTTTAAATTTAATTGCAACATTCAAAGAAAAATGATTAATCATTCAAGTTCATTCCTTTCTAATTTAAAATCCTCCCATGTGCTTCATTTTCACTTTCCACATACCTGCAGTAAAAAGTTTTGATTAAAACTCAAATATTTGCATCATGAATTAATGCTTTTATGAAAAAACATTAAAATTTTATTTAAAATAAATTTTTAATTATAAAAACTTAAATTTTTACTATGAGTTCTTGAAAGTGTCCCAAATTGGCAATAAAAAATTTAGATCAAAATGTTGAGATTTATATCATAAATTATTATTTTTATAGAAAACCATAAAAATATTATTAAAAATATTAGTTTAAATCCAAAAAATATGAAATTTTTATTGGGGTATCCTGACATCAATGTGAATACTCAATAAAAACTTTAGATTTTAATACAAATATTTGGAGGGTGAATTAATTTTTTAATGAAACAACCATTAAAGAATTATTAAAAATTGAATTTTGATCCAAAAAATCTACAATTTTTATTGTGCACACCAGCCATTTTCTGGACCCTAAAAAAAAATAGATCAAACTATGTTATTTTGCAAGCTCAAATAATTTGCATATGAAAAATCATTAAAAATTTATAGAAAATAGAGTTTTTATCAGATAAATCTAAAATTTTGCATGTGATTTCACCCTATTGTCTAGACCTTTAGTAAAAATTTCAGACCAAAATTCATAAATTTGGTCTACTTTTTATGATTTTTATGAAAAATCCTAAAAATATTACAAAAATAGAATTTTGATCAAAAAATTTAACTTTAGAACATAAGGAAGAAGAAGAAGATGAGAAATAGAAGAAGATTAAGATGAAGAAGAGGAAGAGGCTTCTCAAATACTCATTCTATTGCTCATGATTGTTGAATGTCTTATTGAAGTGTCTTCAAACCTGCACAAACAAGATATAAACAAAAACAAAAGTGCAAAACAAGGACAATGAGGCTTTCGTGCCCCACAATGGGTGCCAAAAATGTGTGTTGGAAATGTGGATCATGTATCTGCGAAACCAACACACTTCAATAAGACATCAAATCATAGGGTAGCACATATAATGAATCAAAATTGAGCATTAAACTTATGAAACCATCCTATTGCTATCTAACTAAGGAATGAGTGTGTAAATGGAATTAATTGCTCTCAGAATTAAGACCAAATCAGTGACAATAACACCCCTAGAATGAGAGATTCAAGCTAGCATGAATGCAAGATTTAAACTCAGAATTGAAATTAAGCTAGCATGGAGTACAATCAAGCTAAGAAACAAAGTAATTAAGCTAGTATTGAATTAGAAAATAAATGAAATGTTAGAATTGAAAGATAGAATGCATAATCTAACAGAGTTTCTTTGCTCTAGAATAACCTCTCTTAGCTCTTAGAATGCCTTGAATTTATAGAGTTTTCCAAGGCCTTGCGGTAGAATTTAGGATTTACCATGTTGAAGGTAAAAATGAATTATAAATCATTTTAAGGAATCCACTTTGAATTAAAAATTCATAAATGAAGGTCCCATTTGAATTATTTTATTCAAAATGGAGAACCCATTTTGATTAAAATAATTAGCACTTTGAATATAATAGTGATTTATGAATCCGCCTTGGAATAAAGAAATGATTTAACTCTATTTTGAATAAAAAATGAATATCTTTGATCCCCATAATGAATAAAATATTCATTATAGAATAAACAATGAATTTCCTTGAATCCCACTCTAAATAAAATATTCATTATGGAATAAACAATGAATATCCTTGAATCCCACTTTGGATAAAATATTCATAAGTCAAATGGGGTCCTCTTTCAAATATAAAAATAATATTTGAGGATAATTGCTTATTTAAATTAATTTGAAATTGATATTCATGTGCAAAATTCAAATAAGTTCGAATAGTTGATTTGTTTGAATTCCTTTTATTCTTTGATTCAATTAATTCAATTTAAACCTTCACCATGAGATATAATTCTACATTTAAAGGATTGACCAATTTTGGGTGATTACAACAGTTATTTGCCAAATCCACTAGCAAGGTGGCATTTCTAGATTGAAGTGTCTAAAGACCTCTAACAAGGCCACTTCTAACAAGGTGATTAAATCCTCTAACAAGGTCACACCTAACAGTGTGTTTTGTAACCTTTAACAAGGTTGGCTCCTAACAAGGCTTACTTTAGAAGAGTGAAAAATAGTAACTAGTCGCAATTGGTAGTTTTTCCCAAATTGGGTTTCCACATTAAATCTTGCTATCACTTGTGTTCATGTTATTTCTTTTATGTGTATGCAAATAAGTTAATAAAGGTTAATCAAAATTTACATCTTAAGATCTGCATGTTCAATATTGTCTAGTAACAATTGATATTATAGTGCTTACCGAGTTATAATATCTTGTTAGTGTTAACTGAGTGACTATGTGTTAATTGAGTGACAACAGTTTCAAAGTTTATATTTTGTATTGACATCTAACGGATCTGGAATTTATTTTTGTGGTAACTAATTTACCCCTCCCTTAATTACTCTTCTTATATTTCCAACAATTGGTATCGGAGCTTTTGGTGCTTGTAGAGAAGGTTTCAAGGACCTAAGCTAAAGATTGGGATGTCTTATAGAAGAGAGATTCCCAAGTTGAACAAATATAACTTTGAGGCATGGTAGGAACTTATGAAGCTACATTTGGCAACCATTAGTGATCTAGGTTTAAAATATTTGAATGCCCATTATAAGGCTCCTACTAGAAAATTAACTGTGGAGGAGATTGTTGAAAAGAAGAATCATAACATTATGATGATTGACATAGCATCCACTCTTAACTATGCTAAATTTGATGAATTCAAAGGGTGTGCTACACTTATGAGATGTGGACCAAGATAAAAGATATCTATGGAGGTGATGATAATGTGCGAAGAGCCAAGGCAGAAAAATTAAGAGGTCAGTTCAATCAGATGAAGGTGAGGGAATATGAAAACATTGCAAAATATGTTGAAAGAATCAAATCTAGTTTAAGTGCAATCAAAGCCTCTAGAGGGAAAATTTATGATGACATGGTTGTAAGCAAGGTACTTAGAACCCTTCTTCCTATCTATGTAATTAGAGTGTCATTTATTCAAGAGATGAGATGTGATCCAAATAATATGATAACCTTGGATGCTCTAGTGGGAAGGTTGACGACATTTGAGCTAGATAACTATGATAATTATGTTCCTAGTTCTAGCAATATTGAGTCTGTATTTGAAGCTAAGTTATCACTCAAGAAGAATGTTGCAAAGTCTAAAGGCAAACAATCTAAAAATGAAGAGGAAGATAGTTCTAATAGTGATCTTGAAGCCATTGAATCCCTACTTGCAAGAAGATATCCCAAAGGCAAAGGAAAGTACAAAGGTAAAATTCATCTAATCTATTTTTCTTGTGAAGAAGCTGGTCACATTGCTACAATGTGTCCAAATAGAGAAGACAAAGATGAAAAGATAAGCAGCAAGTACAAAGGAAAGAAGGATTTTAAAAACTACAAGGACTACAAGGATAAAGGTAAGAAGTCTTGTTTCATGGCTAAAGATTCAGATAGTAGTGATGATGATGAAATTGTTTATATTGCTATAAAAGATTAATCCAATGATGAAGAAGCTAAAATGACACTTATTTCTCATGTTAGCAAAAATGATACATGGATCATTGATAGTGGTTGTTATCATCATATGACTAGTGATAAAACAAATTTTGAACATATGGAACATTATGATGGTGAAAGTGTAAGATTTGGAAACAATGAACCATTTTGCATAAAAGGAAAAGGTTGTATTTCTCTAACTAATGAATTCAGATGTGATAATGCTTATTGGGTTGAAGTACTAAAACTTAATCTATTGAGTGTGGCACAGTTGAATAGCATTGAATTCAAGGTAGAATTTATGAATGAGAAGGCCAAGTTGCTAGATAGAAAAGGAAATCTAGTTGGGTTTAGTAATCAAACAAAAGGTAACCTATTCTACATAGATCTAAGTGAAAGTTCATGTTTCATTTCTCAAGTAGAAGAAATATGGTTATGGCATAAAAGGTTGTGTCGTGTGAACTTTGATAACCTGATCAAGATAAGAAAAAACAAGAGTGAGAGGTATTCCTAGTCTGAGGAAACTTGACATTGGCATGTGCAAGAATTATCAAATTGGTAAGATGGGAAAGACAAGTTTCAAGATGAAGAACTATCATTTTGATGAAGTTTTGGAGTTGGTTCATACAGACCTTTGTGGACATATTGACATAGAGAGCTATAGTGAAGATAAGTATTTTATTTTAGTTGTTGGTGATTATTCTAGGATGACGACAGTAATGTATCTAAAAGATAAGTCTGAAGTTTTTTAAAAGTTTGAAAGTGGTATCTAACTAGAGTTGAGAAACAAAAAAGAAAGAAATTGAAGTGTTTAAGTTCTAATAGATGATGTGAATTCATTTCTAATTAATTCAATGAATTTTTCACTGAAAAATGAATCAAAAAACAAGTATCAACCCCTAATACATCTCAGCAAAATAGTATACCAGAAAGAAGGAATAGATCAATCATGGATTATGCAAGAACCTGGATTATAGAAAAGAATGTTGTAATCAAATACTAGAAGGAAGAAATCGGTATAGTATTCCATACCTTAAATAGAGCATAGCTAAAGAAAGACTCAAATTAGACTCCTTATGAACTATGGTATGGATACAAACCTAATGTAAGTTACTTCAAATTATTTGGTAGAAAATATCATATTTTTAAGGAGACTAGGAAAGGTAAATGTGATGTCAAAAGTGATGAAGGCATATTCCTAGGATACTCCAGTAGAAGTAAAGCATACAAATGTTTGAATTTAACTAATCATAAGATCATAGAAAGTGCACATGTGAAGATTGATGAGTTTGCAGAGAAGAGTGAAGAAGAGAGTAGTAAAGAACTTGAAGACTACAAAAAATTTATTTACTTTGAACCTTATACATTGCCTAATCTAGTTGGAAGTCAGAAGACTTCACCTCCTGAGTCCCCAAAATCTCTAGAACCACCCAATTTGTAGTTAGTGCAACTTGAGTCATGGTCTAAAGGACTCGAGTCACAATCAAAAGCTACCAAGTTGTAGATAGTGCAACTCAAGTCTAACTCTGGAGGACCTGAGTCATAGATGGTTGGACCTAAGCATGATGCAGAAAATCATTGTGAGGCAAGTGGAACAAGCTCAAAATTCAAAGTACCTGTACTTGCAAGATATATCAAAAGGTACCATGCACCTGAGAAAATCATTGGAGATGAATCAGATGGTACAATGACAAAGAAAAAATTGAAAGCTACATGTTTGCTTACTAAATTTGAACCTAGAAAAGTTAAAGATGCTTTGGATAATTAAAGTTGGATTGACGCAATGAATGAAGAGAGAGAATAGATAGAAACGAATAAGACTTGAACTCATGTTCGTAGACCCAAGGATAAGAATGTAATTGGCACTAAGTGGGTATTCAGAAATAAGTTGAATGATGATGGAGAAGTTTCAAGAAAAAAAGAAAGGTTAGTATGCAAAGGTTATTCTCAAGAGGAATGTATTGATTATGGTGAAACTTTTGATCCTATTGCAAGACTAGAAGGTTTTAGGACTCTACTTGCTTATTTTGCACATAAAGGATTTAAAGTGTATTAGATGGATGTGAAATATGCCTTAATGAATGGAATTCTTGAAGAAGAAGTCTACATAGAGCAACTTGAAGGTTTTGTAGATCCTAGCAAAAAGGATATGGTTTGCAAACTACACAAAGCATTGTATGGTCTCAAACAAGCTCCCAAAGCTTGGTAGAAAAGAATTCATAATTATTTTATGAAGATTGGTTTTCAAAGAACTAATGATAACATCAGCCTATACATCAAAGAAGGACTAGATAAGAAGATTGTGTTGGGAAAAATCTTTGTGGATGATACATTATTTACTGGAAATGATGATTTGTTCAAATATTTTTCAATGGAAATGAGTAAGGAATTTGAAATGTCAATGTTTAGAGAAATCAAAATTATTTGTTGTCTTGCAGATTGAATAGAAGAAAGATGGTATCTACATTACTCAATCTAAGTATATCAAGGAGATACTGAAGAATTTTGGAATGGAGGATTCAAGACTAGTTGGAACATCTATGTCTATTAGAAATAAGCTTTTTAAAAATTATCATTCCAAGGAGGTAGATCAGACCACATATAGATCTATGATTGAAAAACTTCAGTATGTAGTACATATTAGGCCTAATATTGCTCTTGCAATTGGTATGGTGGCAAGATTTTCATCTAATCCTAAAGAAAATCATATGATGGAAATAAAGAGAATCATGAGGTATCTGAAAGGTACTGAAGATTATGGATTATGGTACAAGAAAGGAGGCAACTTCTATTTGAAAGCCTTCACCAATGCAGATTGGGCAGGAAGTGTTGATGATAGGAAGACCACCAATGGTGGAGAATTCTTTCTTGGTAAAATACTAGTGTCTTGGACAAATAAGAAGCAAAATTGCATCTCTCAATCTATAGCAAAGGCAAAGTATGTTGTAATAGTAGTCAATTGTTCCAATATTGTTTGTTTCAAATAATTGTTGGTAGGTATGAAGGTAGAAATCAAGGATCCAGTGGTTATCTTCTGTGATAACACTAGTGCAATTAATATATCAAAGAATCCTATGATGCATACCAAGAACAAGTACATTGCAATAAAATATCATTTTTGAGAGAATTAGTGCAAGAAAAAAGAGGTGAGATTGGAATATGTGAATACTAAAGAATAATTTGCAGACATATTCACCAAGTCATTACCTAAGGATGCATTTTTGTATCTAAGATGTAAGTTAGGGGTTATTCCCCTATCTGAAGCTCACTGAATGAATTTTAGTGATGCATTAACCATAGCATGTTGAGGATTAGTCCATTTGATGCAATAATGAAAGGAAAAATTGTATATGAATTAGTAAATTAGGTACAGTGAAATTCATTGAATATTGTCTTTGGCATAAGATGTCAAAGAAGGAGAGTTTGTTGTCATATCACATAAATTTTCTAAAGTTGAAAGTTTCTTTTCATATCACAAAAAACTTGTAAAAGGAGATTGTGCTACATCAGAGGAATTTTTTTGAATATTTGAAGATGTCAAAGAAGAAGAGTTTGATGAAGAATAAACTTGGAAAGTTTGCTGACAAAGGGAGAAATTGAAATCAGAGGGAAAGATTGATGTCAAAGGGAGTTCACACTGATAGAGGAAGTTCTCATGGATGAGAATCAGAATGAAACTAAGAATATTTTTCTTACTTTTATTTTTTGCTAAAATTTCATTGTATTATGACATGTTGTGTTTCAATCAATACCAAGGAGGGAGATTGTTAAAAATAATTGATCAATTGTATATTATCTTTGATGTTACACAAAATGTCATATCTTTTTCAGTCAGTGTCTTTCAAGCTCACTCAGGTGCTAAAGACAGTTTCTTATGTCTATCGAGTATTCCAATGTTTGCCAAGTTTAGCAGACGGTGTCTACCAAGTTCACTCAGTCTCCAAAGAGAAGTTTGCAGAAGTTTAGTATTAACTAAGCTCACTCTATTAATGAAGGAAAATTTGGATGGAACTAGTATTAACTGAGCTCACTCGGTTACCAAAGGAATTTTTTTAAGTTGCAGTATTAACCGAGTTTACTTGGTTAACATAAAAAAATCATTTCATTGTTAGTATCTACCGAGTAGGGTCGGCTAACAAAGGATTTTCCTACTTTGGCATATTGAGTTTAATATATTTGTTTATTGGTTCTAAATGACTAAAGAGATAAAAAATTATTATAATAAGTTGTATTTAAGCTAACTTGACAATGTATACATGAGATAATTATAAGGTCAAACTAAGGATTGAATGTGTGAGCATGTGTGGAAGATAAGAAGATGCTTAGAGGAAGTGAATTGGAAGGATAAGCAGAATATCATTGTTGGGCTACAAAGATTAATCTGATCAGGAAGGATCAAGTATTTGATCCATAATTGAGATTTGAAATCAGCAATCCATTGCATCAACAATTAGGTCATTTCATTGTTATTCTCTAACCATTCTAGTAGTAAACTAAATCTCCTAACAGAGTTAGCCTAACAGTTATTTGCCACATCCTCTAACAAGGTGAAAATTCTAGATTGAAGTGTCTAAAGACCTCTAACAAGGCCACTCCTAACAGGGTAATTAAATCCTCTAAAAGGTTCACACCTAATAGTGTGTTTTGTAACCTTTAACAAGGTTGGCTCCTAACATGGCTCACTTCAAAAGAGTGAAAAATAGTAACTAGTTGTAATTGGTGGTTTTTCCCAAATTGGGTTTCCATGTTAAATCTTGGTGTCACTTGTGTTCATGCTATTTCTTTTATGTGTATGCAACTAAGTTAATTAAGGTTAATCATAGTTAACATCTTAAGATCTGCATGTTCAGTATTTTTTGAGTAACAGTTTAAATTACAATGCTTGTCGAGTTATAGCATATTGTTAGTGTTAACCAAGTGCCCATGTGTTAATCGAGGTACAACAGTTTCAAATTTTATATTTTTTATTGACAGCTAAGGGATCTGGGATTTATTTTTGTGGTAACTGATTCACCCCTTCCCTCTTAGTTATTCATCTTATATTTTCAACACAGTCATGTATGTTTCCTTAGGATTAGAGGAAAACTTTGCAACTATGCCAACAACATGTGCAATATATGATCTATTATGCACAAGATATTTTAGTTTATCAATCATTGATCTATATTGTGTTTCATTTACATCTATAGAGGCATCTTCCTTTGATAATTTCACTCTAGTCACCATAGGTGTACCAACTGGTTTAGACTCATCCATTCCAAATGTCTTCAATATTTCCTCTACATGCTTAGATTGAGTCACATATATACCTTTCCTTATTTGATAAACTTATAAGCCAATGAAAATTTTGTTCTCACCAAACATAGACATCTCAAATTTTGTACTCATTTGATCAAAAAATGTCTTACATAACATGTCATTTCCTACAAATATAATGTCATCTACAAATATTTCAGCACTCAAAACCATACTTTTAGATTCATATTTCAAATATAGATTACTATTCTCACTTGTTCTGGAAAATCCAATCTTAATCAAATATGAATGTAAGCTTTCATACCAAGCTCTCAATGCTTTTTTCGGTCCATACAATGCCTTGTTCAATTTGCAAACCATGTTTCACTAATCACGTTCAATAAATCTTTCCAGTTGATCTATATAGACTTCCCCTTCAAGTATTCCATTCAGAAATGTAGATTATACATATATTTGATAAAATTTGAACTTCTTGTAGGTAGCATAGTCCAACAATATTCTTACTCCTTCTAATCTCACCATAGGTGCAAAAGTCTCACCATAATCTATTCCTTATTCTTATGGAAAACCTTTGCAAACCAATCTTACCTTGTTTCTCACCACTTCTCCATTTTCATTCCGCTTATTTCTAAAAGTCTATTTTGTTCCAATCACATTCTTGTCTACAAGTCTTGGTACCAATGTCCATATTTTGTTCTCCTGTATCTTATAAATTTTTCATTCATAGCATTCATCCAATCTTCATTTTCCAATGCAACCTTAATTTTTCTTGGTTCAAAATTAGCTATCAAATAGGTATTGTCTCTAAACTTACTTATGTTTGTACTTCATCGCTTGTATCTATAATAATTTTTTTAGGGGAATTATTCTTTCTCCCATATTTTTCCAATATAGGTTTAGTTCTTTGATTTTTATCATTTTCTTCACTCGGTAAGGGTTCAACTTCTGGCTCGGGTTTGTACTATATGGTGCTCAGGTATAGTAGTCTACGACTCAGGTGATAGTGTTTGATGCTCAATAGCTCTGTGTTGTAAATTAGGTAGTGTTTCTGGTTCCTTCTTTCTTTTCATATCATTCTTATCTCCAAACTCATCAATCCTCACACTTGCACTTCCAATCATTTTGTTAGTAGCTTTGTTCAAAATGTTACCAATTTTAGCATTCTGCTAAAATTGGCAAGCCTATTTAAAGCTATGCTCACCAAGATACACACATACCATTTCAGACTTTTATGCAACCACGTGTGTTGTGCAAAAGAAAATGGCTTTCATTCATTCTAGAGATTGTGGATAATTCCGTATATCAATTAGCAAAATATTTACAAAGGACAAATTTCACAAGTATTTTACAAAAAGAGTTCTTTCATTTCTCATTTAAAAATATATATAATAAGGATACAAATGGAGCCTACACAAGCTTAAATGTCGATACAAAATATAATAGAAAATTCTCCATTGAATGTTGAACCAAAGAAATCAAGAGTATGCCCTATTTGATCAACATGAAAAAATCAAAATAGATTTATTGAACTTCAAAAAGCAATATCAATAGAAGAGAAAGTTATTCATTTCATAATTCTTACAGAGAGACATTTCAAGGAAAAGTGCCAAAGATTTATACATATTACAAGTCTATATAACAGAGTTGTTATACTTTAAAAGAAGGTCCAAGGTAATAGAGCCAACGAATAATGGAAACAAAATATGAACAAAAGTGCAACAAAATGAAGATACTCAGTTGTGAGGGTCCATTTTGTGATGTTAGAAGAGATGCATACATAAAGATAAAGTACGGATTCAATTTGACCGAGAAAACAATAAAGTTGAGAGCTCTCAATTATGAACATATTTCCTAAATAAACAAGATATCTAGAGCTATACATTTTGCAAAAAAAAGATTTAAATCAAAATAAAAGATACAAAAACAACTTTCAAGAAATTTTAAAAATTCCATATTTACTGGAATGAATAAATATGAATGATGTTTATGAAAGTTGGGCTGCTAGAATGGTAGCAATGTGCAAGGGGCTTTGAGTGCAATGGAACAACATTATAAATGGTGGTATTACAGTTTGCACCAACTAGAGGAAGTTCATGTTTATAAAAGACAAACTTAGATTTGATGCAAAATAACAGTATAAATGAAATCCCTCACTTCTAGAAGAAAGCATTCCAATTGCAAAGTTCACATAAGCTTGACATGAACAACTATAATAGCGATCATTAAAATGCATATGACAGGAGTTGTGGAGCATATTGTAACAAATCTGGTCTATATCTCTATACATTTATGGCATCAGTTTTGTTAATAGAAATGGAAAATATATCTAAAAGAATGACATGCAGCCAGTATTTACAAAAACAAAGCAAAAATATAGAACAATCATTTTTGCGACATGTTGTTTTTGTGTAGATGGTAATGATTCTCCAAGAATGCCATCTGGGTTTTATCTAGAATAGGGTGAACCAAGGTTTATGTGGGCATAACACTCACTCAGTGAAGGAGAAATGATATAGCACATCATTTACAGAAGCTACTCTTTTAGCTTATAGACCAAAATATAAGGATTTTGTCACCTAACAAAATTGTCGCGCTGTAGAGATGTATTTTTATTGTTAAATACAAAGAAAAAGGCACAGAAAGGTCAAATATTGATCACAATTTCCAGCAAATATTAAATGCCAAAAGAACAAAGATCCCAGTGAGACTTTTGATGGCATCAGCAAACAGCGCCAAGAAGGTGACCAATACTCTCATTTCAATAACGATAAAGAGGTATTAAGAAAAACAACAGAACCATCATTACTGCAAAGGAATAATAAAAAGATCATGCCCATATAAAGAGCAGAACATATCAGAGAAGCTTACAAAGTTCCAGCTGTAGCAGAGGAAGATTCACAAATTTTCCCATAATGGTAGACAGAAGAGCCTTTTCCTTATCCTTATAACACAATTGCGCACTAACATAAAATTGGTATTAAGTTATATATATTAAATGATTATTATCATATACTTTAATATATGTATATATGTTAATAACAATGTTATGTTATTTTATTCATCAAAATAACCAATATTTAGTTTTTACTAAATAATAATATCTATTCTTTAATATATATTAAAAATGTTAATAATGATGAGTAAAATGATAATATTATATGTATTAATTATTGTAAAATTAATACTTTTAAGTGTTGAAAGTATAAAAAAATGCTTAAGAGTATTAGTTATCTTAAATACAAATAAGGCAATTATTTTATTTTTGCATTTTTTGTGATGAAGGCTTTTATTAGATTTGGAGTTCATTTTATAGACCTCGGGGCTATTTTGGTTTTGCATGCATGCATATATTTCAGAGATGAATTTTATTTTTCTACATGCACATTGAGGTGTATTCTACAATTTTTTGAGGTTTTCACATGCAAACATGGTCAAAGGAGGTTTTATTTATTCTCAACATTTAGTGGACTAACATAGGGGTTTTTTTCAGTCTTGGAGGTGTTTTGGGGATAGTTAAGGCCTATTTTGGGTTGTGGATCAATTCAGAGGGTCTTTAGAGTAGTTTGACTTCACTTACTAACAATTGAGTTCCTTATTTTGAGGGGTTTCTTCCTACTTATGAATTTCATCAGTTTTGCATGGTTTTTGAGGTTTTGATGCAACTATGAGTAGTTCTACATGATTTTGAGGTGCAACATCAGTTCTCTTGGGTTTAGGGAAGTTCTAGGGTAGCAACTACATGTTATTGATAGTTTGACCCCTTTTCTCTTCAACTTTCAGTGCATATCCAACCCTAGGAGTTTTGATGTCTATTTATTGATTTTTCACCTCATTATTGAGGATCCCAACTTTTAGTCATGATTTTGCACCTTGCAAGTCATGCTTGGTTGTTTGGGCATGGATATTATAGTAGATTTCTTGATTATTCATATATGGATATTGATTTCTTCTCCATTTTTTTCTGTGCCTATCATTTATTTGTGAAATTTTGATTAAGTATTGTATTCTAAACCTTTATTTAGTCAATTTCCTTATGAATTTTGCATGTATATTTGATATCCTATAGCAGAGATTTATGATTGTGTTTCATGTTTTGATTTTGAATCTATGTGATAGCCCTTATTTTCACTGTGCCAAAATTGTGGAATTTTATTGTGAAATATATTGGAATGTATTATATTGTTAGGGTTTATTCTATGTTGTTAATTTTATGGTGAAAACCCTAACCTAGTAAAATTTTTCCCTAGCCCAATTTGAAATCTTTCCCTAGTAGGATATTTTGATGTCTTTAGGATTATGTCTTTACCTTGTCATGAAGAAATTTCTTAAATCTGCGATCAATTTTAACCATTACCCTATGTTTTTTTATTCAAGTGAGAGATCATATGTCACTTTCATTTTTTCCATCAAGCGATATGATCATATAATCTAGGGTTTAGCGTCTAGTCATAAGCCTAATTTTTCCCTATCTCAATGATATGAAGTAAAGGCTAGCGGAGGATCGTAAAGGTGAAGTTTTGAGTCTCCCGATGTTACGGTATCCTTTGTAATCATAGCATCATAGGTGTATGTTTTGAAACATTTGATCTTATGATCATTCTTTTATCATGTCATTTTAAGTATCTCATGATATATGGCGAGTAATAAGATGTTACAATAAATTGGTAATTGTGAGATCATAAAGGCTAAAAAGAAGACTCTCGACCATACGAGGGAAGTAGATCGTGAGATCATAAGAACATAAGACATTGAGATATTTAAGGGTTAAGATATTACAACAAATGAAAGATTGGGTGAGCGTAAGTGTTCCTTGGGATACTTTCAAAGCTATGAAAGTGAGATGATCATAAGATCATAAGCAAGGAAATGTGTCAAATGTGTTGTCTATATGGAAAGTCCTAGTTAGCCAAAGGTACTGAATATGATAACAAATTTTTAGTTTTAATGGGAACTGTGAGATCTTGAAGATCTATGGTTGTCGCTTTCTCACTTCTCAAAGTTGCATGATGATTAGCCAAAGTGAGAAAATAATATGGTGACACGTAGATAAAGTGCAACCAGGTGCATAAGCATAAAGAAATTTAAACACATGGCAATTTAATCTTCCAAAGATACAAAAGGCAGTAGATCATAAGATCACAAGGAAAAATCATGAGCTTTTCAAAGCTACAAAGTAAAAGCCAGTGTATGGTCAGGAGTGAGAGCCAATAATTAAAGGAAAAACATCTGAGGTCACAACAAGAATTAGTTGACTGCAATCAAGAGATTGTAAGGTAAGAAAATTTGAAGCCCAATGCTACAAAAGTTACAAAGTGGCTAAGTTAATTGTGATCAAAAGATTGTAAAGCAAGAGAATGTGAGATCCGATGTTATACAATAGTATGATTGTAAGATTGTATGAGCTAAGATACATGTTGGCGATGCTATGAAAAGGTTTATAAACTATTGAGCATAAGATTATAGTTGAGGAGAAGACATTGCAGCTGATGTGTCAATCTTAAGATAGAGTGTTGATTGTAAGATCATAAGAGACCCAAAAGAAATCCTCGATCATGTGATAAGGAAGTATTTGTAAGATCATAAAGGCCACATTCCTTGCCTAAGATAATACGAAAAGGTTTTAATTCAAAGTGAGTCATAAGATCATAAGTACCCTAAAATATGACACGAAAGCACTTTTTTGAGTTGGAAAAGTGACTTAGGTTTTCGTTCAATGAAGTTCTATTATGAAGTATAAGGAACTCTGAGCTAGATAGTTATGTTGACGTTCCATTGAGGTGACAGAGAACACTTAATTTAAAGCTCGAGCATGCATAAAATTCAATGCATAGTGTTTATTAATGAATTATGCACAGCATAAAAACATTCTCTAGGCCAGTAATAGGTTACTATTTGTAGAAAGAAAGGATTTCGAATAGTTGTAGAGCTTTTAGCGTAAAGGATTTATAGTTTTCAATGCTAATTATAGAGTTTTCAATTTTCATAATTCTCAGTCAAAATGTTGGACAAAAAAGTTGAGGACATTCAAGTTGCAAATATGGAAGTTGTCAAGACTTCTACTTCCAAAGGAGGGAAAGCTACTAGGCAGAGGAAACCAAATAGGTTTGCAGATGAATGGATCAAGTTGTTTTTAAAATCCTCAAATGTCATCTCTGCAAATAATCATGATTTATAAGACCATTATGCATTCTGCAGAGATACTATATGCCCTAGTGTCAACGGGCATGAGTTATTCCAGTACTTCTATCACAACAAAATGGATAAAATCCTTGTCTATAATCCATTGAGGAATAATCTTGAAAAGGTCATCTTTCCAGAGGTATCTGTGGACATTGATTTGGTAAAATCCCTTATTAAGTCATATAATCTAGCTACCAAATCATTCCATAGACATAATGGCACTATTCTATGTGTATTGGACCATGCTTCTTTTATTTAATCCTTTAGTTTGGATGGTGCAATGAGTGAACCATTGGACTTGGTTGACCTTCAAGAAAAATTTGAAAGGAATATTAAGGCTTACATAGAGAAATCCATGTTGCAGCACATCTTAATGGACCTCAAGAAGGTTGGTGACTATCCAAAGAAAGTAGTGAAGATGATTGCTTTGGATAAGTTCAAGAATTATTTTATGAAGATAGTGTATGGTGTCCACAAGGTGGTAGGCAAAGATGGATCTGATGTCGTGTATGGGGTAGATTACATTGTTATAAGATGCTTACCATAGTGGAGAGTATAATTACGTGGACTATATTCAGGAAAAGATGAAAGATAGCATTGGGTTCGCACAGAGTGGAGAGATAGGTAATTTCAAATTCCATCATTATTCATTATTGATTCACTTGATCTTATACAATAATGTGGGGTATGTTAGCCTAAAATTTATTGATCAAGCATATGATGCTAATGGAGAGCTGCCAATTCAACTATGGACACAGGTATGGGATAGATTCTATCACTACTCTAACTTTGTTTCCTTTTTCAATAATTCTAGTTATGTTATTATGAAAATGTTAGACCCTAGTTACTTTAGGGCTCCTAAGATATTGAAAATTCTTTTGAGACCAGCCCTCCTCCATGAAAATAAGAGGTCAGATCACAATTGGGGAGACATTTTCTTGTTCCCAACATTCTAACTCATGAGAGTCTATGGTTGTTCTCAACCACCCTACATATTTCCCAAATATATCCCTCCTAGACTAGCCATCATTAAATTCATGTGGCAGTTATTCATGGTTAATAAAGAATACCTAGGGCCTAGGGTGCATAGAGGCACATTTTTGTGTAGATGTTTTAGAATAGGAGACTTTTCAATTGGAAAAGAATCCTTGGATCAAATCCATTCTTTCCTCTACCACTTTAATTTGTCAACTACTCCCTATAGAATGTATGACCCAAACAATTGGATAAGGAATACCCTGAAAGAAATTAGAAATTATGTGTTGCCAAGGACAAAATAATTACCACATGAGGACCTGATTCCTAACATTGTAGCTAAAGGGGAGGCTGTTGACAAGTTAGCCAAATTTGATGATGTTTTAAGGGTGGAAAGGGAACTAAAAAGGGTAGATCCAAATTTTAAAGGTTTTTATATGGATATCCCTTATCCATAAAGAATAAAGAATATAGTGAATGATCATGTTGAGTTCATGGCACAAATACCTAAAGGGAAAATTGGAGAAGAGGAAAGGGTAAACCCTAATAGTCTAGAGCTAGATGTAACTTTGGAAATTGAAGAGGATGAGCCTGTTGAAGCATCATGGGTTACCAAGGGTAACAAGAGATAGGAAGTGGTCCACATACCTAAAAGGGTAAAGCAAAGGAAATTTTAACTTATTCTTGGTAAAAAAAATTATTTTGATGACCTTAGGCAAAACTATATACAGGATAGGGTCAATGTGGCAGAGAATTCTCTAACTGATTTAGAACTAGCAGCAGCAAGATTGGATGATATGATCATCAAAGCTCATAAATTTATAGAGGATGATGAATTCATAAAATCTACAAAGTTTAAAAGCCTCCTCTATAAAATAAAATAAAGTGATTAGTCTTGAAGATGAAGGCAGGAGAATCAAATAAGGAGAAGAAAGAATTGATTGACAAGCTTTATGCCTATGATCTAAAGAGTGGGGTGATGACTTTTGAAGAGGCTAGGGATCTAGTACAGAGAAGTGGTATGCTTCTAGTGACTGGTTAGGATCTAGAACAAGCTTTCATGCTTGACCAGATAAGAAGACAAGAGAATTTTATCTCTTATGAAGCATATGGAGCTGATGGACTTCAAAGGGGATTAGGATTTAACATTGATTCCAAGTCTCTAATAGTGTGGAGCATGGCTCCTACAACTAATAAGCCTAAGTTGATGGATGTGCAGAGCAAAAATTAGGGAAATATGATATTCTGGACCATGCAAGGTACAAGACATCCAAGAACAACCAGATAGGATCACAATGGAAATAACTACTCAAACAGAGGAACTAGAAGCAAAGGAAACAGAGCCCAGAAGGATGAGCATTGATGATCCATCTTCATTGCAAGGTGGTGAGATAAGGACAAATGTCCTGAAAAGCATGGTAGGCCACTAAGTTGAAACTCTAAAAAGTATATCTCTATAGGCTCATGCTCTTTTCATTTCTTTACAAGATTTTGAGCATGTTTGCAATGAAGCACTTGCATGGCTATCACCCACTTTTAATCTATAGGGGCCATATACTCAATTTTTGGAGAGACTAACCATGTTGATAGAAAAGAAGCCAAATTTGCCTGATAAAATCATCACAGTAAAGGAGAGTCTAGAGATAGTCAAAGAAATAATAGGCTTCTTTACTGGCAAGTTGTAGATTGTACAAGGTAAGATGAAAATCTTAGCATAGGGGATTGAGCTCTGCATTCCTCCAATTTTGGATGCTAACAACAAATTGAAAGATTGGTAGGAGTGGTCAAATTCTTTTGATTCAGTGCTAACTCAAGCAGGCACAACATCAGTTTTTGAAGATGGTAGTGATATCCCTTTCAATAACCTAATCAATTCATTATTCAAAGTTGAAATAGATTTGAATAAATTTTCATTGGAATCAAGGGCCATAACAGATGATAGGTGGACTAAAGTAACAAGGGACTTAGATGAAGTTAAGACAACCAAATGGCCCACAAAAAGGGAGATATATGTATGGGAGGCAGTTGATGAGATTAAGGCCCTGCCAGTGAGAGGTAGTTTAAGTTTTACATGTTTCAAGGTAGTAGAAGACAAAAGGATTTAATTTAAAGGCTCTTGCAGTAAGTGTCACCTGCCAAGTTCACGACTACTTCTCTAGTTTTGTTTGAATGTAGAGAATGTTATAAATGTAACATTTTAGACATATCTAGCCACTTATTTTTCTAGTATGGTTTTGACATGTGTCCTCCCTCTAAAGCTTTTTGCAATCCTTCTTTATAAATATTTCCCAAATGTAGAGTGAGGGTCTGAAGTCTATACAATTTTAGTACTTTTTCTATTTGCAGTCGGTCCAATTTTGTCAATTATATGGTGTATTCAATTTTTTTCAAATCTAGGAATATAGTGAATATTGAATGATTAAGTCTATCAATTTTTGAGTTATACTTCAAGTTTATACCAATATTGTATTATTTTCAAAGAATTTTAATACAAAGGAAGGTTTTGCATATCTATGTCTCTGAGTTTTGTCTCCATTTTCATATATCTAGAATTTTGGGATTGAAATGAAGTTCTTTCATTTTGATATAGCTTGGATGGGTTGTATATATTTTATTGATTTCTTTTAATTCAAAGAGTTAAGTAAATGCTTTCAAGAATTGATAGGGTTTCTAGGTATATGAGAGGGATATCATAAAAGTGAAATTCAGGGTTAATTGCTGACAAATTTAATTGCAAGTCAATTAAATAGGTCTAGAGTTACTAGTTTGACTCTATATAACAATTGATAAGGCACTGATCAATTAATTTAGTTGCAAGTTGATATGTTCATGTGGTTTCACAATACATATATTAATCAAAATCAATTTTCCATTTATGTAATGAAGAACTAAAATTGTTGGTCATTACTTATTTGTAATAATTTTCCTCTGAGTTACAGTTAGCTATTGTAACTAGGGAGTTTATTGAAAATCCAAGAAGAATATTGACCATTATCTTCTATAGGGGATAAATCTAAAAGAAAAAGTATTAGTGAGCGAGTATTTGAAGAAAACCATAGAAGAAAATAAGTCATATAATCCCTAAGGTGCACCAACCTTGGCCTTGCAGAGCCTAAAGTGTGGAGAGTCTTTATACTCTATTGAAGTTGGTCCAGATCTAAGATTAATCCTGCTGAATATGGTATCTAGCTAGTCCTTAGGCTTGTTTTTATCATATTGGGTCTAGAGCAACCTAGTAGTCCCAAAAAACACCAACACTATGAAAACATGAGTATTTCCATCTTCAAAAATCATGATATTGAATCCTTTCATAGATTTTTTTTTGCAAGGTTGTCAAATTAAGTTGTGAATTTGTGGTCTTATTTTATGAATGGTATTGTAAAATTGTGGCTACAAGTTTGTCAAATTCATTGGTGTATCACCCCATTAGTTTTAGTTTTAGTTTTACAAGAATTTTACTTCTATCTCTTTTCCCATAAAAGCTTAGTCTTAGGTGATTCATCAGGGGAAACTGGCCCTTCACCCAGAGATTCACCCTCCTCACAAGTTTAGCCATAACCTAAGAGTGTTTCCATGTTCCAATAGGATAGCTTGATACCGCATCATGCTATAAGTGCAATCCCAAATGACAACGCAAACATTTATAAGATTTTCTCTTCAATGAATAGCTAAGGAATATAACTTCATCTCCTTTTGAACCAAATTTATCATTCCTTGCATCCTTGTGAATATAACACCTACTTACAAAGATTTTTAAATAACTTACATTAGGTGTATGACCATACCAGAGTTCATAAGGTGTCTTATTTGTTCCTTTAAATAGAAGTGCTAATAGCTTCTCTCTAGAATATTTGTGCAACTTATTATGCAATCATTAGTGTCCTTGCACAATCCATAATTGAGCTATTTCTTCTCTCAATAATTCTATTTTATTGTGGTGTCCTTCTTGTAGATAATTGTTTCTTAATACCACTCTTGGTACAAATGTTAGTGAATTAAATAAGCATAATCTCACTACCTCTATCAAATCTTAAACATTTCAATGATTTACTAGTTTCTTTCTCAACTCTAGATTTATACCATTTGATCATATCAAAAGCATGTGATTTCACCTTCATGAAGAGAATAGTCATTATTCTAGAATAGTCATCAACTAACAAGATGAAATATTGTAATGTCCCTTTACTGATTTTTTATGATATTTCCAGCCTCAAACCATAACTTTAAAATCAAACAACCAATATTACAAAGATCTGCCAATTTTCTAATAAAACCCAAATCGGGTATGTCCAAATTAGTGCCAAAAACTTCACAACTTCACAAATTATTAATAAATCTGAAAATGGACATTTTTACAGAAATTTCAGCAGCATAACAGCCTACAAAATGACATTTCCAGATTTGTATAGCCTTTACACAACAGCTCACAAATGTAGGGCAAAACTATGCTCAATCGGGCTCCCGAAATTAACACAAAAAATGCTCGGAAACACCACAAAACACTCATAAACTATCTCAGAAGCTTAATCATGACCCAATACATATATTCAGCCCTATTTTAACATCATAAAGTCTGAAATATAGCAGCAAACCAAACTGATATGAAACACTCAACTGAAAACCCAAACTCAAACCAATAACAACCTTGAAAACACCAAAATCGGCACTATTCAGCACAAAGGCAAACTCTGTATGAGCATGCACATGGAATGGCTTCAAACTCCCGTCCTTACCCTTCTTAGAAACCTACAAACTCCCGTTCTTGGGTCTCCTTCTCCACAGGTTTGGCAGCCTCTGAAGAACAACAAGAAAATTAGCAAGAATCAAGATGTAGAATGAGCCCAAAATGCCTCCAAACCCCTTTTAAAGAGGGCATAACCCTAACTCACGTCCAAGAGGGGTTAATAAAATATAATTTAATAATAATTTTTATTTATTAGTCCATTGGTTTCCAAAGATTAGCCCCTTTTTCCAAAATTTCACCTTTTTGGAGCCTGCCTGCCTTAACAAAGTTTTTTTTTTTTTAATTATTTGAATAAGGGACATGACAAGTCCTCCCCTCCCAAATATTGCTTGTCCTCAAGAAATGAAGGTTGGAATTCTCGAGAATATGTGCTCCTTCCCAAGTTGCATCCTCTAGTGGTAATCCTTTCCATTTGACCAAATGCTCTATGATGCTCCTATTTCTCAAACTTTTCTCTCTTGTATCCAAAATCTCTTCTGGTATCAAAACTAATTTCCCTTCATCATTAAGAGGTGATAATTCTGTAGATACTATGATTTGCTGGCCTAGAACTTTCTTTAAGCAAGATACATGAAAAATATTATGTATTTTGTTGTTTGGTGGGAGCTCCAATTCATAAGCTACCTCTCCTACCTTCTTGATGATTTTATAAGGCCCATAGAACCTTGGCTTGAGTTTCTCTGCCCCACTTCTCTTCAAGGTGCTTTGCTTATATGGCTGCAACCTAACAAATACCAAATCTCCCACCTCAAAAGATCTTTCAATCCTTTTCCTGTCAGCATATATCTTTTTTTGGTTTTGTGCATGTTGTAGATTATCCTTGAGGGACCTTATTATGTCTTGGCTTTGCTTGATGAAATCACTTGCTGCGGGTACTCTGCTATCGGAAAGTATTAGATCAACAAAGGAAAGGGCATCATAACCATAAAGAGCACGAAAAGGAGGCATACCAATAGACATGTGATGAGATGTATTGTAACAATACTCCCCTAGGTGTAACCATTTCACCCAAGCATGTTGTTGATTTGAAACATAGTTCCTCAAATATCCTTCTATCCATTTATTAACTATCTCTGTTTGTCCATCTGTTTGAGGGTGATAGCTAGTACTAGGAGTGAGTTCAGTTCCTACCAAATGAAAGAGCTCCTTCCAAAAAGAGCTGAGGAATCTACTGTCCCGGTCACTAACAATGTTTCTAGGCAAACCATGTAATCTAAAAATTTCCTTGAAGAACAATTCGACCACTTGTGATGCCTTGAAATCAGATGTGATAGGAAAGAAATGTGCATACTTAGTTAGTCTATCTACCACCACATATATGCAATCCTTACCTTGAACCTTGGGCAACCCAGTGATGAAATCCATGGAAATACTTTCCCATTTTTGTTCGGGAATAGGAAGTGGCTGCAACAACCCTGCAGGAAAATTTTGCTCACTCTTGCTTTGTTGGCATACCATACATTCCTTAATGTGTTTAAGAACATCCTCCTTCATATCCTTCCATGAAAACCGCTCTCGAATTTGCCTGTATGTCTTGAAGTATCCCTGGTGACCAGCCAAAGGTGTGTCATGAAAGGCCCTCAATATCCTCTCCTTAGTTTTTGACCCTGGCACTAAGAAGATTATGTTCTTTTAATAAATCAATTCATCAACAACCTTGTACCTGTTATCATCCACTAACTTATCCAAAATCTTGGTGGCAAATGAATCTTTAGCATACTCTAAAATTATGGAGACTTTCCAATCAGCAGAGATAGATGATAAGGAACACAAAGTGGGCTTTCTTGAGAGAGCATCAGCAACCACATTATTCTTTCCTTTCATGTATTCAATATCAAAATCATAAGCTTGCAATTTTCTTACCCATTTTTGTTGACGATCATTCAAATCCCTTTGGTTCAAGAAGAACCTGAGGCTATTATGGTTTGTCTTTACAATGAATCTCCCACATACCAAATATTGTCTAAACTTATGAAGTGCATGCATGATTGCCAACATTTCCTTATCATAAATGGAGTACCCTTTCTCTGATTGATTTAATTTTTGACTCTCAAATTCTATTGGATGTCCCCTTTGAGTTAGGACAGCCCCTATACCTTCTCCCGAAGCATCACATTCAACAACAAAAGGTAAAGAGAAATCTGGAATTGCAAGCACAGGGCATGAACTCATTACCTCCTTAAGCTTATCAAATGTTTTTTGTGCCTCTTCTGTCCAAAAAAAAGCTCCTTTTTTTGTCAAATCAGTCAAGGGGGCAGCAAGCTGAGAAAATCCCTTGGCAAATCTCCTATAGTAGCTACACAACCTGAAGAAACCTCTCAACTGTGTAAGATTAGTGGGTGGAGGCCAATCCAAAATTGCCTGGATTTTTTGTTGATCAACCTGTACTCCTTTAGAGCTTATAATATGTCCCAAATATAAGATCTCTGTCAAACCAAAGTCACATTTAGATAGCTTAGCATAGAAGGATTGCTGCTCCAAGATTCCCAAAACAGTGTCTATGTGCTTTAGATGCTCTTCCCATGTTTTACTGTATATCAAGATATCATCAAAAAATACCAAAACAAATTTTTGAAGATGCTGACTGAATACCTTATTCATACAAGATTTGAATGTTGCAGGTGCATTAGTGAGTCCAAATGGCATAACAAGAAATTCAAAGTGCCCATAGTGACATCTGAAAGCAGTCTTTTCCACATCTTCACTCCTCATTCGGATTTGATGGTAGCCTGATCTTAAGTCAATTTTTGAGAAGTATACAGCGCCATGTAACTCATCAATGAGTTCATCTATGCATGGTATGGGATACCTATTTTTTATGGTCTTCTTGTTTAGAGCCCTGTAGTCTATACACATTCTCATTGTACCATCCTTTTTCTTGACAAGTACCACAGATGATGCAAATGGACTAGAGCTAGGCCTTATGAATCCCATGTCCAGGAGTTCTTTAATAGTTTTTTTAATTTCTTCCTTATAACCTCTTGGATGGCGGTATGGGGTTGTTATAACTGGTTTGGCACCCTGTTCTAACTCTATAACATGCTCAAAACCTCTATCTGGTGGTAATCCTGGAGGCAAATCATTGAAAACTATACTATGCTTATCAAGAATATTTTGAATTTCAAAATGGAAATTACCTTGATTCTTTGGAGAGCTTGTTGGTTGGATTATGACTCCTGCTGCCCATGTTACTTGTCCTCTTCGAAAAGTCCTCTCCATCCTCTTTGCAGAGACCGCCTTAGGTGCTCCATTCGATAACCCTCTCAATATGACTTCTTTCCCATTGGAATGAAATTTAAACTCCATAGTTTGATGGTTCATGTAATAGCCTCCGATAGAGTGCAACCATTGAACACCCAATACAAGATCTGTCTCCCCAATACCAACCACATAGAAGTCATCACATAACTCATAATCTCCTAAGGTCATCTTGAGTTGTTTCACCACCTGTGTGCAAGGCATAGTGAATCCATCAGCTACAGTAACATTGAATCCCTCAAAATCTTCTTCTTTAAGCCCTCTTTTCATGACAAATCCCTCATCAATAAAATTGTGAGTTGCCCCACTATCAAGAAGAACAGTCAACCTTTGCCCTGCTAGTACCCCTCAAATTCGGAAGGGATGGTATCTTGGGACTCTTGATAATGCTGCTAAAGTGCCATCCTTGCTGATTTCTTTTACTTTCTCTTCTTCTACCTCCTCCTTAGTATCATGAAATTCCTCATGCTCATCTGAATCAGATTCTGAAGCAACTTCAATATAGTGCACTTGACCTTTCCCCAAACATCTGTGTCCTGGAACCCATGGTTCTCTACAAGTAAAACAAAGCTTTTTCCTTCATAATTCACTCCTAGTCTCTTCATCTACCTTCTTTTTTGCCACATTTGTCACATCTTTTGGTGGTAGTGTTGAGAAAGTCTTTTTCTGAAAATTTCCCTTATGTTGCCAAAGATTTGGGGGTTTTTGATTAATGATTGATTTCATAAGCACGCAAGTTTCAAGTTGCAAGCTTCTTTTGATAGCTTCCTGTAAGGTTGAGGGTGAGAAAGCCTTAACCAAACCCTTAAAAGAATCTTCTAAACCATCAAGAAAAAGATAAATGATCCTCTTTTCACTCATATCAGGTACCATAACAGCCACTTTTTGAAATTCTTCTATATACTCATTAACTGATTTGGTTTGCTTCAACTTTGACAATTCTTTAAAGTACTCTTCATCATCCTTGAGGTCAAATCTATCTATCACCCTTTGACTGAAATCTTCAAATGTAGTTACCTGATCGTGACCTTGAGTAGTCATTCCATGATACCACCAATCATAGGCTGCATCTTCCAAGTGTAGACTTGCAAATTGAATAGCATCACTCTCTTTCATGGGGTTAAGTGTGAAGAAAGTTTGTAATTTTTGTAGCCATGCTCTAGCTGAAATTTTATTTGTTCCATCAAAAGTAGGTGCTGTAAACTTGCTTATTTTATTTTTGAGCTCTCTTCCACTTGTGTCATGCTCCCTCCTATTCTCTTTCTTGGGCATCAAAGCGTTCATCATATCCACATATTCTCTAAAAGGAACTGAACTACGAAAGTCATCATCTAAGCCATTGTAAGTAGCTCTTAATGTAATCAAATTACCTGTAACCTCTTCCACTAGATTAATGGCTGGATTTGGTACTGGTGGCTCATCTGCAGGCAAGAAAATAGATTTGGTTGATTTAGATGGTGTGGATCTCCCATTTCTTGGCTCCTCTGAAGTGCTCCCTTTCTCATTAATAGATGCAATTCCTTGTAATTTTTCTGTCAATATTCACAAAGCCTCTCTAGTTTCCGCCAAACCATCCACTGTTTGCTTCTGAGTATTTTGGATGTCTTGGAAGAATTTCTTTGCCATCTCATCTAGATCAGCCATACTTTTTTCTTCCTTGAATTTTGTACTTTTGCTTTCAACTGGGGGTTTGATCAAAATTTCTTTATTCTTTTCTCGCTGCAAATATCTTTTTTCTCTTTCACTTAGTTGCATGCAATCATAAAATATCACATGCAAGATCTGGGTAGTTATCAAAACTTGACATGCAAGATCTGGGTAGTTATTAAAACTGACATGCAACTTCTACAAACCCTCAGGCTGGCAAGATCACGGCTCTAATACCACTGTAATGTCCCTTTACTGATTTTTTATGATATTTCCAGCCTCAAATCAGAACTTTAAAATCAAACAACCAATATTACAAAGATCTGCCAATTTCCCAATAAAACCCAAATCGGGTATGTCCAAATTAGTGCCAAAAACTTCACAACTTCACAAATTATTAATAAATCTGAAAATGGAAATTTTTACAAAAATTTCAGCAGCATAACAGCCTACAAAATGACATTTCCATATTTTTATAGCCTTTACACAACAGCTCACAAATTTAGGGCAAAACTATGCTCAATCGGGCTCCCGAAATTAACACAAAAAATGCCCGAAAACACCACAAAAGACTCATAAACTATCTCAGAAGTTTAATCATGACCCAATACATATATTCAGCCCTATTTTAACATCATAAAGTCTTAAATACAGCAGCAAACCAAACTGATATGAAACACTCAACTGAAAACCCAAACTCAAACCAAAAATAACCCCGAAAACACCCAAATCGGCACTATTTAGCACAAAGGCAAACTCTGTATGAGCATGCACATGGAATGGCTTCAAACTCCCGTCCTTACCCTTCTTCAAAACCTGCAAGCTCCCGTTCTTGGGTCTCCTTCTCCACAGGTTTGGCAGCCTCTGAAGAACAACAAGAAAATTAGCAAGAATCAAGATGTAGAATGAGCCCAAAATGCCTCCAAACCCCTTTTAAAGAGGGCATAACCCTAAATAACGTCCAAGAGGGGTTAATAAAATATAATTTAATAATAATTTTTATTTATTAGTCCATTGGTTTCCAAAGATTAGCCCCTTTTTCCAAAATTTCACCTTTTTGGAGCCTGCCTGCCTTAACAAAGTTTTTTTTTTTTTAATTATTTGAATAGGGGACATGACAAATATTTATCACCATAATAACTATCTGTACCAATAGGTCGAAATAGATCAATATGCACTAGTTCCAAGACATCATTAGAAATGTGTGTTTTGATTGAAATTTTTGACTTTGTCATCTTACTTAGCTGACATTCTTTACACATAGAATTCTTAGGTTTTTGCATATTTGGTAAGTATCTAACTCTTTTCTTTCTACTCACCTTCACCATGTTCTCAAAGTTTACATGACACAACCTTTTATGCCACAACCAAACATCATCAACTTTAGAAAATAAATATATCTCAATAGTAGAGTCAAAATAAAATAAGTTACCTTTTATTTGCATCCCAATTCCAAACAAATTTCCTTCATCATCATATATCTTGACTTTCTAGTTTTGAAATTCCATTTTGTGACCAGAATTATTCAACTGAGCAACACTCAAAAGATTATACTTTAGTCCTTGTGCCCAGTATGCATTATCACATGTGATCTTATCATTTAGTATTAATGATCCTCTACCTTTCATTGGACATGGAACATCATTACCTAACTTAAAAGTCACACCATCATTAATATCTTCAAATTTTTCAAACTTATTTAGATCACTGGTCATGTGATGTGATCATCCATTATCCATAATCCATGAATCATTCTTACTAACATGTGAAATAAGGTAGTTTCACTTTCATACCTTCCTCCATTGGGATCTTCCTTTATAGCAACATGTACCATCTAAACTACTTGCTTCTTTTCATTAGTACTAGACTTAGAGTGCTCTTGTTCAAAAATTTAGCATGATTTCATCCATTTGTCTTTATAATCCTTACTCTTCTTGTACTTATAATCTTTCTTGTCATTTCTATCAATCTCACTTCTATTAGGACACTTAGCAATAAAATCACCAACTTCATTACACTTGAAACAAATTAGGGGCAATTTACCTTTATATTTACCTTTACCTCTTGATAGCCTTCTTGTAAGCAATGGTTCAGGTTCATCTAGATCAACATTAGATTCAAACTCATTTTCTTCCTTACTTTTCTTCACTTTCTTTGAACTTCCAATGGTTACTAAAGACTTAAAATAATTTCAAAGTGTAACCATACTATTATCATAATTACTCAATTCAAATGCAGTCAAGTGACCAAATAAACTATCAAGTGTCTATAGAATTTAATGATGAAAAAATTCATAGTTCCCTAGATATCCTACATGCAAATAACATGTTACAAGGAAGGAAGAAAGGTAGAGAGACAGAAGGGTTTTCTCGATAAAAAAGAAGATTGAATTTACTTGTGCAAAATAGAATAAATGAATTTACAATCGATCAATCCTTATGAAGGAGATCGAAACCCTAAAAGGGGAACCCTAAGAGGTAATTGACATTTAATCATTAGTAATTAATTATTAAATAGAAATGCAAGGTGAATAAAGGGAAATCTTAAGAATGGAGTAAAGGTAATTTAATAGATTAAATTAAATTAACCTTTTACTCTAACACCCCCCCTTGAGATGAGCAATAATGTAGCTACAAACAATGCAAGGAAACTACAATGCAAAAAGAAAACTTGGGTCCTGATAACAAGGCCTGATGAGGTGCCCACAAATCTCTATAAAATGGAGAAATAGAAAAAACCTAGTGGGAAAAGCCCTACTCCAAAAAGAGATAGAAAAGGATGCACAAATGAAACATCTCAAGAGAATATCTCAAGAACATAAGTACAATGAAAGCTCTCCTGATAGAATCTTGAGACTCCACAGCCCCCCAAAATGGCAAAACTCTTGTGTCAATGAACATACCAATGTGGCTCCAATCTAAAGGAAACAAAGGTAGTCTATAAGGATGATCAAAACCATGTATGTAAGGTGTAGTTGGAAGTCCTAATTGATGCTCAAAGGAGAAAGCATGAGAATATTGAAATGGAATCTCCAATGGAGGTGGGATAACAAGTGTGATGAATCTATCATCTAAGAGGAGATGTGTGTCCTCTGATATATCCTCAACAACTACAATAGGTGGCATGATGAATAGAGCTACAATAGTAGGCAATGCTAAAGAGTAATCCTATGTGAGAGATGGAATCTGAATGGGAGGTGGAGGTGTAAAATTGACAACACTAGTTTCAAGAACAGCACATAATTTCAAGCAACCCAAGTGCACCTTAGTAGTATCTCGTGAAGAAGGAGAGTGATTCTTTGATAGTGGAGATGGTGGACCAAAATTTGAGAAGTGATCAACAATCCTTGTAACAATAATATTTCCTATTTCACTAACTTTAATGTGTACTGAATCTTTTGCAAACTCAACTGTCTTCCTTGTCCCACTGTGTGTAGTTTGATAGATAGACTGAAGATTAGAGGAAAAAGATGGAACAAAAAGTACACCATGAAATGTACCATAATAAATGTCAATAGAGCCTTTCCTACATATATTCATAACAATGTTGTACCGCATCAAAATGTGTGGAGTAGGAGAAGCCTCAAAATAAGAGAAAAAATCCTGAGAACATGCCATATGGTATGAAGCACCTGAATCCAATAACCATCTAGAAGAGGGTGGAGTAGAAATTGTACATAGTGCATGACCCTTTCCTATATCTTTACCATCTGACTAAAATGATGATGATGAGGTTGATCTATGAGAAGTAGGAGGAATATCAATGTTGTTCTTTTGAAAGAGATCAATCAAATCTAAAACCTATTTGGCATAGCCATCTAACTTATTCTCATAACAATGTGACTCATCATGATTAAGCTTATTACAATAAGAACACTTAGATATTTTTGGCTTTGGTTTACCCCCTTAGGCAGAGTTGGCTTTGATGAACTATGAGTGCTAGAATTAGTTTGTGACTCTATAGAATGAGATTTTTGTGTCTTCTCCTTCATCCCTAAAGATGGTTGAGCTACCAATGCATAATTTTGTAAGCTTGTGAGAGAATCCAACTAAGAGAGCTTAGTCTGCTCTTGAGTCAAATGATCACAAAAAACATCAAAGGATGGAATGGTAAATCTATAACCCAAAGCATCTTTGGTGGAGTAGAAGGTAGAAGCAAAAATCTAAAAGTTTCCATAAAGCTTAGAAAGAATTAGATAGATGCACTCAGTGACAGTCTTGGTTTTCCCACAACCCTGCAATAAATATCTCTATTGATTTAACTTCATCATGAAGTCCTCAATGGAAGGAAAAGAATCTAGTACGAGAGAGGTAATCTCTACCTCAATCTGAAGTGCCCTGAACCCATTCATTGTATCAAACAAGCCTTCAAGCTTTGTCCACATAGCTAGAGGGGTATTGCACCCATCAAGATGAAAATATAGACTATCAGATACCTATAAAGAAATCAAATTCATTTCCTAATCCATCTTGTTCCTATGTTGCAAAGTCTGATATTAACTCTTGTTGAGCAGTCATTTTGTATGATGCTTAACGACAGGAATCCTTTCAAACTCCTCTCTTGAAAAGCTAATCTAGGATCAACTCCAAGGTTATGCATGATCATGCAATGAACTAGAATCTTCTCAATAGATGATAAATGTATTTGTTCATAAGGAGGCCCTTGCTCTAACTAATTTCAAATAAGATTTTGGATCTACTTGATATCTCAAAAGAATAACCACACAAAAGAAATATGTATTTTGTGTTTTTCTATTTTTTAATGAATGCAATCATATGAATTCCTAAATTAACCAAGTGTTTGTAAAAGAAAATAATGAAGATAGGGTAACAAGAATTTTAAGAAAATGACTTGAAAAATAAATACCCAATGGACATAAGCCACGAAAAGAACATGTCTACTAATTAAGCCTTTCAAAAGATTGGTAGATAACCAATGAAAATAGGAGCATCACTTCCTTAATTCCACTGATGCAATTGTCGATGAGAATTCAATAACCGTAAGATATTTCACTTTTCATCAGATTGAAAGGCCACAGAAAAGCCATGTAGGAACAATAGGGTGATCTCTTCTTGAACTTGGTACGTCAACAAAATTTGTAAACATGTGGCAAACACCAGAATTAAAAGATTTCTCAATCAAAATAACTTAATAAAATTGTTGGCTCCATTACACTCCATGAACATACATTCACAAAATCTAACACACTCAAGCAAGAATAACTACACTCTAAATGAGAGCACCAAAAGCATATATTATTGCATCAAAATAACAAGTTGGAATACATGTTACATTCCTAAATTTATAAGAAATCATCTCCTCAATTTGTGTTGAGAGTGAGAGATCTCTTTATGCAAACATATGCTTCTAACTAATAAAAAAAATCTATTTATGTACAAACTGACTCTCTAACTAGTGCTAAGTAGGACTACATCCTTATTTATATCATTTAATGGATGCATGATCTTTACATGTCTTGAAGCTCAACCTAGACTGGATGTTTGTAGGAGTTAAACTACCATTAGATTCATGGAAAGCTCTAAATTTGGAACTAGCAGTTAACTGTTGGTGCACCTCTAACTTCTTCAAAAAATTCCCATGCACCTTGGGAGCTAGCACACCTTAGAAGAAGTGTACCTAGTGTACCTAGAACACCTCAAAAGCTAGGTCCAAAACAAGCAAAATTTTACCAAGTGTCAAAACTAAAATTCTAGCTTCTAGGTTTTGTTCCCCTTCATACCAGAGCTATGTTTGGGTATTTTCTCTTGAATTTCTCTATAATATTTGTGACTTGGGTTGCATCTAGCAAATCTATAGCATCATATTTATCCTTTACTTTTTGCCTATAGTTGCCCACCTCTATGTGAGCCTCTGCAAAATCTCCCAGTTTCACATCCAAATCTAACAATGCCTCTTCGGTCTTAAATATCGATTTGATATCCTCATCAATGGAAAAAAATTCAAAAGTCTTTGAAAATTGTTCAGAAACTACTTGCATAGTCATTAGTTTATCTCTTGAATCATCTTCAAAAATTTCTAAGCAAGCATCACTGTAATGTCTCTCTAGCTCCAAAATTTTCTATTGGGTTTGATCCTTGAGCTTATAAATATATGTGTAATGTTTCTATTACTTTATTGCCATCCACAATCTTCTCTATCCAATCATCTATTTTATCTAACTCATTTGTAGTATATACATCCATCAACATCTGATATCTCTAACCCTTTATTGACTGTAGTGCTTGCAGGTCTTTAACCTAGGTATGTACTTCATCCATTAACCCAAAATCTTGGTTCAATATAGAAACCAACTTATCTACATTATTCTACATGTGGTGTAGTATTTTAAGATTTTCCTGTATGATCTATACAGCTTTTCCTTCAAAACTTTCTCGCCATTGTTGATAAGCCTTCAAAAATCGATCTAATTGCACATTCTCCTTATCCCTCTTATCAAGTGTCACATTTAGAGTATCCTCAAGATTATTAGGATCCAACAGACCAAATACTTCATTCAAATACCCTCTTAGGATTTCATTCTACTTTCAAAGTTTTATCAATTCAGACTCGTCCTATTCCAAGTGCTTAAACACTTCTTTGATTCCCATAGTAACCATCAATTTGGCAGTATCCATAGTGGGTTTCCAAGAAAGACCTCCTTGATTTGATAATCTTTTGGAGTCAAATCCTCAATATCTGTGTAGAGGAGGGATAGCAACGTGGGTGAACAAGTCCTAATTTTGATCACTTGTGACAAAGGCCAATATTCATGCATCAGCTATGGGTGGCTCAGGTTTCTTGAGAGCTTCAATTAATTCTCTCATTCCTACTTCCTCAGTACTATATAGTTTCCTTTTGTTCCTAACCATAACCTCTTTTATTAACCATATCAAAGTATCTTCCATCAAATATTTACCTTTAGATGAAGGATTTTGTACCGCTAGGCTTTTTCCCTTATCACTCCTCTTTAGAGTATTCTCCTTTTGTGACAGATCCACATCGGGTATCTCTGTGTCTGTTGAGTCCAAAGTCCTCACTTTTGTATCTTAGGAAGTTTGTTGAGGTTCCTCATATATTTTCCCTTATCATCGATGGGTATTTGTTATGGCTCTTCTTCCTATTCAACTTGCACCTATTCTTCATTACCCAAAGGGAGAGGAGTATCTGAACCATTATCCAAGCAAGATAAAACTTGACTAGGTGATGGTGGAGCACTTGAAGGTCCTTGTGATTGAGGTGGAAATTGACTCCTATCCTCTTGTGAAGGTTGATTTGTCAAAGTATCCCTTATCTTTTCGCCTACCAGCTCAATGCCTACAAGCATGAAATCAAAATCTAACATCTGAAAGACATCAGCCCCTTTGTCCTCTTGCTCGTCAATCCATTATTGTAATTCATCCTATGAAGTTGTAGCCTGAATAGGCTATGTAGAAATGGATGGTGGTTTAATAGTAGAGATTTTTCTCCATTCTACCTTTGTAGCCCTAGCAAGATGAGTCCTCTGACTCAAACAAAGGTTATCTTCTTCATCTTCATCATCATATTCTTCCTCTTTTGAAATAACTTTTGGGACTAATGGAAAAGGAATAACCTTTCTTATCACTTTTTGTAGTGCCTCTCATGTTTGTAGTCTGTACCTTGTCTATTTTGATTTGATAGATACTTGATACTCTTATTATTTGTACCTTATGATGACTTGAGGGTCGGATGATATACTTTTATTTAGTACCATAGATGCTTTACTGTTATAATGTTCAGTTTATCATATTTTCATGTTGATGTTATTTTCAGATGATAGTAGATATATGATGATATCTAGTTATATGGTTTATTGGACATATATGTTGATTATGTTATGAGATGGAGTTTATGCTATGGTTATTTACTTCATTCTTGTATGTTTACACTTTCTACAAATGTGAGTGATGTAAATGGATTAATTAGGTATTTAATGCATTTCGCTTCAGCTATGATATTATATGCAATTGCACTTGATCATGTATTTTAGTGTGTAGGAATTATATCCCTGGCAATGGCATATGGAGTTAGTGATTCAGCTATTTATATTTTACCAATGTCATCCCTATATGGTCGACGTATCCTTATTTTAATTGTTTTAATTAAAACCTTTCGATGATTACTAAATCCGAACTCATCTATATTATGTGATTAGACCAGTGAGCATGTCTATGCATTTAGAGGTTCGCATCATCATGAAAATGTTAAGTGATTTTGGGTTTTCAAGTTTTAAATCTTTTCAGATTTAATTTCTAGAAGCTTTTCCTTAGGTGAATTCTCATTATGAAGAATAACCTATTTTTGTTTGGGTCAATTTAGAGTCTAGCTACTCTAGTTGGCTATTTTCCCTAATTGACTATTCACTTGAAAAGTGAATAAGAATTGAAAAAGTGATTTCATTATTCACTTCTCACTTTTTGAAATAGAAATTTGAGAGCTCTTTTGTGAATCCTCTTCTGAAGGATTCAATTTATGTTCATTCTAGGAGCTATGAGTGTGGGTTTTTTGTGAGGTTAATCTCGTTGGATCCATCTCAAGGAGTTTTTTCTTTACCATCATTTTCAACAGTTTCAGTGGATTATTTATTTTATTCTACAGGTTTTAGTTTCTGCCCCTTTTGCTGTCAAGTAGGACCTTCCCATTTTGTTTTTTTTGCTTCATTTCAGCTTTTGTTTGTAGTAGTATGTTAGGAGGCTAAGAACTAGTGTTGCCCTCCATTTCTGTTTGTTCGTTCTACTCAGTTGGTTGAGTATGAATGTTTTCCCTATTTTTGGGATGGGGGTTTGGGGTTTTGAGTTGTTATGGTGGCCATTTTTGCATACGGTGTCCGAACTCATTTATTTTTGGATTTTTGGGATTTTAGTACCCAAAGGTTAAATGGGTTTTAATTTTGGAATTTTTTAATTTTGGAATTTTTTAGTTTTGGGGGTTTTACCTCATTTTGTGTGTCACCCTATTTTCTCGAGTTTTCTTGGCATGAGTTTGGTCATGGACCTTGATGATCCATTTGGATGTTGGTCAAACTTTTATTACATTTTTATGTTGCAATGGGATGCATGTTCTATTTGTCCTTCTGATTCTATTTTCAATTGAGTGACTTTCTATTTTGTGTTCTCATTCAGTCCTTGTGTTATGATCTTCATGATGGTGGTGTGCCACACACAAGTACGTGCACATACACTTGTCAATTGACTTGTGAGTCTCAATCTTTTGTGGTACTTCTAGAAGCTATGATCATTAGGGTTGGGTTGGGAATTTGTATGCCTACGGGCACTCATCATTGGATGAGTATGGGTAGGGTAGGGTAGCATATGGAGGGGGCTTCTATCTCACAACCTGGTGACCTTGTTTGATAGGGTTGGCATGAAGAAGTTTTAAGTAAGTGATAATTAAATAAAATGTTGGGTGGTAATAAAACTTAAGGTAATAAAATGTGTATGTGGGGCCCTCTGTTGAGGAGTTGAAATGCACGATCCAAGCTTGGGCTTGTTAATGCCAAGTGACTCTCCATGATGTCAGCCCCTACTTAGAAACCTATTGAGATGTCTAACCAGGACCTATAGTTTATGTATTGTCTATGTCTTGCATTCAATCATCATATTGTCTGGCATGTGTGTTAGCCATGGATGTTGTTTTGTGTGTGTTTTTTGGTTGGATCATTATCTCCATCAGCATAGTGGGTGTGGACCTATGGGTGTCATGTGGTTGGGAGGCATAGCTAGTGTTGTGTGGTTGGGAGGTATAGCTACCTGCACCACTGTTAGGGACTAGTGTACAGAGATGGTCTATTGTTCTAGCATGACTATTGCTAGATGTTTTCACTTGGTACTTTGAGTTTCAAAATATGCTTTCTTGTGATTTATACTTCCATTGGAATGATTGTATATCATGTTTAGATAATGTTAGATTTGATACATTTCCTTATTATGATGATTAGCATGTGATAGGTGATGTCATCTACTTGTAGGATTATCTTATGCTTTACTTCTAGCATGTTAGATTTCCTTATGCTTTTTTTGTAGCATGTTTTAGTAGTGACATCCCTATTATGATAGTACCGACAATCTGGTCAATGGCCTGGGATGTTAAGTGTGGGGGATGGCTAGGGCCCCAGATGGTCTTATGATGCCATTGACGGTTGGGAGGAACCGCATACTTAGTTTGTTAATTCTATTCATCGCGATGTTATTTCCATTCACTGCAATGTTTTCCTTTTGTTCTTTTCCTTTGTTGTATGATTAGATGGTTAGATGTTATTTCTAGCTTTCCATCTTTTAGATATGGTTCAAGTGTTCTTGCCTCAAAATGTGGATCTGGTACTCTCCGATGTGGAGGAACTTTGTTTCTTAGTTTCCTTACCTTTTTACTACTTTTTGTTCTTGCGTGCTGATTTGAGATCTCGCATGAGATTGTACTTTCTCACACAAGGATGCAAGTCTTCGCGTGGTGTAGTGGCTTTCTTCACAAGGTTGGGCAATTCCTCATGTGAAACCCTACACTAGTTCTAGGGTGTCTTGGTTGTTTGACCAAACACTTCCTCATGCAACAATGCACTTCCTTGCACAAAAATGCACTTCTTCATGTGGCATGTTGCAATTCTTCACATAAAAATTGTCACTTTGTTGGCTTTGCACGAAAAACAGGGGCTATCTAGGCTTGTCAGAGAAAAGTTCAAAAGTTGGTTTTGGACACCCTTCTAGGTTTTACACCTTCCTAGTTCAAAAAAAAGTTCCTAAGGGGTTTAAAATATATCATTTAAGTATAAGGAAACTTATACTTAAGATATATTTTAATATATGCAACGAGTCTTTTGAGATAGGTTCCAGACCTCTACGGGCTAAGATAAAGATTCTAGGAAATTTCAGGGCTTCAGAAATTCACACTTAGCCAATTTTTTGGGCTTTAGGATTTCAAACTTAGCCAAATTTTAGGGCTTTAGGATTTCAAACTTAGCCAATTTTTAGGAGTCAGCATTTTTCTTTCAGCTTAGTTGATCTATTATGTTTTCTTATTTATGTTTTGGCCAGTGGTGTCACTTGTAGATCTTTGGTGGTTGGTTGTTGGATAGTCTTCCATTGTGATGCTTATGATCTATTTATGTTGTTTTCATGTGCACTTACACTTGTTTAAAAAAATTATCTTGTTGGTATTTCATCCTTGTTTCCAAGGATCTTCGGGTGGGGTATTACATCTGGTATCAGAGCCCATTTTGCAACATTGGGATCTCTGTGTTATGCTTCCACTATGATTTTGTTTGCTATTGTGTATTTCTATATTATGTTTGATTATTTGATATCTTGTTGGTTCATGCTTTCAACTCTTATGCTTGTGATCTAACTTTTCTGACATCACCTCTTTGTTCCCATAGTGATGCCTCTTGTACATAGACCTAGTGGCTATGGTGGTACCTATAGTAGAAACTGTGGAAATGAACATTGTGAAGAGTGATGGAAGGATGGAGAGGGAGAATAGGGTAATGCTAATTAGGTTCTTGTGGGGGCATTAATGCCAGTACTCTAGAAGATTCTTGCTCGGTTGGGACCTCATGTTAAGGAGCACCAATAGGATCATGATTAGGAAGAGGGATCTCATCATGGAGATTCCCATCAGTCAAAGCATAGGGAGGAAGAGCATGAACAGGAACATTCTCATACACCACCCAGTGGAAGAAGGCACCAATGGAGGGGTCATAGCTAGGATGGTGATGATCTCACTTAGATTGAGATGATGCAAGAACTTTAGAGGTCCAAACCACCAGAGTTTGATGGCCAGGGAACAGGACTCAAGGCTAAGACTTGGTTACTTGATATGGGGCATTGTTTCTCATTATTACCTTATGGGAGCAATGTAAAGGCCCATTTTTTGATCACACAACTAAGGGAACATGGTTCCATTTTGTGGGATGGATAGAGTGAAAGGCTTGGTATCAATATCATGAATCTCAAATGGGAGATCTTGGAGGAAAGGTTTAGAGAGAAGTTTATGTCATCATAGTATCGTGAAGCTTGTGTTGATGAATTCCATGAGCTTAAATAGGGCTTTATGATAGTTGATCAATATGAGAAGAAGTTCCTTGGTCTAAAATAGTATTTGAGCTATAGGCATGATGATGTACTCATCACCCAACATTTTGTTAGAGGCCTCAAAGACTCCATCATTGGAGATATCTGTGCTCATCAACTAAGGACACTTACTCTTGTCTTGGAGAAGGTAAGGATCATAGAGATAAATGTGGATAGGGGGTATAGTAGTAAATCTAATTCTTAAAACCAAAGTGCATGATCTTCGGGGTAGGATGCATAGTATTCTTAGTCCTCTAGAAAGGCCCATACCGAGTCAACACCCTCTTAGGGTGGTTCTCATCATAACTGAAAGAAGGGTTATAGGACCAAAGGTGGTCAATCTTCTAGTACCTTAGGGAAGAAAAGGGATAGCTAGAACCAAGGACAGAAGTCCTAGCACGATCATCCTCCTTAGAGTGCTTAGCAGAATTCTAGCAGGGGTAGTGCATCTTATCCTAGTACTACCCAAGGTGGTAGTGGGATACGACCCAACTTTTTTGGGAACTATTATTCTTGTGGCCAGCCTAGCCATAAATCTTATGATTGTTCGATCAAGCCATCCATAGGACCTAGTAAGGGCACAATGAGATCTAAGCCTACTATAGGAGATGCAGGTCAAAATCACTAGGTCTTTGCGATGGTTGACAACTATCAAGCTGATCATCAAGGTACAGTAGTCAAGGCTATAGGTACGTTGCCTGGTATTTCAGCTTCAATTTTGTTTGACTCTGGTGCTTTAGATTCTTTCATTTCACCATCTCTTATTCAGCAATGTGGGCTAGTGGCAGTACATCAGATTGATAGGTGGCAGGTTGAGTTAGCCACAGTTTCCAAAGTGGTTGTTGACTCATTGGTCAGAGGTTGTAGTTTGAATTTGGGAACCTTCACCACTGTAGTGGATCTACACATTCTACCTCTGGGATCATATGACATTGTGTTGGGCATGAATTGGTTAGCTACCCATTAGGAAAATATCAATTGCCATCGTAAGGTGGTACAATGTGTGGATGACACAAGTGGGTAGGTGGAACTTTTGGGAGTTCAAAGACTAGTCTCGCTTTGTATGATCTCATCTAATCAGCTAAAGAGAAGTGTGTGAAAGGATTTTCAATTGTTTCTTGTGTCTGTCAATGATCTCAAGGAATTGAGAGCCATACAGTGACACTTGATGATCACCCACTCCTTCAGGAGTATGCAAATATGTTTCTTGATGAGATTCCAAGTATGCCATCGCAGTGTGACATTGATTTTTGAATTGATCTTGTACTAGGAGTGGACCCAATTTCATGAGATCCTTACTACATGACTACTCAAGAGTTGAGTAAGCTCAGATTGTAGTTGGAGGAATTTTTTTCCAAGGGCCATATTCATCCTAGTGTATCCCCATGGAGTGCACCAGTCATCTTCATGAAGAAGAAGGATGGTTCATTGCATTTGTGCATTGACTATCAACAATTGAATAAGGTGACGGTGTAGAACTGTTATCCTTTGCTGAGGATAGATGACTTGTTCAATTAGATGAAAGGAGCTTGAGTGTTCTCAAAGATTTATCTTAAGTTGGGATACCATCATCTTTGTATTCAAGAGGTTGATATTCATCAAACAAATTTTTGTACATGGTATGGGCATTATGAGTTCATGGTTGTACCCTTTTGGTTAACTAATGCACCATCAGTATTTATGAGATTGATGAATGGTGTATTTCACATTTACCTTGATTAGTGTGGCATTGTATATTGATCTATTCAAAGACTGTGGAGGAGCATGAAGTCCATTTACATTAGTTATTGCAGTGCTTGAGAGACCATCAATTGTATGGAAACTTAAGTAAATGTGGGTTCTTCCAGTCAAAGGTGAAGTATTTGGGACACATCATCATTAGTGATAGAATTGTAGTGGATCTAGAGAAAATTCATGCTATCATGGATTGGCTGGTACCCACTAATGTCTCAAAAGTTTGTAGTTTCATGGGATTGGCGGGTTACTAGTGTTGCTTCGTGAAGGATTTCTCATGAGTAGCTCATCCCATCACTTCTCTTCAGAGGAAAGGGAATAAGTATATTTGGTCAGACCAGTGTGAGGTAGCATTTAATGCTCTTAAGGAGTGTTTGACTAGTGCACTAGTCCTTGTAGTACTTAATCTTGTAGGTGATTTCATGGTTTGCACAAATGCTTCATTGGAAGGCATGGGTACGGTGTTGATGCAAGATGGTCGACTGATTGCATATGAGTCTAGAAAACTCAAGGACCATGAACTTAACTACCCCACTCATGATTTGGAAGTCACGGCCGTAGTGCATGCCCTTGTCTATTGGAGGCATTTTCTTTTGGGACACAGGTTTGAGTTGCATAGTGATCATAGAAGCTTGCAGTATATCTTTACTTAGCCAAAGTTGAATGCATAATAGCATCATTGGATGGACTTCTTATGTGAGTATGACTTTAATGTCCATTACATTAAAGGGAAGGAGAATGTTGTCACAGATGCCTTAAGTAGGCGGCAACATGAGGTATCAGTGATGTCACTAGGAGTGGATTTGCGAGGCCATATCTTGGAGGCTTTTCCTAATGACACTAGGATCAGGAGGTGAGGGTGGAGATTGAGTCCAGACATACCCTTGAGGGGAGATTTTTAGGTTATGTTCTTGATTCTGATGGACTACTGCATTACATGGGGTGTATCTATGTACCTGTGTTGAGTGATATTCATACCTTGGTTTTGTCAAAAGCACATTGTGCACCATATTCTACACATCCATGAGTCAAGAAGATGCATGTTGATCTCAAACAGTTGTACTTTTGGGTAGGGATGAGATGCGATGTTGTTGATTTTGTTGCTAGATGTCTTGAGTGCCAGAGAGTGAAGGTAGAGCATTAGCATTCAGTGGGTCTCTTGCAACCACATACGATTCTAGAGTAGAAGTGGGATATGATATCTATTGATTTTATTATAGGGTTTCCTCTGTCATTGCAGAGACATGATTGTATCATGGTGACAGTGGACAAGTTGTCTAAGGTAGCACATTTTTCACCCATGATAGGATCCTACACAACTTCTTCTATAGCATATGTTTTCTTGGTGGATATCATTTGTTTGCATGGGATTCCTCGTCAGATCATTTTGGATAGAGATCCAATGTTTACTTATGCACTTTGGACATCTCTCTAGCATGCTTTGGGTGCGCAGCTCAATTTTAGTTCAGCTTATCACCTGGAGACTGATGGTTAGACTAAGAGAGTGAATCAAGTTCTGGAGGATATGTTTCACATGTATGTTATGGATAGGCAAGTGAAGTGGGAGGACTATTTGTACCTTGTTGAGTTTGCATACAACAACGGATATCATAGTTCTCTTGGCATGTCACCTTTTCAAGCCTTGTATGGTAGACCATGTCGTACTCCTTTGAGTTGGGATTGTTTAGAGGACTGAGTTCTTTGGGTCCAGAGATGCTTCAGGATATGGAGCAGCTGGTTGTTCACATTAGGGAGCATTTGGTTACTACTCAGGATAGGCAAAAGAAGTATGCAAATGCCCATAGGTTGGATCATCACTTTTTTGTTGGTGATAGACTATTTTTGAGAGTGCATCCGAGGAAGAGCCCCATCCATTATGGGAAAGGCTCCAAGTTGGCACCACATTTTGTGGAACCATATAAGATCCTTGAGAGGATCGGTCCTGTTGCTTATCAACTAGCGTTGCCACCTAGCCTATCACGCATCCACAATGTTTTTAATGTTTTTGTTTTGAAAAATTATATTGTGGATGTGACCCATGTTCTTGATTGGGATGCTTTGTAGGTAGGGGATGATAAGCTTACTTTGGAGGCCATTCATATCCTATAACACTAGAGGCTAACATTACGAGGTCGGGACATAGAGCAAGTAAGGGTCCAATGGAACCTGAGTGATGAGTCCTCTGTGACTTGGAAAGATGCTACATGAATGAGGGGATTGTACCCCTATCTTTTTTATGGCTTCCAAGAGTAAGACTATACTAGTGAGGGAGGATGTAGTGCCTCTCATGTTTGTATTATGTACCTTTCCTATTTTAATTCGAGAGATACTTGATACTCTTATTATTTGTACCTTGTGATGACCTGAGGGTCGAATGTTATACTTTGATTCAGTACCATAGATGCTTTACAGTACCATAGATGCTTTACTGTTATACTATTCAGTTTATCATATTTGCATGTTGATGCTATTTTGAGATGACAGTAGATCTATGATGATATCCGATTATATGGTTTATTGGACATATTTGTTGATTATGTTATGAGATGGATTTTATGCTATGGTTATTTACTTCATTCTTGTATCTTTACGCTTTCTACAAATGTGAGTGATGTAAATGAATTAATTAGGTATTTAATCCATTTTTCTTTAGCTATGATATTATATGCAATTGCACTTGATCATGTATTTTTGTGTGCAAGAATTATATCCCTAGCAATGGCATATGGAGTTATTGATTTAGCTATTCATATTTTACCAATGTCATCCCTGTATGGTTAACGTATCCTTATTTTAATTATTTTAATCAAAACCTTTTGGTGATTAGTAAATCCAAAATCATCTACATTATGTGATTAGACCAGTGAGTGTGTCTATGCATTTAGAGGTTCACATTGTCATGAAAATGTTAAGTGATTTTCTATAATTTTGAGTTTTCGGGTTTTAAATCTTTTTGGATTTAATTTATGGCAGCTTTGCCTTAGGTGAATTCCTATTACGAAGAATAACCTTTTTTTTTTTTGGTTGATTCAAAGTATAGCTACTCTAATTGGCTATTTTCCCTAATTGAATATTCACTTGAAAAGTGAATAAGCATTGAAAAAGTGATTTCATTATTCACTTCTCACTTTTTGAAATAGAAATTTGTGAGCTCTTCTATGAATCCTCTTCTGAAGGATTCAATTTTTTTTCATTCTAGGAGCTATGAGCATGGGTTTTCCATGAGGTCAATCTCATTGGATCTGGCTTGGGGAGTTTTTTCTTTGCCGTCATTTTCAACAGTTTCGGCAGATTATTTATTTTATTCTATAGATTTCAATTTCTGCCCCTTTTGTTGTCAGGTAGAGCTTTCCTATTTTCCTCCATTTTATCTTTTGTTTCTTGTAGTAGTATGTTAGGAGGTGAAGAACTAGTGTTTCCCTCTATTTCTGTTTGTTGGCTCTGCCTGGTTGTTTGGATATGAACATTTTCCCTATTTTTGGGATGAGGGTTTGGGGTTTTGAGTTGTTATGCTGGCCATTTTTGCATACAGTGTCTGAACTCATTTATTTTTGGATTTTTAAGATTTTAGTACCCAAAGGTCAAATGGGTTTTAATTTTGAAATTTTTTATTTTTGGGGGTTTTTACCTCATTTTACGTGTCACCCTATTTTCTCAAGTTTTCTTGGCATGAGTTTGGTCATGGACCTTGATGATCTGTTTGGATGTCAGTCGAACCTTTATTGCAATTTTATGTTGCATTGGGTTGTGTGTTGTATCCATCCTCCCGAGTCTATTTTTAGTTGAGTGACTTTCTCTTTTGTGTTCTCATCCAATCCTTGTGTTATGATCTTCATGATGGTGGTGCACCACACACGAGTATGTGCATGTACACTTGTCGATTGACTTGTGAGTCTTGATCTTTTGTGGTACTTTTGAAAGCTATGATCATTGGGGTTGGGTTGGGAATTCACATGCCTATGGGGACTCATCATTAGATGAGTATGGGTAGGGTAGGGTAGCATATGGAGGGGGCTTCTATCTCATAGCCTGGTGACCTTGTCCTATAGGGTTGGCGTGAAGAAGTTTTAAGTGATAATTAAACAAAACATTGCATGGTAATAAAACTTAAGATAATAAAATGTGTGTACGGGGCCCTCCATTGAGGAGTTGAAATGCATGATCCAAGATTGGGCTTTTCAATGCCAAGCGACTCTCCATAATGTCAGCCCCTACTTAGTAGCCTATTGAGATGTCTGACCAGGACCTATAGTTTATGCATTGTCTATGTCTTGGATTTAGTCATCATACTATCTGGTGTGTGTGTGTGTGTGTGTTAGCCATGGATGTTTTTTTGTGTGTATTTTTGGTTGGATCATTATCTCCATCATCATAGTGGGTGTGGACCTATGGGTGCCACGTGGTTAGGAGGCATAGCTACCTACACCACTACTAGGGACTGGTGTATAGAGACGGTCTATTGTTCTAGTGCGACTGTCATTGGATGTTTTCACTTGGTACTTCAAGTTCTAAAGTATGCTTTCTTTTGATTTATGCTTCCATTGGAATGCTTTTATATCATCTTTAGATGATGTTAGATTTGACGCATTTCCTTATTATGATGATTAGCATGTGATAGGTGATGTCATCTACTTGTAGGATTATCTTATACTTTACTTCTAGCATGTTCGATTTCCTTATGCTTTTGTTGTAGCATGTTTTAGTAGTGACATCCATATTATGATAGTTCTAACGATCTGGTCAGTGGCTTGGGATGTTATGCACGGGGGATAGCTAGGGCCCATGATGGTCTTATGATGCCATTGATGGTTGGGAGGAACCATGTACTTAGTTTGTTAATTATGTTCATTGCGATGTTATTTCCATTCACTGTGATGTTTCCCTTCTATTCTTTTCCTTTGTTGTATGATTAGATGGTTAGATGTTATTTCCAACTTTTTTTCTTTCAGATATGATTCGAGTGTTCTTGCTTCGAAATGTGGATCTAGTACTCCCTAGTGTGGAGGAACTTTGTTTCTTAGTTTTGTTAGCTTTTTAGTACTTTTTTTTCTTGCATGCTAATTTGAGATCTCACACGAAATTGTACTTTCTCGCGTGAGGATGCAAGTCTTCACGTGGTGTAGTGGGTTTCTTCACATGGCTGGGCACTTCCTCACGTGAAACCCTATACTAGTTATGGGGTGTCTTGGTTGTTCAACCAAACACTTCCTCATGCAAAAATGCACTTTCTCGCTCAAAAATTCACTTCTTCGCATGGCATGTTGCACTTCTTCATGCAAAAACTGGCACTCTATTGGCTTTGCATAGAAAATAGGGGCTATCTAGGCTTGTCGGAGAAAAGTTTGAAAGTTGGTTTTGGACACCCTTTTAGGTTTTACACCTTCCTAGTTCAAAATAGATTTGCTAAGGGTTTTTTAATATATTGTTTAAGTATAAGTTAATGTCAACTTATATATAAGATATATTTTAATACATGCAACGAGTCTTTTGAGATAGGTTCCCGACCTCTACGGGCTACAATAAAGATTCTAGGAAATTTTAGGGCTTCATAAATTTAGACTTAGCCAAATTTTAGGGCTCCAAATTTTTAGGGCATCAGGATTTCAAACTTAGCCAAATTTCAAGGCTTTAGGATTTTTGACTTAGCCAATTTTCAGGAGTCAGCATTTGTCTTTCAGCTTGGTTGATCTCTTATGTTTTCTTATTTATGTTTTGATTAGTGGTGTCACTTGGAGATCTTTGGTGGTTGGTTGTTGGATAGTCTTTTGTTGGAATCTTTATGATCTGTGTATGTTGTTTTCATGTGCACTTACACTTGTTTTAAAAATATATATCTTGCTAGTATTTCATCCTTCTTTCCAAGGATCTCTGGGTGGGGTGTTACACTTTTTGTCTCCTTATCCTTCTAATTGGAGTTTTCATCTTTCTTCTCTTGGAAATTGATGGGGATGCTTCTTCCTCTTCTGTAGGTAGAGACACTTCCTTTGCTTTTGTTTCAGCTCCTTGTCCTTGTTCTAGTAGTAGCACTAGTAGATTATTCTGAGTCTGGATAACTTCTACATTTTTGGCCCCTTGTACATTCTCGGCCCCTTGGTGTTCTGGTGCTTGAGTTGCCCCTTCTTTAGGCTCAACTTGTTGGGGAGAAGTTATTTTCCTCTTGATTTCACCCTTCTATGCCCTAAAGTATATAACTTCTCTATCAAGTTGATACACTATTTCTTGCCTCACTGGAGACTGAGCTGTGAATGTTGGCACTAACACTTTCACTCCTCTACCTTTCACTAGGTGGGTTGTAGCATGGAAAAATATGGTTTTTGGAATTGGATCTAGCTTGAATGGTCTTTTGATCCAATCCTTGGTAAATTAGATGGCATGCCTTGCCCTATCATTAATATCTACATTTTTTCTCTATCAATTTATGCATTCATGATAGGTTGATTAGATATCTTATCTCTATTGTACAAGGGATCTAGGACCTCTTCAATGTCTTACTGCATTATCTTTAAAGGTACCTTTATTTTCAAGGCACTGCCTACCAAATGGAGAGTCATCCTACAATAATCTCTTATTCAGATTTCATAGTCATCCACTACATTCATCCAATGATCCTCTATGGCATCTTCATGTTGGAATTGTTTCCCTATGAAGTATTGAACTCTACCAATGTTATCAAAATAGGGACAAAGAGATTTATAATCATCCAAGGGATATTGATCCCACTCAGACTCAAAAGTCACAATATCCTACTTTTGAACAACACTTAATGGATTTATAGTGATAGGTCTTACCCAGGTCTTCTTATGTTGCTTCCTTACTCTCTCATATGTAGACAAGAGTTGTCTTGCAATCTCCAGCAATATGAGTCTGTCACATGGATACCTAGGGAGCTTCTTTGGATTAACAGTCATACTTGCTACCCTCAAATAGGTGAAAGTCTTATATTGGATGTAGTAGGCACTAATTTGTGTAATCTTCACCGCTGCCTCATTTGACATCCTTTTCACATAATCTCCCTCAATGAACTAGATGATTGTGAACATTAAGGTATCATTCACTATTTTTTACTTCATGCTATGCTCTGAAATCTTTTTCCTTACTAACTAGGGGTATACCACATAAGGCCATGCATTTGCATCTTGCAAGTTACCCCTTTTGAATAATCTTGGATAATATGTTGCTCTTGTAGCTAATAGTAACACCAAATAAGATGGCCATATAGAATATTTAGTTGTTCTTGACCACCACTAATTGCTCATCTATATTTTCACTAAGAATTGAAGCTCAACCAATTGGCATCTTTGTTGTTTTGATGGTCTCAATAAAGTGTACTATCCATATATTCAGGTGTTCTGATGCTAGTAACCCCATGACTCTACTCAAGAGCACTATAGAATGTCTGGTATAATCTTTCATATAGCCCCTTGTCATATCTACTTTTCTTTCTTTTCATCCAAGAGGAGTCTTATCAATGAGATACGAAGATCGGAGGATTTTTGATGCTTCCTCTCCATGCTCTCTATACCACCTTTCTGCTTGATGTTATGTTAACCTGATATACTAATCTACTCTTATAAGATGGAATACCTTCTCTATATTCTTAAGCCTCAAATCTAGGACAATCTCTCCAGTTATACTTTTCACAACCCTTTCCTCTGAAACATAGTTCTCTACCAATGGCATGATCAACTCGAAAGACTATATTGATATTGGTTGTGATGTTGTGTTTACTAACCCTAATCTGATAAGTGCAAATACTATTAGAGACCTCTCAGTTGGTTTGTTTCATAAAACTAGGAACACATTAAAGTCGATATGGTCCATATTAGTATCCCATACTCTAAATATTCATCATGGAATCGTGACTTTGCTAGAACACCTTGGAATTTGAAGACCACTAGTTTTAGAACCACCTTTACAATGAGGGAGGATGAGGATGAAGCCATTTAATCTACCAAAAATAAAATTCCATTAATCTAAAAGATTAAAAAAATTAATTAAAACAAATCCTAATTATGACAAAAATATAACCTAGAAACCCTAAAACCTAAAACTTTCTAAAAACACCTAAAAAACCCTAAAACACCTCTAGAAGACAAAAAATGGCACACCTTACACACCTTAGAGGTGCGCTAGGTTTCCTTTCCTAAACAAAACTCTCAATACTAAGAGTGTGCACCTAGCACACCTTGCAGGGTGAACTAGGTGCACACCCTTATAATGTGCTAAGGAAAGGGGGGGTGTTGAAAGGGTTACACACTTAGCACACCTTGTGGGGTACGCACATAATAAGCTAAGAAAAGGGGGAGTGTTGAAAGGGGTGCACACTTAGTACACCTTGTGGAGTACACCCTTATCTACACTTGGGGAATTGTTTAGCTATGACAGGTGTGCATGTGTGCACCTTGGATAGGTGCACACATGTGCACCTTTCACTAAAGTGGTTGTGTTTTTGTTAGTTTTAGGTTTTGTTTGTTTTTTTTTATTAAGTGCATGCAAAAAAAGGTGTGCACCTTTTTTTTGTTTTTAAACATGTTTGTGTGTTTTGTGTGCAGGATATGAAGCAGAGTGGCGCACCTTATGAGGTGTGGAGATGTGTTATTCACTTTGACTTGGAGGATAAATGAAGTAAGAGGGAGGGCTTTCGATCTTTTATAGGCCTGGGGCAGAGCATATCTTTGAAGGTACGCACCTGTGCAAGTGTGCACTTCTAAGGGAAGTGCTCCAATTAGTGTATTTGGTGCACTAGCAGACCTTTTGGGGTGTGCTAGGTGCACCAAGTGTGCTAGTGTGCCCCTTTACAAAAAGTTGAATTTTCCTCATTAGAACCTCCAATTTTTTGCAAAATGGGTTCTCAGGCAAAGACTTAGACTAGGTAAAAATTCCTTTAAAAGACTCAGACCCCAAACTAGGGATCTGAAAAGCTAAAAAATGAACTAGGGGGTCCCCATTTCTAAGAAAAATGGGGCTTGCATTGTGAAACCACAACAACTCTAAAATATTGGTTGCACTATATAAAAAAAAGACCACAACCCTTTTGATCAGAGAAGCTATGTCATTAAGGTCTTCCATGTGTGATAGTTATGAGGGGTCAGAAGTTCTAGACAAGTAGAGGTCTCAGCCATTGTGTTAGAAGGTGTTGGATTATTTTTTTTAAGTGTTCTAGTTTACTGATGTAAATACAAAAAACAATAATACAAAACACCCTCCACAATACAAAAAAAAATGAACCCCAACTGCTAGAAGGAATGCATAAACAAGAAGAGAGAAAAAAGCTTCAGTTTGAGTATCAAATGTACCTTTGAGAAATACTAACAAAAATAGTAGAGAATATAGATAGGGCTTGAGAAGATCTTTCCAGCACATTTTTCGAATAGAAAAATGGAGCTATAACAAACAAGTTACTCCTCCTAGAAGATTTAAGACATCTTCCAACTTTAAGTGCAAAAACAAATACCAAACTGGGAAAAATACCAAAAAATAACTATACCATTGTCTTTGTCTTTGAATCAACTTTCTAGTGCTTCTTTTAGATCAAAAAATACCCCCGTATTCTCAAGATATTGCCAAAAAATGACAAGGCCCTCAGAATGAGGAGAAAAAATTGAAAAGCCCAAAAAACTTGCCAAGGGCTAAAGATCTGGCCCTCGGGCCCCCCACATGACTACAGATTGGGCAAGAGGTGTGGTAGTGTCCCAAAAGCAATGCTTAGGAAGTGGAGAGGTGGCAATGGCTCGGTGGCTAAGCAGCGGTGGCAAGGAGGCGAAGCCGTGATGAAGTGAGAGTGGTTGGCAGGCTGAGGGTTGTAGCGGTCAAGCTAATCGTCTATGGTCACCGCAGTGGTTTAATGGAACCGCTAGCAATTTTTTAAATCGTCAATAGCTAAAAAAGTCCAAAAAAAATTTAAAATTAATTTTTCATCTCGAAGTGCATGCAAAGGTCATATGGGCCTATTATACAAATAAATTTTGCCTCCCATATCAACATTGTCCAAAAATGGAAAATGCTTTATGAAAATGGAGGTTTTTATGCCTTCTAAATCCAACCATGAGGTCTATTTGGCCGCAAAGCACTCCAAAAATCTAACATCCCCCTATTTTCAAGGGAAAAACTAAAATGTCAAATCTATTCTATCAAACCCTCATTCTTCTTTTTCTTCAAACAAGAGTAGGCAGTCGCAGGAAAGGCTCTCATACCATGTAGAATTTGATGATGAACAAATTCATAGATCCTTTGATATCCTGCATGTAAATAACCTATTACAAGGAAGAAAGAAAGGTAGAGAGAGAGAGAGAGAGAGAGAGAGAGAGAGAGAGAGAGAGAGAGAGAGAGAGAGAGAGAGAGAGAATAGTTTGCTCAATAAACAAGAAGATTGAATTTACTTGTGCAAAATAGAATGAATGAATTTACAACTAATCAATCCTTATAAAGGAGATCAAAACCCTAAGAGTAAATGACATTTAATACTTACTAATTAATTATTAAATAGAAATGCAAGGTGCATAAAGTGAAATCTTAAGAAGGGAGTAAAGGTAATTTAATACATGAAATGAAATTAACCTTTTACTTTGACAGTGTCCACACATTACCAGACATAACTCTTACTTCTTGAATTTCAAAAACTTTGATAACATAAAGATGCAAATATTTTTAAGGACTTTTCTTACATTTTCACTATTACTAATAATTCATCTAGCAATTTTGGTTGCACTCACAACTTCTTTGATTTGATTCACATACTGTGTAGCATTTTCACCTTCTTTCATTCTCATGTCATGCACTTGCCTCTAAGACTTTCATCTTTCACTCTCAACACATTTGGATCTCAACTATGTACAAGTGCTAACTTAAATCCCACATTTGTTTAGCATTTGTGCAGTTCTTGATATCATCAAACATGACATCATTGAGTGTAGATGCAATCTCAATCATCAAGTTATTGTGATTCCTCTTTTCAATCACTTGTTCCAATATCATAGGAGCATGAGATGTAACATATTTATTTCCCAGCCAATGAGTATTATTATCTCCTATCCTCGATAAACATAACCTCATTCTATCTTGCCATGATGAGAAATTCTCCTTATTAAACTTTGGTAGCTCTCTTATACATCTCCATATCTTTAGCTCAAGTTCATTTAAAATTATTTCTTTAAGCACTTTCTATGATACCAATTGTTAGATAATTGAGAGTGGAGTGGGGGTGAATCAGTTATGTTCCTATAGTCTCTTTAAACACTTTAGTACCAAAAATACTTCACAAACATCATAACATTCACTCGATGATCTCATTCAAATTCTTAATCAAATCACACGATCAATTTGCTTCAAACTATTTATTCATTGTTATTTTTATTAGCAACTATTTACTTAATTGTTATTGAGTTGTAGTAAAAAGTAAATAGCATGTAAAGAAACTTGCAACATGACAACAATCACACATTTGATACCAAGATTTTTAACGTGAAAACCATGTAAAAGGAAAAACCACCTGGGACCAGAAACACAAAATTTTCTCTCTTCTGAAGTGAGCTCTTCTAGGATCCTACCTTGTTAAATATTTACATACACATTATTAATGTAACCTAGTTAAAGAATTTACACCAAAAATGTCATCTAGACCTTATCACTCCTTGATCCTGTCTAGAGAGTGCCCTACTCTAAAGGACTTGTAAACACTACTAATTGATTTTACCATATAAAATTACATAGAATTTTTAGGTCCACTTAGTTAAGATATTTTTATGCTACAATGATTACAAAGTAATAGTATAAATTGATCTATTAGGTTTAGCACTACCTTACTTGTTTAGATCTTTGTTCTACTCACTCTCTTTCTGATCTCTTTACTGGATGATTCACGCCTTCTTACTTTAACTTTTCCTTAACTCTTTTATCTTCTCTCTTCTCTTCTTGATTCACCTTTCTCTTGTTTCTTCTTCAACTTTGCACAATCACAAACTTAACAGTAATGATCAATGGCCAAAAATGTGTTCTAGCTCCTCCTTAAATAGTAGTCTTATTGCATCTAGATTCTTCCAATTATTTCCACTTAATCAAAATCATCAATCTCAAATTCATTGCCTTTAGTCACTCTAAAAATAGAAATTTGTGTTCATATTTAAACTTATTCAATCTCCATTATGAGATCTTCATTTTATTTTTCCACTCGTTGATCTTGCAACAAACTTTAACTCGCTCTTTTGAACTTCTCAAACATTCTTTATTTTCACCAAAATTCAGTCTCATATTCCATCTTTACAAAATTGTTTTTCTTATTGTTACTCAATGCACATAACATTTCACTCAGATAAAACATCACTCAATCAATACTAACTTACTTGGTTAATACAAAACTTTCAACTTTGCTTTGCCAACTGCTTGGTGAACATTATAGTCACTCAATGAACATTGTCTTCCTTCTTTCACCTTGTGACTTGGTATAACTTGTATAACACATTACATTATAATATTACATGATTGTAAAATAATCAAACCAATATTACATTATCATTGTCCAAATCATTCAAGTGCTCATTGAATACCATTCTTATCAATTATATCATCAACATACTTTCTTCAAATCTTCTTCATTAATCAACTAATATATCACTCTACTAAATTAGAATAATGCCTAGCCAACTAAGAATTGACATAAATAATTTTTTGAAACTACAATTAAAATAATTTTTATTGTTTTATTGATGTCAAACCTTAGTGGCAAGACAATTTTCTATCTGATTTCAGTTTCATATCTAGATGATTGATGAAGACGAATTGAGAAGTTAGACATAACAATAGCACATAGAGGAAAGGTTGAGTTATGAGAGTAAACTACATTGGGCACTTGATTAGTTAGACTTTGACAAGATAAAGTGATTGTTTAATCAAGCTACAAGTAAAGAAGAAAATTGTACTGAAGCGATAAAAGATTGAGAAAATGTATAGGCTTGATCGAGCAATAGAGAAAAAGATTAAGGAACTTGAAGTATATGTCGAGTGATCAATGCTAGTGTCGATCAATCCATAGTATGTGTAGAGAAGTAGTGTTTACCAAGCATCAATATTGATTGAGTTTTAGTATATGTGTGAAACAGAATGTTGGTAGTGATCGAGTAACCTAGTGATGACCGAGCATCAGAACATAGTGTTGGTCGAGGGACAACATTTTGACAGTTTATGAGAAACTTGTGATTTCTAACTGATGGATTTGATTTCTTAGAATATGCAAAGCATGTGGAAGATAAGAATGGATGACCTAGAACATTTAAATAAAGAGAAATTATGTTTACATGTTCCTATGCAAGGATTCAAAGAGAAGTTTGGAGAAGTTTCTAGAAGAGAAAAGAGGAGATGAAATGTTGGAAGGATTTGATGAATCTGACCTAAACCTAAGATCTACAGTGGTTTTTAAGTGGAAAAATATCTTAATTATCTATTTAAAGAGGTACAAGGGCTAATAAAAATGGTTTTTGAGGTTAGCAAAGCTAGTGAAGACCTAAAAGGTTGGAGAATTTATTGATGATATTGATTGGTGAAATTAAGTAGAAGGTTGAGAAGAGTTGAGAAGAGGTGAAGAGTGATTGCTTGAAGGGTTACCAAGTGAATCAGAGAATAAGATGAGAATGAAGGCCAGTCAATGGATCAATATATGAGCCAAACTATTATCTATATTTTCAAAGTGAGTTGTATTTGTTAGATCAAAACGTATTGTTACTTTATAACCATTGTATCAGTATTAAAATCCTTTAATCAAGGTTTCATTCTTATGGAATGTTCAAAATTCCTCTAACAATGCCACTCCTAATAGGGTGATTAAATCCTTTAACAAGGTCATATTTACCTATGTGTTTTGTAACCTTTAAGAGGGTTGGATCCTCATAGAGCTCACTTCAAAAGAGTAAAAAGATTGGTAACATGTTACTGGTGTTTTTTCCCAAATTGGGTTTCCACATTAAATCCTAGTGTTAAACTTGTGAAGATGTTATTTGTGATGATTTATTGTTAATGTTCTATATTTTGCAAGTCTGTTATAATTAGGATAGTGGACTACTAGTTGGTGTTATTAATAAGTTGTTATAGAGGTTGAGCTAATGAATGTTCAGATCTGAAGTAGTTTAAGTGTTTGTTTGTTTAACCCCGCCCACTTATTCTAAACATTCTAACAAATGACAACATGACAATTAGTGTGAATTTTTTACATACATTCATAGCATTTATAGTTACATCAACAGTTGGGGCTAACATGTTGTCCCTCTCCTTAAAAACTTTTAAAATCATGGGCAAATTTAGGCTGTACAAAAATTTCCCTTTGGAAATCATAGGTGAATGTGTTTGATTTATCATGTGAAAAATAATTTTGATTGGCTATATCATGTAAAAAGAAGACCTGGCGACATACATCCTATAGTGATGGGCTCGGGGATGCAATCTATTTTTAGTAAAGTTGAAGTGACATGCCCTGCCACATATGTGGAAATTTTTTTCCAAATCAATGTAGGCCGATGTGCCAGATTCATCGATTGTTGAATACTTTACACTAAGTGAACTCTGGCAAGGCTTGTTATGTACTCTCTCTCCCTGGGTCTAGTAAATTTGATTGTGATTGTCTAACCTTATAAGTGGATCAATGGTACTCCTCTCTTAAACATCTAAGATAAATAAATATATTCCTTGTTATATTATGACTTTTCTAATTTGAGCATCTTAATGAATGCTAGAATGTGGTTCTTAACTAGAGTGAATGCATTAATTACTTTTAAAAACTTTGGTATTCTCTATGGAACCTAAAACAAATTCTTTATGTGGTGTCTCCTTTTGCACGTGTTTTTTATTAAAATGTTGTCAAGGGAATACAATATCTTCTCCATGTGTTATTTTCTTGTTCATTTTCCAAGGAAGTTTGGGGACTATTTTGGTTTTCCTTAGGTGGAAACATGAATATAATTGACATTGTTTTGAGTCAATAGCCTCAAGCAAAATCTAAACATATTTTTGTCTTTCTTTTTCATTGAATTATTATATTTTATTTAGAAGTTAAGGAATGATAATATATTCACTAGTAGGAGTAGCCACCTTATTGTTGTGTTGTGGAGCCTAATCAAAATTGGAGGTTAAATTTCCCCCTTTATTCGATGCAGTTTCTGCCCATATTATTACTATGGGTTTCGGGAGAAGCACTCCCATTGCATGGTAAAAGGCATCAGTTGGACTATTTTTCTATTGGATGACTTATTCTAGCCCTAATTTTGTAACCGACAAAAACCTTGTATAAAATGGCTTACGATTAGGGATTTCATAATGTATGATGGGATTATAGCTTCTTGTGGTGGTATTGAGCTATAAGGGATTGCATATTTTAATCATTGGATAATAAAAATATTGGACTCATTATTTGGTGGATGTAGCCTAAGGATTGGGTGAACAACATTAAATTTTTGTGTCTTGTGTTCTCTTCACTGCAATTTATAATTTTCTAATATTGGTTATATTTGCATGTATTTGTTATTTATGTTGGTGGTTAATCCTAACAAGTGGTATTAGAGCAAGGTTTTGTCATTGTTGTTTTTGTAAGATATCATCTGCAAGAAGGTCTCATAGTTGAGTGGGAGTCTCACACTTAAGTGCCCTAGTAATGGTAAATGAGGGTAAGATGAAGGTTGAGAATTTTAATGGGCACAACTTTTTGTTATGGAAGATGTAAATGGAGGATTATCTTTATCAGAAGGATTTATGGTTTCCATTGGAAGGAAAATCCAAGAAACCAACCATTATGATAGATGAGGACTAGGATATTTTGGATGTAAAGGCACTTGGAAGTATTCATTTATTCTTGGCGCAATCAGTGGCATTTAATATTACAAAAATGAAGAGAACAAAAGAGTTGATGCAAACCCTAGCAAGGCTATATGAAAAGCCCTCCACTTCAAACTAGGTATTTCTCATGAAGCATTTATTTAATATGAAGATGGAAGAAGGTAGGTCTTTTGCAGATCATTTATATGAGTTTAATATGATTACCAGTCAATTATCTTCTATAAATGTTAATCTTGATGAAGAAATTAGGGCTCTCTTGATATTGTGTTCTTTTCCTAAAAGCCAGAATGACTTGGTAATGGTTGGGACTATTTTTTTTTTGGATCTAATACCTTAAAATTTGATGATGTGATTGGTGTTATTTTGAGTGAGGAAACTCGTAGGAAAACCTCAGGTGGACCTACATCAGTGAGTTCTTTAAACACACAATGTAGAGGCAGAATGACTAAAAGAGGAAACAATTCTAGAAATTGTGGGAATCAGGTGGGGAATCAAAGGGGAAGAGGTTTCAATCCAAAGGAATGAGAAATTGTTGGTATTATGGGAAACCAAGGCACAAGAAGAAATATTGCTCAACTCAAAAGAACAATGAAAGAGACAAACAAGAAGGGAACAAGGAGGAAAATGTGGTAAGTAATAAATTTGTTGAGGATGCTTTGCTTCTTTCTTTAGAAAGTGTTGATGATTCATAGGCTCTAGATTCTCCCCACAGAGGTTATTTTCTTGATTATATCCAAGGAGATTTTGCACCAGTTTATTTGGGGGATAATGAAACTTGTTAGATTATTGAAAAGGGGAGAATTAAGATTAAGTTGCAAAATAGAAATCATTGGCTACTAGAAGAGGTAAGACATGTTCCAAGGCTGAGTAGGAATTTAGTTTTAGCAGTGCAACTGGGTGATGAAGGTTGCACGGTTAATTTTCATAATAAAAATTGAAAGGTTTAAGAAGGTTCCCTTTTAGTAGCAAGAGGTGTGAAAGTAGGAACCTTATATCTTTGTACAGGTAATATTGTTACTTCTACTTTGATTGTCTTAGAAAAATGAATGTTCAAGAACAATTGTTGTAGTTGAGCAGGGAGAACAAACAATTACTGTAGATTCTAAAACATCCCTATGGCACAATAGACTTGAGCACATGAGTGAGAAAGGTATTAAATTACTTCATTTGAAGAAATTTTTACCAGCTCTAAAATGTACCAATATGGATTTTTGTGGAAGTTGTGTGTATGAAAAACAAAAGGGAGTAAGTTTTGTAAAGAGTGGGAAGGAAAAGAAAAATGGAAAATTAGACCTTGTGTATATAGGATGTGTGGGGACCAACTCAGGTATCTGCCCTTGGTGGATCTCATTATTATGTTACATTCATTGATGATGCAACTAGAAATGTATGATTTTATTTTCTTAGACAAAAATCTAATGTATTTATAACTTTTAAGAGATCAAAATGCTTGTTTGAGAATGAGATTGGTAAAAATTTAAAATGTCTCAAATATTATAATGGTGGTGAGTATTACAAAAATGAATTTGAAGATTATTGTTCCACTAATGGGATTGGTAGGCATAAATTGTTCTGAGGACTCCACAAGAAAATGGAGTAGTTGAATGCATGAATGAGAAAATAATGGAGCATGCAAGGGGCACAAAATTGCATGATGGGTTTCCCTTAAACATGGGATTTGAGGTTGTCAATACTATTGTATATTTGATCAATAGAGGTCACTCTACTCCTTTGAGTTGTGGTATTCTAAAGGAAGCATGGATTGGTAAGAAGGTGTTACTCTTTTCTTAGAACCTTTGGTTGTGAAGAATTCACACATATAGATCCTAAAAATAGAACCAAGTTGGAAGCTAAGTCAAAAAAATGTGTATTTTTTGGATATGGCATTGATGAATTTGGTTATAGGCTTTGGAATTTTGAAAATCATAAAAATTGTAAGAAGTAGGGATGTCATATTCAATAAGAAAGTGTTGTCAAAGATCTATTTCAGTAGCATGAGAAGAAATAAAATGATTATTTAGTGCTAGACAATACTCAAAAGGATGACATTCTAGCATTCCCCCATGCTCTACAACGACTACAACAACAAATACCACATGTTGGTGAATTTAAATGTTATGATGAAGTTGTGCAGGTGGACATAAAGATCTAGTGGGAGTCTACAATGATAGAAGAGATGGACTCTATGCTGGAAAATCAGACTTGGGATTTATGCAAGTTACCGAAAGGTAAAAGGGTTTTATAGAATAAATGGGTTTACAAGTTAAAAGAAGAGGATGGAGGTAAGAAAATATTTAAAGCCAGGTTAGTTGTAAAAGGATTTGCATAGAAAAAGAGCATTGATTTTGATGAGATATTTTCTCTTGTTGTTAAAGTGACTTATACTCGCATTATTTTAAGTATTATGGCTAATGGAGATTTGCATTTGGAGTAGCTTGATGTTAAAACAACCTTTCTTCATGGTGATTTGGATGAAGAGATATATAAGGCACAACCATAGAGCTTTGAGGTCAGAACTAAGGAGAATTTAGTGTGTAGATTGAAGAAAAGTTTATATGGCTTGAAGAAAGCACTTCAATAATGGTATCTTAAATTTGACAATTTTATGAATGGGCATGATTATACGCAATGTCATTTTGACCATTGTGTTTATTTTAAGAAGCTAGATGATGACAGATAGATTATTTTATGTTTATTTTTTGATGATATGTTGGTAGCTGGGTCTAACATGGATCACATTAAGGGGTTAAAACAACAATTAGCACATTCTTTTGCTATGAAGGATTTGTGGGTAGAAAAAAAAAATCCTTGGTATGAAAATTTGTAGAGATAGGAAGAACATAAAATTGACATTATCTTAGGTTGATTATATTGAGAAGGTGTTGCAACGTTTCTCTATCGAGAATTCCAAGGTTGTTAGCACACCTTTTCCTAGTCATTTGAAATTGACTAAGGAGATGTATCCAAAGACACCAGAAGAGGAGGCTAAGATTTCCAAGGTACCTATGCTTCTATTGTGGGGAACTTAATGAATGCCATGGTATATACTAGGCCAAATATTGCACATGCAGTGGGAGTTGTTAGCAAGTATATGAGTCATCTTAAAATTGAGCATTGGAATATATTTAGATGGATTCTCAATTATTTGAGAGGAACATCCAATAAGTGTTTACATTTTGGGGCTCTACTAGTGATTTTCAAATCTATCTTGATTCAAATTTGGTAGGGAATATTGATATCAGATGGAGTACTATAGGTTATGTATTTACTGTTGGTGGGACAACAATGAGCTCGATTTCTCAAATGTAGAAGGTTAATACTTTATGCACTACAAAGGCATAGTATGTTGCTACTACAGAGGCAACCAAGGAGATGATATGGCTTCAATTCTTGATGGAAGAGTTAGGGCATCCATAAATGGATAAAAAAAATTATGGATAGCCAGAGTGTCATTCATCTTACAAAGAATTATGCTCTACATTCAAAGACAAAATACATATAGTTATGGTACCATTTCATTTTGTCAGATTTGGATGATGGACAATTAAAGCTGGAAAAGATAAATAGAGATGATAATCTAGCAGATATGTTTACAAAGGAGTGACAAGGGAGAAGTTAAACTCCTCTTCAACTTTGGTTGGTCTTCTAGATGAAATAGAATAAAGACCAACAGAGTCTAGGTGATTTTACATTCCAGTGGGATCTATAGGTTTAGTAGTGCTATGATCATTCTCCAAGTGAGAGATTGTTGTGTCCTGGATCCTAATCAAACCTAGAGATTAATGTTTCCCCAATTTCCCCCCAAATGATTACTATGGGGGTTTGGGGGTAATACCCCCAAGATGGGGTCAAGAGATAGCACCTCTTGCAAGGTCTTGTTGCGCAGTATAGGGTGGGGTCGAGGTGCAATGCCCCCGCAGGGGTTTTTGAAGGTAACATCCCCAAAGCCAAAAATGAATTTACTATTGTAAAAGGTATCATCTGTTACTTTTCTATTGAACAACTTATGTTAGCCCTAATTTTTTAACCAACAAAAACCTTGCATGAAATGGCTTATGATTAGGGATTTCATAATGTATGATGAGATTGTAGCTTCTTGCAATGGTATTGAATTGTAAGGGATTTCAAATTTTAATCACTGGATAATAAAAATATTGGACTTTTTGTTTGGTGGACGTAGCCTAGAGATTGGGTGAACCACATTAAGTCTTTGTGTCTTGGGTTCTCTTTTGTGTAATTTATTATTTTCTAATGTTGGTTATATTTGCATGTAATTGTTATTTCTTTCTATGGTTAATCCTAACATTTATTGAGTCTTCATGAAGACTCATTTACTTTTCTATTGATGTACATGTTATATTGGTAATGAACCTAAATAAGAAAAAAGTTTTAAAGCTTGATAGAAAATGGTATTATACATGTCTGTCCATGGGAAGTCTCTAATGGATTCACTTGGAGTAGAACTACTAAGGAATGTTCCCCATTAAAAAAGGTGCTACACAGCTTGATGACTAGTCTAAGAGTGTAAAAATAAAATGAAAGGAAGGAATTTGTACTCTAAATGGTACAACCAATTATTTCTCTCCCATAAGGTGTTGTTGATCCAATTCCTATTGCTAAACTATCGTCCTTAAGAAAACTTTTCTCTAGAGAACAAGGTCCTGGTATGGAATGATGAAGCTTTTGGTTGGGTAAGTTGGCTATAGAGACTTTGATTCTAAGAAGACACATTGCTACCTTTTTTGTCATGCGTACATATAAGATGGTTTTTTGTTGTACCTTTTTGTATAGACAAGCATTTCCATATGAAATGTAATTATGAAAGTTATGTATATCCTCTATGTAATACATGTTTCTAGTACATTGCACTTATTTTGATACTTGTACTCACCTTGATACTTTTATAATACAATATAATCTACACTCAATATTGTAACAATATTTTCATGATAATCAATAGGAAAAAAGGTATTCAACATCCTCTCAAAATCATCCCTTAAACTAGTTCATAAGGGCGAGTAAGATTGCATTCATTTTCTTTAAAATAATTTTGAAACACCTAGATTCCTTAATTATTAACATCACACCCATGCTCACTAGTCTCCTCATGGATTATAAAATTAGAAGAAAAAACTTGGACCAATATTCATGTCTCTATCTCTATGCAAGTATAGTACATTGTATTTATATCTATCTTCGTGTATACATCCTTTTCCTCAAGGTTAATGAAAGATCAACCTTCTTATTATATTTTTAAAAATAAATTAGATCATGAAAATTCACTTGAAATAATGTCCAACTAATTTAATCTTCAATGATATCGAACTTTTAATCACTTTCCCATCAATATTTCAAATGTAACTTCCAAATATCAATAATATTTTTATAAATGGCTTGTATTAGTCATTTATAATAAGACAATGACTCTCGAGATAAGATGTAAAATATTGTTTTGAATTTATAGTCTAGCATTATGTTTTTGGAATTCATTTGTATCCTATTAGATATATGTACCCCTAATTATTTGTCTCAAAAAAAAATTAAATATTCTTTGAACTTCTAGCCTTCTTGATGCTTAGAGGGAAGGTTGTTGTTTTGGGGGAAAAGGATTCATCTGTTTATTGTTATGTTAGGTAATAAAGTGTTATCAAAGGGATGCTTCTAAGCTTGATGATTTTGTTCTAACTCTTACACCAATAGTCTACTATAGAATGTTGCCACTTTTTCTTATGCCTTCCACACTAGTTTCTTCATTGCTAAAAGAGGGGATGATCTTTTCATTATTTTTTAAACTAACCTCATAATGTTTGTAAAGAGGTAAAAAATAATTAGTGTATTTACCATTCCCACTTAACCATTTAATCCATGATATTTGCAACCAAAATTTTTTTTTTTTTCTTAGAATATTGTTTAGTTCCACTCGCAAGTTGTATTCCTAACTTCCACTCTCCCCTGCAAGGAGTTGAGAAACAATATTTGATCTCATCTCTCCTAATTCATCCTCCATATTCTTCATTCTTACAAAAATCTTACCCAATAATTTTCCTTTATCCATGTCATTTTTTAAAATTATAATTTTGAATATCTTATAGTAGTTTAAATCAATTTTCTACCATTTCTTAGGTCATGTTTTGAAATATGCATTCTTGAATCAAGAAAAATCCATTTTTTAAGGGACTGCCTTCCCTAATTATTTTAACTCGAATTAGATAAGGGTCCAAACTTGGAAAGAATACATCTTTAACAAAGAATGAGAAATTGTCCAAACAAAATTTTGAGCTTAGGAATAATCTATCAAAGAGACACCTTAAATGAATGTAATACTCTTTCTTTTGTTGCTAAAAGTGAACGATACCCCTTTGGGATTCATATCTATTAGAACTACTTGTGAACAATGTGTTTAGAAGCCTCTAGTAGCCATTGTAGAGATGGGATTTTTATTAATTGTGTCCCTAGGTCTTAATACAAAATTAAGTTCCCCTCCAATAATATTTTTTTACTATTGGTAATTGCTTTTGACTTGAGCTTTGAACTAGTGAGGTCACATATAGGGGGGGCCACCCCCATGGTGATATTATCTAACTAATTTTGAGGTATTAACACCTCCTAGATTTTGACTCTTTGTAGACACCTAACGACCCAGAGTACAGACTTGATTTTGACTCTTTCCATACACCTAATGACCTAGAGGACAAACTTGATTTTGACTCTTTCCAAACACCTAATGACCCTTGGTATAGACTTGCTCATGATTCATGTCATCTAGATTCATTTCATAGATGATCAATGTAGTGTATGACCCTAGTTTGCATTTTTCTATTATTGCCAAACTCTTTTAGGCTAGTTTTATGCTTGATGATTAGTAGCATTATTTTGAGATTATCAGATATTGTTTCAAACTCAGTTGATTTATGATGAGATTACTCGGTACTCTATACTTCATGCATGCATGATGATTATTACAGTGTTTCCAGTTATTGATGATGATTAGTTAGATGGATTATCATATGTGTTTTCTTATGGATACTTACCCCATACTGCATGTGTATGGTGTGCATTTATGTTTTCTTTATGTATGGCATTTCTGATGTGGTTAAGGAAGGGAGTTGTAGCCACCTACTAGTCAGGATCTATATGATGCAACACTTCCTACCATTATCTATTTAGCTTAGAATATTGTGTTTGTACATGCGTGAATTTTATGCAAATTACAAGTACCAAGTATTGACTTCTCTGAATTGCCAAGAAGAGCATACCTTATCGCATTATCTCAATGGTAAGAAAGGGGAGATGAATTCTTAAGTCCAAATCCTAAACCTTTGAACCCATTTGTTCTAGAAAATTAGGATAAGTATCTAAGTCAGTTACCTTCCGAATGCATCATATGACATTAATTCATGATTATAACCCTTTAGTATGATCTTATATGTGTTTTTCTATGATGGGTTTTCGTATTTTGTTTTATGTCTTTGGTGATTTTTCTATTAATTAAGTCAAATTAAATGATTTAATTTAATGGAAAAATTTTATGATATTTTAATATTTAATTATATTTAATTAATTTGGAGAATTAATTAAATAAAAAAATTAATTTAAAGATAAGAGTTATAAGTTTAATTTTTAGAACGTGATAATATTTATTTAATTCAATAATAATATATTTAGAGTTCATTTTTAAATAAATGCTAAATACTATTATTATTTAAGTTAATAAATATTTTATCATTTAACTTTTGAAAATAAATTTAAAAGTGAAAAATATATTAATTTATTAAAAAAATTAAGATTGCATGATGTGTGCATGAGATTAAAATTTAATAAATTAATTAAAAAGAGAAGTCAAGTGAAATTAAATAAAGTTATGTTATAATTCAATAATCGTGCATGAAAAAAAATTAAAGAGATAATAAAGAGTTAAAGTCTGGCGAGCAAGGAGTCCTCTCGAGTGATCGCACAATTAGTGCCTCGATTTTAGGAGAGAACTCCATATCACAATTTGAGGGTTCACTTTCGAAGGACTGCGAATTTTGGAAGGAGAATTTTTGGAAGAGAGAAGGTTTTGAGAGGATAAATTTCTCTCACAAATCTTTTTGGGCGTAGCAATTTAGCATCAGAGTCCAAGTAGATTCTTGTGATTTATTTGCATAGTTGATTACGTTATTTCTTTTCTTGTCTTATTCGTGATTGTAAATTGATTGTCTCTATTTTACTGCTAAGAATCTTTCAATATTACTAGAATGCATGTTGATTCTTCTGTATATGCTGAGATGGAAATATCTTAGAATCCTTGGTCACAAATTTTACAAGTTGGCATTTTAATCAGGGAGGGTTTATTTTGAAATCGAAAATTTAAATGGAGAATTCAACCGGTTGGCCATATTTTTTCTATCTGGGTTTTGCTGGAACTTTTATAAAAAAATATATTATAGTAAAATCTTTTAGCGGGGGAATTTTTTTTTTTTTTTTTAAATAAATTATAAAAAAATATAATAACAAAATTTTATTGGGGGACACGGGGCCATGACACCCCTGCCATCCCCCATGGTCAATAGTGTCGGCGGCCATCAAAGGACCGCACAGTTGCTATCACAGTAGGCACAGCTATCGTGAGCAGCAAGGCTATTATGGCAGGCCTGCTACTGTGGACAGCAGAGCTGCCATGGTAGCAGGGCTGTTGTGGTAGCCTTCGGCCTGCTGTTTAAATTGCAAGTTTAAAATTTTTTATTTATTTATTATATTTTGTAAAAAAAAAATTATAATTTAATGATAATTAATAAATTTATTTTAAAATTTTTATAAATTAATAATTTTATTATTAATACATTTTTATTTTTATTTATTATTTTAATAAATAATTAAATAATATTAATATAGTTTTTATTTTAAAATTAATAATTAATTTAAATAAATGTAATTAATAATGAATGTTGTTAAATGAAGTTTTAAAATTTATTTAATTATTATAATCGATAAGATTGATTTTTTATAAAAATGTAAAGAATTTTATTTAGAATCAATAATTTATTATTTTAATATTTTAAATAAATAATTACGTTTAAATTAATTGGATTAATTGACTTGTAATCAAATAGGGGTAACTATGCATTTTATTCGAACGTGAGAATAAGTTAATTTGTAAGGGTAATTTGTGAATTTTATCTACTTGAAACATACGTTATACTAGAAATTGAAACCTTACATTTAACTCAACAATATGTTTTCAAATCAAACCAAACTATGGAACTTACACTTTTTTATCTGTATGTTGTCTATGTTTTGGGTTTGGATTGACTAGAGTGTTGACCAATTTTAGGACATCTACCAGAAGCTTGGGAGTTTTGTGATTGTGGTATTTTGTTGAATTGATATTGATCTGTTTAAACTCAACCATGGTAATGTGTTTAGTATGCTCTATGATGAGTTTATATTTATTGTTCATTATTGTTTTCCAATGTTCTTGTGTGAAGCTAAGGTGGATGTATAACATACTTAACTTAACCTTTTTGAGTCCTTGATGAGTTGTATTTGGGTTGCTTTCCAGTCTCTTTGATAGGACTGAGGTGTTTACTTTGTTCTTAGTGATGTCATGTTATGACATATTTGACTTAACCATTTTGAGTCTTTGATCAGTATTTTTGGGATGCTTTCCAGTTACTTGCAGAGAACTGATGTGTTATTATGATGTTGCCCAGTTATAAAATTGTTTCAATTTTATAAGCCATGGTTAATTTTTTGAAAATTGCCTAGTTTTAAGCTTTAAATTGGCGAGTTTACCCCTGAACCTTTGTGAGTTTTTGAATCTTTATGTCTCTAGCTCATTCTCAGCTTCGCACAGCACTTGAAATTTTTTAAATCTGGCTTCTGAGCTCCAACTTATCACAGGTTAATGGTGTTTTCAAGTTTATCATTAACCATTAACCTCTCAAAAGGTTAATGATAGCTTCCAAAAACAAATTTTTATTAACCTCTCAAAAGGTTAATGATAGCTTCCAAAAACACATTTTCATTAACCTCTCAAAAGGTTAATGATAGCTTCCAAAAACACATTTTTATTAACCTCTCAAAAGGTTAATGATAGCTTCCAAAAACACATTTTTCTTAACCTCTATGAGGCAGTTATTAACTTGCTTAAAATTCTTCCATGAGAAGTCAGATATGTAAATGGAAGCCCGATTTTATAAAAGAATTGGATTGGAACATAAAATAACTTGATCATGTGCAAACTGCCCTCTTCACCAAGTGCAGGAAAAGAACTTTTTTAAAGAAACAATCAAAGTGCAGTTTATGGACCAACCTCAGGCTAGGGGTTTGAAAAGTTGACACAGCTTAGCAGCAACCTCTACAACATCATTTTAATTCAATACCTTCACCTTTGTGACAGAAATAAATGCCCAAAAACTTTGGGGTACGTCACCAGTACAATCAAACACAAGGGAGCCATAACAGGTTGTGCTAGTTGGACATGAAGCAAACTAAGACCCACAATTATGAAGAGCCTCCCATTTACATGCTTTGAAATGTCCATCGAGTAGGCTGGTGAAATTAAGCTATGTGATACCCAAATAAATGTTGTCACGCTCATTGTAGTGTCCTTGTATTGTGAAAGATTAAGAAGAGGTGGATTGGTGTTGAATTGGAAGTCATGTTAAAATCACTTTTAACCTGCAATTTTTCCTTGTAATTCACATGAAGTTGCATCTTATGGAAGTCGTTCATTTGCACCATTCCCACTAACTTGAAGATACCAAGGTGAATAGGCCTGCAGGCTATTACCAACCTCACTCGATGCATTTAAATTGCTACAGATACATTTAATCAGCGACACATACATAAGAGGCAAGATATTGGAAAAGTCACAACTTTTGAAACGAATGAGTCCAAGCTCTACTTTAACCACTGGATGACCACAGGTTGCATGCTTGTGCATTTAACATAAGGAGGACATTCCCTATTTAGAGGATGTGTTTTCAAAAGGTTTGATCAATCGCCAAATCTTAGCCTTGAGGGTGCCGACAAAGAAGGTCTCTTAAGAGTTCTCATGGAAAAATGCTCGCATTTACTAATTACGATTGGTGCAAGGCACATGTTTGACAGATTACCCGTAAGACATTTGGTTCATGAAATGCAATGAATGTCACCCTTCTAAAATGCTTGAATATGAATGAAGCGATGATAACGTTTGGTAAAATGCAGGTTGCAGAAATGGAACACAACTTGGTCACTATAGCTAGTATGATGTTGGCATACTAGTTCAAAATCTAGAAGTTCGACAGAAATGGCTTACTCTTGTAAATGCATGAAAGTGGTGTACAATCAAACATAGCAAGAAAGACACGGCAGCACTATGGCTTTAAGATAATAAGAGCCTTGAATCAAAGGGAATTATAATAGTTCATTGTCAAGTTCACGGACAAGTTATGGAAGATGTTCTCAATTTTTGAGATTTGCTCCTAACTTGTTTGACACAATGCCAAAATAAAAAGGTGGTGAACATGAACCAAACATATAGAGTGTTAGCAAAACATTTGACAAAATGAAATACTTTTTCTTGACCTGTAGCTTTGGAAGCTTCACTCATTAAGTCACCCAAGTTCGGATTAGCATCCTCATTTTCTTTGGAATTTGGAATGTTTGAGAAAAGGATTGGAAATAAAACCATGAAGTACAAGTATCAAAGGCTAGATTATGCTCCTGTTTTAAGAAGTATGCTTCCAAATATCGGTGATACCATTTTAGGAAGTGTCTACCTTCAAGACTTCTGGTCATCTCTTGTGAATGAAGAAAGGACTCCATTAGCTGGAAAGATATTAGAAAGTGGCTTGGCTCAAGCAAGCAGACATCCCATTTCAGTATAGTGCCCAGAATTAGTATTGGAGTGCATGAAGGCTTATCATCCCAACACTAGAGAAGTTATTTCATTGAACAATGAAGTAATTATTCATCTAGACCCTGCCTCTATTGCTGTTATTTTCTGATTGCCTACCAGGACGCAATATGCCAGCATCAATCTGAGAACTACCAAGGAGTATTTTACTACAAATCAAACCCAATGTTTAAATATTGTGGTGAGGTCATGGTTCTTGCAACCAAGAAGAGGAAAATCTCAATTAGGAAAATCCATTCACAGATCGTTACTAAAAGAGGACATGGCAAACATGGTAACTCTATTGAGCAGGGTCGTTGGTCTTCGAGATTCGCATGAGTTTGAAGGTTGGATGTTCCTATTTATCAATATGGTTTGTGAAGGAAAATAATATATTGATTGGGCTGAAATTATCAGCAACTGACTGCATAGACAGCTCATGGGACTTCAAGAAAATGACTACTTTTATATGACTTCATATCTTTTCTATGCTATTGCAGGTACCAAAAGTTGGCCAGGACTTAACTGAAAAGGTATTTATGATGATACGACAATCATTTATAATCATCTTCCTCAAATTCAATATGATAATAGCTTGCACCATTTCAGAAGAGTGAATGATGCATTTACAATGCAAATTATTAGGGAGATTCAAGGAAATATTGGACTCAGAATTTGATCGAAAGCAGTGATAAAAGTACAAAAATATGGAAGTGTTTTCATACAATTTCCAAAGTTTACTTATAGTAGGTTAGCTGCCTATGATGGGTGTCCACTGATGCTACCTAGATTTGTTGATGATAAATTGGTCTTGATTGAGATGTGCAGGCAGATTAGTCAAATCAATAAACTTTGCAGGAATAGGAGGATAGATGAAATACCTTTTCCTATCAGCATCGAATATTATAGTTGTGATACTGCATCAGATGCCAGGAACATTGAAAGATCTATTGCCACAATAAATTTTCATCCTTACACGATGTGCTTCCCTTATGATAGTAAGGGCTATGCAATGAATGAATTAAAGTTAAATCCCAGTCTTGGTCACTTCTGGGCTCTAGAAGACTTTTGGGAGGACTATGAAAATGATTTCAAAGTCAGGAAGAGAGATTGGATGTGACTTATAGTATGGCAGGTGATACACTTCAAGTTGGACATTGATGTGATAGGTGTTGATGATGATGAGGTTTCTTTGGTCGATCCTTACTATTATGAGAAAATTAAATTGCTAGATCTCCCTCATATTGAATGGTCAATTCTAAATTAAAAATCTTGAAGGAGAGGTCTACCTATGTTCTTAAAAGGACAAGAGACTAGATCAGTAAAGTTCGAGCCGAAAAAGAAACTGGTGAATTTCAAAATAAAGAGAGGAGAAATAATATAGGGGAATCATCTCAGATGGCAATAGAAGCAACTTCTAGTGAGAAGATACAACAACTGGATACAAGTGCTCAAAATTGAGATGAAGATCTGAATCAGTTGGATAAGTTTACAGTCAAAAGAAAAAGGACAAAAATGAAAGGTAGAATGAATCAGGAAGGGAATGAATCCAATGAAAAAGATCAAAGAACTCCTCAAATTGTTGAATCACATGTCCCTGTTACATCCCCTCATGATGTAGTGATTCCTCATCTGAGTCTCTCTCCTCTTGGTATGACATTAATAGACATCGCGCAATTAGATAACCCATTATCTAATTCAGAAGACTTAATGATGATTGCTGAAAATATAACAAGTGATATAAAAGCTTCAAAAATTACACATTTGTGGTTCTAGAACAGTCTTCAGAAGAGGAAGAAAGTTGTTCAAATGATCCTGCCTCCATTTGATGTGATCTCTAGTATTCTTCAAAAGCCTCCTAAGGTGAAAAAGACCAAGGTGATGTCCAAGTTAGCTATTAATGAAACGTCATGCAACTTGTGTGTGGAATTAGCCAAGCCTATAATTGAAAAGAGTGTTGATGGAACATTTGAATTAGATTTCATTCTAGAAAAGGTTGATCTTGGTCCTTCTAATGCAGAAAGAGAGTTTCAAAATTTTGAAGTGATTGCTACTCAGATGTTGCAAAGGGTGAAGAAAGAGAAAAGAGCCAAGGAGCAACTCAAGGAACAAGTTCAGATGTTGGTATCTTATATTAATTCAATCAACAATCCCTCTAATGCCCAACCCGTGGTCACTCCGCTGGTTTTAGCAGGCCCTAATGGTATTTTAGATCATACTATTGTTGAAAGAATCGACAAACACAAGTCACATAGTATGATGATCAAAGCTTGGATAAATAGGATGATAGAGGATGCTTCAAAACTTATAACTGGAGTGAAGGAGATGTATGGAAAAGCCAGTGCATAGATATAGCAAATTTCTAAAGAGCTAGAAAATAGAAAGAAACAGAAATCCACCTGGAAAAAAGTAGTTGATGAATAAAAAGAAATGGCCAAGTTAGATACAAGCATCCTACTTCTTGAGAAAATTATTGCTGATCTAAGTGACAACCAAATGTGTATCTGGAGTAAAAGTGTTGGTTGGAAGGTGATAAACATCAGCAAAGGGATCACTGAGTTTGAAAAGCTAATAGCATCTTTGGAGTAGTTGAAAACAAAAGGTACAAATGAATTAATCTCTACTATCATAGGTGGGGCACCAGTAAGTGACCTTCAACATGTTGATTGTCAGTTTCTCCTTGATTCCTTCAATGTTTAGATTCATTCAAAAATAGAGAACTGTGTATCAGATGCTAAAACTATGATGAAGCTTAGCCTGGTTGTAGTCACTCTGGGAGATTGTAACATTTTAGCCTATCGACAAGAGTCAAAAGAAATTCAAGATAGATACTTCACAGCCAAACTCAGGATGGAAAATGTGTTCATTCCGAACTATGAATCAATGATGATCATCCTACATACTTACAAGGCTTCTTGAAATATATCAATTGTGTCCAGATAGACAGAGTTAGTAGCTAGAAGAATCAGTGATTGTATATCTAAACATCTTTAGAAACTCTAGCTAAAGTTTTGTTTTTGCAAGTTTCCTTGTATAGGTTAATTTTCTTGAGGTTTATTAACCTTCAAAAATTATGTATTTTGGAGGTGGTTATTAACCACGAATAGGTAGTTATTAACCTCTTTGTCTATATAAGGACACCTATTGGCTTTGTAAAAGGGGGGACTTTTGGTTTTTAAAAATAGAAGGGAACACTATGCTGAAATTTTGATTGAGAGATAAATTTTTGAAAGTATGTACACTTTTTATCTCTGAAATTGAAAATCTCTTTTTTCTTCTTAGTGCAAGGAAATGAAATGAGGTGTGCTTGGGGTTTCTTATTCTAAAATCAAAATTGTTATACATCATAGTAGACATTCTCATGGTACTATTCGAGTGTTTATGAATGATAATGAATGTGCTTGGTAATACTGGTTGCTTTCAAGCGTAGTCCTTGATCACCTTTGTTATCAATCTTGTTTACCGAAGAAGGTTGTAAGGGCGTGTGGTGCATTCGTCCTGAATGACTTTCTCCTGATCTTTGAACATTTAGATTCTTTATTCAAAAATCCTCTAAAAATCATATCAAATAAGGGAGTTGCCCCTCTAAATGCAAAGGAAGGTCGCATACCAAGGGCCTATCCAACTGTTGTGAACGATTTGCCACACACTCCGTTGGAAAAATCCTACTGTGACAAATCTGTTTACCAACATATGAACTATATTTTGATGCTTTCTAGTCACTTTTATAGGATTGAGGTGATTTTAAATGATTCTTTGATTTATACTTTCATGAGCCTAGGGTAGGTTATCTATATGTAATGTCGAGAAGTGGCTTGCAATGGAGGTCAGGGCCCTAAGTAGCTACCAGGGTAACCCATTGTAAGTTGTTTAATAAGTGAAAACACTACACTAAATGAGAGTAAAATGAACCTAATAAGAGTCTTTGTTTGTTCTTGCCCATGCCTTGAGTGCTAGTATAGACTAGGATGGAAGTAGAGAGAATGCTTGGTTGCGACCATGCATCATTAGTATGCCTTGTCAGTACAAGAGGATACTAGTGCCACGTATGGATCACTAGGGGGTTCAGGGTCCTGAGAGATTGTCAGGGTAACTCTAGCATTGATTTGTGTGATGACACTTACCTGCTTACATAGTAGATTTCCTACATGTCTTTGTGTACCTCTGAGTCTAGATGTCGATTTATCTTGGAACCTTTGAGTTAGATTACTTTTAGGGTTTCCTGGACTTAGAGATTACTTTTGATTTTTGGATTGATATCCTGTTTGGGACTTGAGACTATCTCCTTACTGTGGTGGGAGTGGGCCTTTTTGGGTTACCATGGGGTTGGGTGGTAGTGCTTTTTTTCTCTTACCATTGATGTAGTGCCTACCCCTAGTTTGCATTTTTTTATTATTGCTAAACTCTTTTAGGCTAGTTTTATGCTTGATGATTAGTAGCATTATTTTTTAGATTATCATATATTGTTTCATATTCAATTGATTTTATAATGAGATTACTTGGTACTCTATACTTCATGTATGCATGATGATTATTACAATGTTTTCAGTTATTGATGATTAGTTAGATGGATTATCATATGTGTTTTCTTATGGATACTTACCTCAAACTACATGTGTATGGTGTGTGTGTGTGTGTTTTCTTTATGCATGGCATTTCTAATGTGGTTAAGGAAGGGAATCGTAGTCCTCTACTAGTCAAGATCTACACGATGCACCACTTCTTGCAATTGCATGTTTAGCTTAGAATATTGTGTTTGTACATGCGTGGATTTTATGTAGGTTGCAAGTATCGGGTATCGACTTCCCTGAATTGTCGGGATGAGCATACCCTATTGCATTATCTCAATGGTAAGAGAGGTGAGATAAATTCTTCAGTCCAAATCCTAAACTTTTAAGCCATTTTTCTTAGAAAATTAGGACAAGTATCTGAATTGACTACCTTCTGAATGCGTCGAATGACATTAATTCATGATTATAACCCTTTAGTTTGATCTTGTATGTGTTTTTCTATGATGGGTTTTAGTATTTTATTTTATAAGTCTTTGGTGAATTTTCTATTAATTGAGTCTAATTAAATTATTAAATAAATGATTTAATTTAATGAAAATTTATTAAGATATCTTAATATTTAATTATATTTAATTAATTAGGAAATTAATTAAATAAAAAGAATTAATTTGAAGGTAAAAGTTGTAAGAATAATTTTAGAACATGATAATAGTTATTTAATTTAATAATAATATATTTAGAGTTCATTTTTAAATAAATACTAAATAATATTATTATTTAAGTTAATAAATAGTTTATCAAATTAAACGTTCAAAAATAAATTAAGAAGTGGGAAAATAAATTAATTTATTAAAAAAATTATGATTGCATAATGCATGCATGAGATTAAATTTAATAAATTAATTAAAAGAGAAGTCAAGTGAAAATTAAATAAAGTAATTTAATAATTCAATAAACATGCATAGAAAAGAAAAAGAAAAGATAAAGGAAAGATAAAGAAAAAGTTAATAAAGAGTTGAAGTTTGGTGAGTAGAGAGTTCTCTCAGGTGAATGCACAATTAGTGCCTCGATTTTAGGAGAGAACTCCATAAGACAATTTGGGTGTTCATTTTCGAAGGACCACGAATTTTTGGAGGAGGAAAAAATTTGGATAGAGAGAAGGTTTTTGAAGAGGAGGAATCTCTCTACAATCGTCTTGGGCGTAGCAAATAGCATCAAAGTCTAGGTAGATGCTTGTGATTATTCGCTCAATTTAATACGTTCTTTCTTTCCTGTCTTCATCATGTATGTTAAATGGTTGTCTAGATAATTCTTGTGACAAATGTATCATATTATAAGTTTTTAGTACATTTGTTAATTCTTCTGTACATGGCAAGTTTTAAATGATCAATATAATATTTCTTTCAATAGATTTAAAATTTGGAAATTGAATGGGGAAGGGTTTTGTAATAAATTCGAAGATTTCATTTGAGAATTCGATCGATTGGTCATGTTACCTCTATCAAATCAAAGCTGGAATATATATATATATATATATATATATATATATATATATATATATATATATATATATATAATTTAAGAGGAAGGGCTATTGTTTTCTTTTATAAATAATATAAATTTTAATTAAACAAAACTTTTATGGATTACAATTTGCAAAGTTTATATTTATATATATATATATATATATATATATATATATATATATATATATATATATAATTTTAAAAAAAAATTAAATGAATTACAAGGGGGGTCTTGCCCCGCCTCCCCTTTTCTTCCTTCCCTATGACTATCACACGACGAGGCACTGCTGTGATCAGTAGTGTACCTGCTACCACGACAGGTACCTATCGTGAACAGTAGTGTACCTATTGTCACAATAGTATAGCTGTCATGGACAGCAGTCCCATAATTAATGGGAAATTGAAATCATTGTTTTCTTTTTAATTTTTATTTTATTAAAATTTTATAATGTGTTTGATAAAATTAATATTTATTAATAATTTTTAATTAATAATTAATAAGTATTTAAAAAAAGTAATAAATGAATTTTAATATAGATATTATTTTATATTTATTAATTAATTTAATTAAATTTAGTTTTTATTAAAGATTGATTAAGTAGAAATTTCGCTAATGTATTCATTTAAAAGATTACTAATATTATTAGTAATGACATTGGTTATTTTATTTAAAGAAAAATAATAGTTATTATTTTTAAATAAATAATTATTTTTAGATCATTGGGAATATTGACTTAAAATCAAATTAAGAAAGTTGGACTTTTGATGTTTCAAAAAAAAGAATGGGTTAACTATAGGGTAAATGGAGAATCTTTTTACCTGAAACACACACTAGAATGAAAATTGAAACCTTATATTTAACTCAACATATGCTTTCAAAATCAAACCAAACTATGAAACTTACACCTTGTGATTGTACATTGTCTATGTTTTGGGTTGGGTTGACTAGATTGTTGACCAGTTCTAGAACGTCTACCAAAGGCTTGGGAGTTCTGTGAGTGTGGTATTATGCTGACTCAATCTTGATTATTTTTACTTAACCATGGTAATGTGTTGGTATGCTCTATGATGAATGTGATTATATTATTGGTTACTATTTTCATTGTCTATGTGGGATAGCAAGACTTATGCTATGAGATAATTGACTTAACCTTTTGAGTCTTCGATCAGTATTATTAAGATATTTTTCGGTTGCTCATTGAGAACTGATGGGTATTGTGATTTATCTTTTGATGCTTTCTAGACACTTGTATAGGACTGAGGTGATTTTACTATGATTCTTTGATTTGTGATTTCATGAGCTTAGGGTAGGTAATCTATATGTAATGTCAAGAAGTGGCTTGCAATGGAGGTCGGGGTCCTGAGTGGTTGCAAGGGTAACCCATTGTAAGTTGTTTAATAAGTGAAAACACTACACTAAATGAGAGTAAAATGAACCTAATAAGAGCCTTTGTATGTTCTCACCCATTCCTTGAGTGCTAGTATAGACTAGGATGGGAGTAGAGAGAACGCTTGGTTGCGACCATGCATCGTTAGTATGCCTTGTCAGTACGAGAGGATATTAGTGCCGCATAGGAGTCACTAGGGGGTTAGTGTCCTAACAGACTACCAAGGTAACTCTAGCATGATTCATGCAATGACACTTGCCCGCTTACATAGTAGGTTTCCTACGTGTCTTGTGCACCTCTGGGTATATATGTCGATTTATCTTGGAACATTTGAGTTAGAATATTTTTAGGATTTCCTAGACTTAAAGAGTACCTTTGATATTTGGTTTGATATCATGTTTTTTTGGACTTGAGACCATCTCCTCAGTGCAGTGGGAGTGGGCTATTTAGGTTCCACGTAGTTGGGTGGTAGTGTTTTTTACTGTTACCATTGAGTTCCATCTGTAGCCACTGTAGCTGGAGCTTCCTTGTCTGCATTTCTTTTCATTATATCTTTGTATCATTATGATGGATGGTTATATCTTATGATGGATGTTTATATCTTTTATGATGGATGGTTATATCTTGTATGGTGGATGCTTTCATTTATTGTATTGTACTTGTATCATGGATCCAAGGAGGATGATGTAATTATATTTTATATATGTATATTATTTTAGCCTTTCATACCCTATGACATGTACAGTGGATGATTGAGCATTCCAAATTTCATTTGCCAAGAGGCATTTGAAACAAATATATATTATTTAAATAGACATTGGACTCCTTAATTATTCTTGCATATGGATGTGGTATTAGATGGACTTAGTATTAATTAGATTTAAATGTGATTCAACGTCTTAGGATCCTTAAGGAATGTAACCTATTATGTATGTTTATAGTTTCTTTTATGTTATTGCTTCCACTTCTATGTGTTTGATGTGTATGTTATTCTTCTTGTTTAAAAAAAAAAGTTGGAAAACTTAGTAAAACTTTAGGTTATCTCTTTTGGATCCCTTGGCAGGGCATTACATCTGGTATCAGAGTGCAAGTTTCTACATTGGGAGCTCTAGGTGTATTGGAATGCCACTAGTTGTTAACTAGTAACAAAAATGAAAACTTTAAATTGTTATGTACATCTTTTTCAAAACTAAAACTTGAACTAGTTGAACTGAAACAAAACTTTAACTTTTAGTTGTATATTTTCAAACTTGAACACTTAAACTTCAAAACTAAATTATTACGTAAACCTAAAAAAAATGCAAAACTAAAAATTGAACTTATATTGTTTTCAAAACATGTGTCTTTTATATATGCTTTATAGAGGTATATTTATGGTTATTAAAGAATCTTGTTATCTTGGATATTATTGTTGGAGTGTTCTAAGTGGAGTTAGATCCTCCTATGGGAGGAAAGGGTCCAATGGGATCCACATAGTGAGTTTTTTAGTTTTACCTTTCTTGTAGGCTTCCAAGAGAAAGCCTAAGCCTGGGAGGTTGGATGTAGTGCCTGCCCCTAGTTTGCATTTTTTTTTTATTGCCAAACTCTTTTAGGCTAGTTTTATGCTTGATTATTAGTAGCATTATTTTTGAGATTATCAGATATTGTTTCATATTCAGTTGATTTTATAATGAGATTACTTGGTACTCTATACTTCATGTATGCATGATGATTATTACAATATTTTCAGTTATTGATGATGATTAGGTAGATGGATTATCATATGTGTTTTCTTATGGATACTTACCTCATACTGCATGTGTATGGTGTCTGTGTGTGTGTGTTTTCTTTATGTATGGAATTTCTGATGTGGTTAAGGAAGGAAGTCATAGTCACCTGCTAGTTGGGATGTACACGATGCACCACTTCCTGCCATTGCCTGTTTAGCTTAGATTATTGTGTTTGTACATGTGTGAATTTTATGTAGGTTGCAAGTATCGGGTATCAACTTCCTTGAATTGCTAAGATGAGCGTACCCTATCGCATTATCTCAATGGTAAGAGAGGGGAGATAAATCCTTAAGTCCAAATCCTAAATCTTTAAGCCATTTGTCTAAGAAAATTAGGACAAGTATCTAAGTTGACTACCTTCTAAATGCGTCAAATGACATTAATTCATGATTATAACCCTTTAGTTTGATCTTGTATGTGTTTTTCCATGATGGGTTTTCGTATTTTATTTTATGAGTCTTTGGTGAATTTTCTATTACTTAAGTCCAATTAAATTATTAAATTAATGATTTAATTTAATAGAAGTTTATTATGATATTTTAATATTTAATTATATTTAATTAGTTGAGAAATTAAATAAATAAAAAAGAATTAAATATGAAGGTAAAAGTTGTAAGAATAATTTTAGAACGTGATAATATTTATTTAATTTAATAATAATATAATTAGAGTTCATTTTTAAATAAATACTAAATATATTATTATTTAAGTTAATAAATAGTTTATCAAATTAAACGTTTGAAAATAAATTAAGAAGTGGAAAAAGAAATTAATTTATTAAAAAAATTATGATTGCATGATGCGTACATGAGATTATATTTTAATAATTTAATTAAAAGAGAATTCAAGTGAAAATTAAATAAAGTAATTTAATAATTTGATAAGTGTGCCTGGAAAAGAAAAAGAAAAGATAAAGGAAAGATAAAGAAAAGGTTAATAAAGAGTTGAAGTTTGGTGATCAGAGAGTTCTCTTGGGTGAACGCACAATTAGTGCCCCGATTTTAGGAAAGAACTCCATATCACAATTTGGGGGTTCATTTTCAAAGGATTGCAAATTTTTGGAGGAAAGAATTTTGGAAGAGAGAAGGTTTTTGGAGAGGAGGAATCTCTCTACAATCATCTTGGGCGTAGCGAATAGCATCAAAGTCCAGGTAGATGCTTGTGATTATTCACTCAATTTAATACACTCTTAACATGTTCATAATATGCTTGTGAAAATTAGAAGCAATCAAACTTTTGAACATGAAACTTGGAAACTCATAACATTTATGACTTTTGATACATTATAACTGGTATGTTTTCCAATGGATTAGGGATGTTGATCCTTTGTTTAGAATTTTTTAGGGGATCTATTTAGTATTTTTTAAAAGAATAAATGTTGGATCAATATGGTTTTCAATTTATTATTAAACTAGAATCATATTGCTCTAAGTGACTGAAAGTAGTATGTTTTATGGTTATTATAGCACCTTGTTATCTCAGATATTATTGTTGTAGTGCTCTCAATAGAGTCATATCCTCCTACAGGGGAAAAGGGTTCAATGGGACCTGCACAGTGAGTTCTTTAGTTTTACCATTTTTATAGGCTTCTAGGCGTAAGCCTAAGTCTAGGGGGGTGGATGTAGTGCCTACCCCTAGTTTGCATTTTGCTATTATTGTCAAACTCTTTTAGGCCAATTTTATGCTTGATGATTAGTAGCATTGTTTTGAGATTATCAGATATTGTTTCAAACTCAGTTGATTTAGAATGAGATTACTTTGTACTCTATACTTCATGTATGCATGATGATTATTAAAATATTCCTACTTATTGATGATGATTAGTTAGATGGATTATCATATGTGTTTTCTTACGGATACTTACCCCATACTACACATGTATGGTGTGCGTTTATGTTTTCTTTATGTATGGCATTTCTGATGTGGTTAAGGAAGGGAGTCGTAGTCACCTACTAGTCAAGATCTACAAGATGCACCACTTCCTACCATTGTCTATTTAGCTAAGAATATTGTGTTTGTACAAGTGAAGATTTTATGCAAATTGCAGGTACCAAGCATCGACTTCCCTGAATTGCCAAGATGAGTGTACCTTATACATTATCTCAATGGTTAGAGAGGGGAGATAAATTCTTAAGTCCAAATCCTAAACCTTTGAACCCATTTGTCCTAGAAAAGTAGGACAAGTATCTAAGTTGATTACCTTCCAAATGCGTCATATGACGTTAATTTGTGATTATAACCCTTTAGTTTGATCTTGTATGTGTTTTTCTATGATGGGTTTTTGTATTTTGTTTTATATGTCTTTGGTGATTTTTCTATTAAGTCAAATTAAATGATTTAATTAATGATTTAATTTAATGGAAAATTGTTATGATATTTTAATATTTAATTAATTTAGAGAATTAATTAAATAAAAAGAATTAAAGTTAAAGATAAGAGTTATAAGTTTAATTTTTAGAATGTGATAATATTTATTTTATTCAATAATAATATATTTAGAGTTTATTTTTAAATAAATGCTAAATACTATTATTATTTAAGTTAATAAATATTTTATCATTTAACTTTCGAAAAATAAATTAAAAAGTGAAAAAGATATTAATTTATTAAAAGTTTTAAGATTGCATGATGTGTGCATGAGATTAAAATTTAATAAATTAATTAAAAAGAGAAGTCAAGCGAAATTAAATAAAGTTATGTTATAATTCAATAATCATGCATAAAAAGGATTAAGAAAAGATAATAAAGAGTTAAAGGAGTCCTCTCGAGTGATCGCACAATTAGTGCCCCAATTTTATGAGAGAACTCCATATCACAATTTGAGGGTTTATTTTCGAAGGACCGCAAATTTTGGAAGAGAGAAGGTTTTGAGAGGAGAAATTTCTCTCACAAATCTTTTTGGGCATAGCAATTTAGCATCAGAGTCCAGGTAGATTCCTGTGATTTATTCGCACAGTTGATTAGGCTATTTCTTTTCATGTCTTCTTCATGACTGTAAATTGATTATTTGTATTTTACTGCGACGAATTTTTCAATATTACTAGTATGCATGTCAATTCTTCTATATACGTGGAGATGGAAATATCTTAGAATCCTCAGTCACAAATTTTACATGTTGGTATTTTAATCGTGGAGGATTTTTTTTGAAATGAAAAATTTAAATAGAGAATTTGACCGATTGACAGTATTTTCTCTACCAAGGTTCTGCTGGAACTTTTATAAAAAAAAATATATTATATTAAAATGTTTTAGTGGGGGACTATTTTTTTTAAATAAATTATTTTTAAAAATATAATAACAAAATTTTATTGGGGGGAGACGGGACCATGACACCCCCACCATCCCCCATAGTTGGTAGCATTGGTGGCCATCAAAGGACCGCACGGCTACTGTCACGACAGGCACAATTGCCCTGAGCATCAAGGTTGTCACGACAGGCCTGCTGTCATGGACAACAAAGTTGCCATGGTAGCAGGGCTGCTATGGCCGCCTTTGGCCTGCTATTTAAATCGCAAGTTTAAAGTTTTTTTTCATAAAAATTTTATTATAATTTAATGATAATTAATAAATTTATTTAAAAAGTTTTACAAATTGATAATTTTTATTATTATTTATTATTTTAATAAATAATTAAATAATATTAATATAGCTTTTATTTTAAAATTAATAATTAATTTAATGAAATTTAGTTTAATTAAAAGTAGTTAATAATGAATGTTATTAAATGAAGTTTTAAAATTTTTTTAATTATTATAATCGATAAGATTGATTTTTAATAAAATTGTAAAGAATTTTATTTAGAATCAATAATTTATTACTTTAATATTTTAAATAAATAATTACCCTTAAATTAATTGGATTAATTGAATTGTAATCAAATAGGGGTAATTGTGCATTTTATTCAAATGTAAGAATGGGTTAATTTGTAAGGGTAATTTGTGAATTTTATCTACTTGAAACATACGTTATACTGGAAACTGAAACCTTACATTTAACTCAACAATATGTTTTCAAATCAAACCAAACTATGGAACCTACACTTTGTTATATGTATGTTGTCTACATTTTGGGTTTGGGTTGACTAGAGTGTTGACCAGTTTTAGGACATCTGCCAGAGACTTGGGAGTTCTGTGATTGTGGTATTATGTTGAATTGATCTTGATCTTTTTAAACCCAACCATGGTAATGTGTTTAGTACGCTCTATGATGAGTTTGTATTTATTGTTTGTTATTGATTTCCAGTGTTCTTGTGTGAAGCTGAGATGGATGTATAACATACTTGACTTAACCTTTTTGAGTCCTCGATCAGTTATATTTGAGTTTCTTTCCAGTCACTTTGATAGGACTAAGGTGTTTTATTTGTTCTTAGTGATGTCATGTTATGAGATATTTGACTTAACCATTTTGAGTCTTCGATCAATATTTTTGGGCTGCTTTCCAGTTGCTCGTAGAGACCTGATGTGTTATTATGAATTATCTTTTGATGCTTTCCAGTCACTTTTATAGGACTGAGGTGATTTTATATGATTCTTTGATTTATACTTTCACGATATTAGGGTAGGTTAACTATATGTAATGTCGGGAAGTGGCTTGAAATGGAGGTCAAGGCCCTCAATGGCTGCCAGGGTGACCCAGTGTAAGTTGTTTAATAAGTGAAAACACTACACTAAATGAGAGTAAAATGAACCTAATAAGAGTCTTTGTATGTTCTTGCCCATGTCTTGAGTGCTGGTACAGACTAGGATGGGAATAGAGAGAATGCTTGGTTGTGACCCTACATCGTTAGTATGCCTTGTTAGTATGAGAGGATACTAGTACCACATATGGATCACTAGGGGGCCAGGGTCCTGAGAGACTGCCAAGGTAACTCTAGCATTGATTTGTGCAATGAAACTTGCTTGCTTACATAGTGGATTTCCTACATGTCTTTGTGTGCCTCTGGGTCTAGATGCCAATTTATTTTGGAACCTTTGAGTTAGATTACTTTTAGGGTTTCTTGGACTTAGAGATTACTTTTGATTTTTGGATTGATATCATGTTTGGGACTTGAGACTATCTCCTTAGCATGGTGGGAGTGGGCCTTTTTGGGTTACCATGCAGTCAGGTGGTAGTGTTTTTTTACTCTTACCATTGAGATCCATCCATTGATACCGTGGCTGGAGTTTCCTTTTCTGCATTTCCTTTCATTGTATCTTTGTGCATTGTAATGGAAGGTTGTGTCTTTATGATGGATAGTTATATCTTTATGATGGATGGTTTCTTTATTGTATTGTACTTTGTATCCTAGATTTAAGGTGGATGATGTAATCTATTTTTATAAATGTATATTCTTTTAGCCTTTCATACCTTGTGGCATGTACAGTAGATGATTGAGCATTCCAAATTTAATTGCCAAGTGGCATTCGAAACAAATGTATGTTATTTAAATGAACTTTGGACTTTTAATTATTCTTTCATATGGATGTGGTATTTTAGAATAGTATTAATTAATTTAAATGTAATTCAATGTCTTGGGATCATTAAGGAATGTAATCTATTACGTTTGTTTCTATACGATTGTATGTCATTGCTTCCGCTACTTTATGTTTGATGTGTATGATATTGTTGTTATTTTTAAAAAAATGTTTCGCAAACTTAGTAAAACTTTAGGTTAATTATTTTGGATCCCTTACTGGGGCATTACAATCAATGGTACTATATCTCATCATTTCATCTCGGTATCACTCTAAATAACTTATAAATCCATCCCCTTATCTATCCACAATACCTTATTTCTCCCATCCCCTTATCACTCCAAATTTCCTTATATCTCTCATGCATCAACTACTCCCTTTACTATGTGTTTAGGGGGAGAAAGACATCAATGATAATAATGCAAACTACATGTAACAATTTTAATAGTTTCTCCCTAAGTTATCTAATACAAGAGAAAGAGGGGCTTCCAAGCATAATTTTCAACAAGTCCTAGGTTTAATTAGCAAAACCCCAAGTGTGATAAAGGGATGTCAATACACAATCTAGAAACTTATCAAGGAAGTACACTATCAAGTCCTCTTCCATGCAATGTTATGTGTCCAATTAGGAGCAAATGCGATCTAAATAATGTATGCAAGATGACTATAGATCTAGAATGTACACAAAAAACCCAACATATATCTAAAAATAAGTAAATACTAAAAGATAAAATAAGAGATAAAGGACTCATCTTGGAATACACTTGGAAGAGTATCTTTTTTCTTGAAAATTCGCAAATCTGGACTTGTTTCTGAATATCTGACTGTGGGTCCTCGAATGGAATGAAAAACCTAGAAAGTAATTTTCTAAAAAAAAGTAATAGAGAACAGGTTCAATTGGTTGTAATTGTTTGGAACAATTCTTGCAAGGTTGGTGTGTTCTAGGGGCACTAGAATGAGGTCGAACCAAGTTCTCTAGAAAGCTCTCAGAAAGTAGTTTGTAGATCTGCAATCACCAACTTGATATCCTACAATCTTGTAATAGATTTGGTGTGTGTGGGTGGCTTTAAAGGTTTTTCCTTAGTCAACCCCCCACTTTGGTGATTTCCACCTCCACGAATAGTTATTAGGAAATATTTTGTGTATGTATGTGTATCCTGTATTCGTAGATCTAGAATGAGAATATGTTTAAATGTTAAGAATCTACTCTATTAATGAAACCTGGCATGTAAATGTGTGTGTATGTAAATGTATGAAGGTGCAAAGAATTAGATATAACAATAGTGTAGAATAATAGTGATCCCCCAAGCTAAAGTACACTAATCATCTTCAAGATCCCCTTAGATATCCATGATAATATGGTGTGCTTGAATGCTTGATGTAGAATGATAACCTCACTTTGTAATGAAGAATAAGAAACCAACCCTTTGCTTCCACCTTGTAATTTTTCTATCTCAGATTGGGGTATCCAAAAATGTTTTCCTCTTTCTTTCTTTCTCCATTCATGTGCAAAGTGAAGGTTTTGATGTCCTTTTATAGTGATTTTTCCAAAATTACCCCAAAAGAGCCGACTACAATGAGCAAGATTTTAGTAAAAGAGTAAAATAGTAGTGGGCCCAAAATCATATGATTCTCTTGGAATAGGTTGAATTGGGTCAACCTAGATAGAACAGGTCAACCTGGGTGGACCTAGTCTAGAACACATTGACCTGGTTCAATCTATTCTATGAGGTCATCCTTTTGAGTCTCATTATTCTAGTTTTTGGGTTTGCAGAAGCTATGGGTGTAATGAATGTTAGTTTGATAATTTGAGACCAAATTTGAGATATAAGCCCTAGAAGGAGGAGGATATTTATGGATTTGATGTTACCTCATCCAATGGGTGAGAGAAAGGGAAATAAAAAAAGGACTTATTCAGTCCTACCTCAATTTTTCCTAGGAGGAAAAAGAGAAAAGAGGGAAAGTGTGTGCTCAAAGTGCAAGTGTGAAATGCAAACATACTAAAGAAGAGCTAAAAGGTCATAAATTAAAGTGCTTTAAATTTAATATGGTACATTAATCTCTCACTTTAGTGGGATATGACCTATCCATTTTAATTCTTTTGTAGACCTAACTTAGTTAGCACCATCATACCCATGGCTCTGAATGATCTAATTGTAACTACCAGTGTTATGTTGCCCCTAGAAAAATAATAGTCAAGATGGAGTATGCATGAGTTTTATTTGATATACCTAATCATTCACCAAAGACCATAATTCACAATTCCTTACTGTACTTCTTCAATCCTCAACTAGATTCAATAAACATGCTTTGATACCAAACGAGAGAGCTATAGAAATGTTTTAAATTCCACTTCTTAGAAAAATATAAAAACATATTACTTAAATAGAATAAGATGAACCCTTTATATTTCTTATACAATCAATAATCAAACTACAAAATAGGAAAACTATATATTTTAGAATAACTACTCCAAATATTTGATCTAGGGGATAAAATAAGATCTAATATCCTTAGATCATTCTTATTATATATATATATATATATATATATATATATATATATATATATATATATATATATATATATATATATATATATATATATATATATATATATATATATATATATATATATATAATGATGGATTATGGACCAATGTGAATAATAATTAATTATGTTTAGACTATATTTAGAACTTGGATGACCAAATTCAAGTTATGAAAATTACAAACATTTAATCCCCCAAGATTTTGGGAGTGTATAATTTCTCCTAGTCAGTAATAAATAACCTCTTCTCATCTTTAACTCCTAGCCAAAGGAATATCCTTTTTATTCCCTCAAGCTTGTTGAGCCACACAACAAGTATATGTAAGAGATACATGATATAGATAGAGGTAATTTTAATTAACCTTATGAGTATTTTGAGTTACTTGAATTACTAAGAAGATGCCATTTCTAGCTTTGAGAGTATCAGTCATAGTTTCAAGATCTTTGTAAGATTCATCAATTTTTGATTGAAATGTTAAGGTTGAAATCATGACATTTTTTCTAGGATTAGGTTGACTATGTGATCATTGTCCTTCAGGTTTGAGATTTTTATAGATATAATTTATAGTCAATAATGTTCTAGATCCATGTTTTTAACTAAATCTAACATCTCTATGATAGTAAAAATAAGATCCATCTCAAGGTAAGTTTACTCTTTCTATCTAACCTCTTGTGCCTACTTTTATACATAAGATGATGTAATATCATACCTTGTTATTTTCCATTTCCTTTGTAGTATCACAAAATACTTTAATAATTTTATATATCATAAGCACATATTTATCTTGAAAGGAATGCATCCTTGACTCCCCCATCCTTGAATCTATATCTTACACTAGAACCCCTCTATTCATTTTGGGTTGTGATAATTCACTTTTGGTTTGAGGGTGAGCCTCTTGAGGTTTTTATGTTTTTATCATACCTAAAATTTGGTGAGTGATCATCACTCATATAAATTCTCACCATTTCATACTTCTTAAACATTCTTAGTTTTTATCATTTTCATCCTCAAATTAATATTTTCACAAATACATTTGAAGTGTAATTGTGATGACCTATCATTGATATTGTGATGCTAAGTTGTCACAAAATCAACAAAGGGTATAAGCGTCAAATGTACCCCTTGGTATGACTTAGACGGATGATGATACTATTGCACTTGCAACACCATTGATTGTCACAATTCACAAGTAGGATAACCAACCTTTGTGACATCATGATGTCTCAACAAAATGAAAGTCTTATCATGAAATAGAGCAATATTTTGAATTGTTCAAACTTTTAATTGCATAGCACTTTGATGAACCACTCACTACCTTCTTTGAATCTTCATTACAAATGACACTTAGTCTTAAACAATTTGTTTGCATGCAATTACTTTGAACCCTAATCTAACTCATTGAACCATTTAAGTCAAACCTAGGTACTAATATTTAATTCCTAAAGTTTTGAAAACACAAGAACTCACTAAGTAACTCTAACTCTAAATCTAACTCTCATGTATGTATATGTGATCATATTTAAATTTTATTGATATGTGCATGTTATAGATTATCTTAGAGACATGTGATGTACGTTGAATTACATATATTTTTTAATTTAAATAAAAAATTGTGCATACAATAGACTTAGCTCTTGAGACATTAGTACAGCTATGACTTCACATGATTAGCTTGCTCATCATCCTGTTGCAGCACCCGATGCGGTTCTTGTTGCAACACCTGATGTAGTTCCTATTTCGGCTCCTTATGTAGTTCATCGTGTTGCTCATGGTGGGGCTCATGGTGGGGCTCCTATTGTACCTCATTGTAGGGCTCATCATGTGGCTCCTGGTGCAGCTCCAAGTGGTGTAGGTCCTAGCGTGGCTCCTAGTGTGACTCCTATTAGAGGTTAGGCTGCACCTGCAACTCCTGCTGGAGGTTCTGCTACACCACCTCTACACATTGATATCAATGCATTATTTGCATTTTCAGAGTAGGACATTGCTAGATTATAGTAGTCTATATTGTCCTCTAATGATGGTCCATATAGAGACATATGTGCTACTATATGTAGGAGTTTACAGGATTTGACTACCAGATTTAGAGCTCACCATTCATTTACTCCTGACATATTAGCTTCCATATCTAGGGAGTCTAGGGCTAAGATTTCAAGAGATGCATCTTTTGATGACGTCAAGAGGGTGGCCCCTAAAGACATCATCAAACAAGATCTTTTTCCATCATATGAGGGAGCACATGGTAGGGTGAGAGGCTACCGAGTCACACGATGTAGAGATCTTGTTATTGCTAGCATGATCTATCCTCATTTTTCAGCCGCACATGGTCATTATCCTAATAATGACTAAATACCTCTTTATTTTGCATAGCAGTTGTACGTTGAGTTCCGCGTGGGGCTAAATGTCAACTACTTAGACATTCCAGATTATTGTGGACAAGGGCGTAGTCAGATCACAGATCGTGACTAGTATCGCAGTGCATAGCGTCTGCCACCTCTAGATGTCAGATAGTTCGTTAGACAGAGACTACCTCCAGGGACTCCAGTACTAGCACCTATTGCAGATAGAGTTGTCATTGCTTCCCAGAGGGGAGCAATTGACACTATTGGACACATTGCATCTACAACTACTAATATCACATCTGATTCTCTTAGTTTTTATATTCATAGTTGACGAAGTCGTCCACCTGGTCGACCATCTTTAGAGGCATCTAGTAGCACTTCAAGCACCTCCTCTGATGAGGCATATAGAGCTAGTGGGCTACCACTACCAGGCGATGTTCATGCTCTTTCAGGACAACACACACACATATGGATTTAGCACTGTATTTTTTGGAGGATCTGTTGCAGAGTATCAGTTATATTTTTGATACATAGGGGACGTCAATTCACTTAGTGAGGGATGCCATTAGACACCATCAAAGCCCCGTAGTTCCATAGGCACAACTCACACCAGTGATAGACGATACATTTGTGCATAGTTCACAACACTCTGCACAAGCTCACGACACTCTACAGATGACTCAGGTACGAGTTGGAGATGTTAGGATCACAGCTGAGGGCCTTGATGATTTTGGTGAGCAGTTACGAAGGCTATCTGAGATTGATACTAGTTCAAGCATGAGTATTTCATCGTACATGGACATGTTATTCTGACCTGACAGCACTGATTCTACACCATTACCAAGCCAGTTACACAGTCCACTTCACTCATCATTACTAGCAGTTGGACATGGTGCTGAGGGTGGTTTGGTAGGTGTTGGAGTTTCAGGAGGTACATCAATAGATGATACGATGGAGTCTGTTGATCATCCTCCACCTCTAGAGACCCAGGTATATATATATATATATATATTATATATAAAGTTTATTTTTTAATTTATATATATGAAATTAAAAAATATTAATTTAAATTTAAAAATTCAGTTCAAATAGATATTTAATTTAATCTAACTATAATAAATCATTCAGGCACAGGTCGCTGAGCACATGATTACATCTAGTGTTGGGTTAGGGCATGTATGTGAGAGAGATGATTCTATTGAGGCACCTAGTAGTGCTTAGGTACAAGTTTTAAATAGTTTTTTTTAAGTTATTTATAATGTTTCAAACTAGATATATATGCACTCGTATTTAATTTGAATGTACACACATGTATATATATATTTATATAGAACTCTAATGCGTGTGTGTGTGTGTATTTGCAGGGCTTGATTGATGTGCCTCGGCCACAGGATGTATAGGAGACTCAATCAAAGGGTCATTCTATTTGTATGTGTCTTGAGGGGTCCCTCTAGTAGTAGTAGTAGTTATATATCGGAGACTTGCATACACATATGCGTATTTTACTACCTTGATGACATGTATACATATGTTTCACTATTTATTTGACTATTTAGTACTTCAGTAGTTAGATGGTCACATGTATATATGACTTTTTATATTTTGCTACATACATGTATTTATTCGAGATTTACAATTTCCATATGTATGCATTTCAGTTCTACAGATATATTAGATGTAGATGTTTATTCTTGAGACGTGTACATGTGTATGTGTATTTTTTTGTATTATAGCTAGAACATGTTCTTCAGATGTGTGCATGTATATACATTTGTTATTTTATTTTTTTATCTAGTAGAACATTCTTCATGAATTAGATTATAGCTTTTAAACTTAAGATTTTATTGTGATCATTATAAAATAATCAAATTAACTTCTCTAAATACCTACTTCAATAGTTAAATATTCAAAGAAGTTCCAAATTGATCTATGAACCTAATTTAAAATTTTGAAAAATAATAATAATTTATAGGGTGATTGAATTGAATTAATATAGGTGCTTCAAACTACTAAATTAACCCAAATGATTTAGATTACAAATTTAAAACATTATACTTATTTGTAATCATTATATGAAATAAACAATTAGTAGAACTAAAAATACATAAATTTGGTAAATCAATTAGTAGGAATAAAGAAACAAATAAATTGTTAAATCAATTAGTAGGACTTGTTAGAAAGATACATATTTCTTAAATTATCAATTAGTAACCCGCTAAAGATAAATATTAGTCTTATGTGGATAAAAATATGCTAATTAGGTAAGCCAATACATTATTTTAGAAAACTTTTACAAAATATAATATTTAAAAACACATAAATAAACTAATTTAAACTAAGAGTATGACCCTAGACAATAAACAAACATTAATATATAGTTTTTTAATAAACTAATGATAACTAAGAGTATAAGCGTACAATTTAAAACACATTTAATTCAAGATGAAATTCAATAGTTTGAAAAGAAGTTGATATTTAAGAATTCTAACATATTAATATTATCTTTGATACATATATCTATGTAATGATTGTGTAAGTTCGAACTAACTTATATTTCCTATTTATATCAAGTTGTTAAATTATTAAATTCATCCATGGTACAGTTAATATTATTAATTTATATAGTTTTTTAATAAACTAATGATAACTAAGAGTATGATTGTACAATTAAAAACATGTTTAATTCAAGATGAAATTCAATAGTTTGAAAAGAAGTTGATATTTAAGAATTCTAACATATTAAATTATCTTTGATAAATATCTATCTAATGATTGTGTAAGTTCGAACTAACTTGTATTGCCTATTTATATCAAGTTGTTAAATTATTAAATTCATCCACGATACAATTAATATTATTAATTTATATAGTTTTTTGATAAACTAATGATAACTAAGAGTATGATCGTACAATTAAAAACACATTTAATTCAAGATGAAATTCAATAGTTTGAAAAGAAGTTGATATTCAAATTATTATAAAATAAATCTCAAAGGTCAGTTCAACCATGATGTACACTTATAACATTTAATATCTTCTCATGATCTTCACTATCTAGTCTCCACTTGCAACGTACACGCTTAAGTTTAACTGGATGTAGACAAAGCCCGGTAGCAACAACCAGGTGGTTGTATTGTAAAACCTTGTTGTCAGGTTGATAATCAACAAAGTGTATTCCATGTTGGACTATTTTGTCTTGCTTCAAATATGTTCCCTCTATCACAACAAAACTTGCACCACAAATTTAAGTATTTTAAAATTTGATAGATATAAAGTTACCTAGATATATATATTTATTCATATGTGTGCATGCACACATGTATGTATAATTTACCTATTGGGAACAACATTCCATCACTTTCTTTAGGGTCATATAACTTTGTCCTCTCTGTAGTACATCACAATAAATAATAACTGACACCTTCATGATTTCCAGGCTCAGCAATCACTGCAAAGACAGCTCTTGCATAACAAGTATACATACATACATGTGTATAGTATATATAAGACAATTCAAATTGATAATTAAATAACAAGTTGAGATTAATTTTTATGATACTTACCCACTTTTACCAATCCAGAGATATGATTATAATCATCAAAAATCAATGGAATATCATCAAAATTTTCATCATCTTTATCAAATGTATCAGTAACATCAAGTGGTACCAAAATCCATGCACCTGTATATCCACGTGTTTGATTGATGCATTCTTGATAGTCTTCATCAATGTAACTGTCACAAAAACATGAGTATTCTCTTGTCTTCAATGTCCAATTGCAATTATCTGTACTCATGACTGAATGTAAGGAACGTGTCTTTTTTATCCTCTTGCAACCATGCATGTTTTTTCTATTAACACCTGAAAGTTCATTAAATTGAAAATATGGACAAATTAAATTTAAACTTCAATGATTGGAAAAATAAAACTTAACAATAAAATTTTATAACTTAATTGCATAAAATTTAAACAGATGTACACATCCATACCTATTATCTCCCAAAAGACTCTATATGGTACCTGTCGACTCGTTGTTGATGATGTCCTAACCTCATCTAATGCAAAATGTGTCCTATATCGTTCAACAACATCATGTGCATCATTTACACGAACTCCCTAGATATTCATTTGATAATTTCGCAGAGCACATTTGATGCAAGCTCCAGCACCATCATGTTCACCTTTTCCATGGCCACTCTCAAAGAAATTCCATATGTGTTTTATATTCTCATTGCGATGATATCTACATAATGCATAAAATGGTCTAGATGATTTGAATTGTGCAGCACATCCATCACATGAAATAATTGAGTAACTCATCACATAAATCAATTGAGTATGAAATACATCCAATCAAATTTGATAACCAAGTAATGCAATCATAAAATATAATCATAAAACTGGCCTAAAAGAATCTGACAATCCAACAGGAAAAGTCAACTAGGGGTAGGCATTACTTCCACTCCCCCTAGACTTAGGCTTACTCCTAGAAGCCAACAAGAAAGATGAAACTAAACTAGAGGTAGGCATTACATCCACTCCCCTTAGACTTAAGCTTACTCCTGGACTTCACTTGTAAATTTTTGGTAGTGACAAAATGAAGAAATTGGTAGAACAAATTGTAAAAAGCATGTGTGCAGCATATGTAGATCTCTCACTTAAAATGTCTTCTCTTCATTCTAGTTGTGGTAAGAATGAGGTACCGAACTATTTGATAAAGTGTCCTGTGAGTAGTTATTTCATATGAAAGGTGAAATTGTACGAAAGTGTGCAGAGTGAATAAAGTTTTATCCTGTCACCTCTTACATTTTCTCCACCTTGGTTGAGGTCTCCATGCACGCAGACACACCCTAAATCTCATTCTAACCCATGGGCCAGAGGACAAGCCTTGAATCAACATTTTAATATCTTTTAAAGCATGATTGAAGTCATTGAAACAATAAGGATCTTATTTTCCATAATCCAACTTTTATGTCCAAGTAAAGAAATGCACAATATACTTACGCAATAACTTGTAAAGGAAAACATGAACATTTTAATTAAGCAATATTCCTCAAACAAAGAACAAACACAATTAAAGAGAAAGTTAGGCATATAACTTAAAAGTTAAAACATTGATTACCTTGACATGAGAGAATAGTAATGCAAGACTATAAGTATTGGAAACTGCCTCAAAATTTGCTAGTGTATTTTTAGGGTATATTGCCTAAGTAAATAGTGAGAAAAGTAAAAGTGTCATTTGATGTCCACTCAACCTTAGAGAGCTTGTTTCTTGAAAAATCCTGGACAAGAGAGATCCTATGTCTTGAGAATCCTTGTGCCTCAAATGCTAAAAAAATAAAAGCCTAAAAATTGAGTAATTATCTAGTGATGCTAGCAATAACTAGGAATATAAGGAACAAAGACATGCCTTATTATAATATGAATGATTTGGTATAGATGATATGATATGTGCAATAAGATATGTTGTAATTTTTTTTTGGCTATGATAGTGGTTGTAGAAAGATTCTCCAATGAGACAGCCATCATGTCAAGAATTGGACCAGCATCATCAACCTGAAAACCCAAAAGTTATTGTGATGAAACTCCTTTACTATCTAACGTCTATGTTTTTCTAGGAAAAATTGCACTTTCCTTGTCTAAGGGCATTTCTTATTCTTTCAAACAATTTCTTGGCACCTTTTTAGGATTGTATATAAACAAGTTGAACTTTACAATTATATTGACCAAATCTACATATTAGTGGATATTAAGTGGATGTTTAATACTAATTTCATATGTGTCTAACAACATGTGCATTCAAGAAAGGAAAAGGACTATTAAATTTATCACCTTTTTTTACAAATTGCACTAGACACTCTCCAATTGCAGCCTTAAAAGACTTGTTCCAATTGTTTACATCATCACTGATATTGGAAGCCTCGTAAGTACAATGCATGATCTTGTGCAAATGTCTTGCTAGATCAAACATGACAGTAACCATTGCTAAAAAAGCTTGTGATTTTGATTATTGTGCAAGGATATTAGAAATTTCAATGATATTAATTTGCATTTGAGGTTGTTGTACCACATTCTTGTGATCAAGATGTTTAATGAGTATAGACCTAGAGATGTAAAATTCAAAATTCAAATTAGTCGATATAATATATAAACCTAGAGATGTAACCCATGAATTTTGACTTTTGCATATTGTAATTTGCAACAAGGATTATAAATTGTGAAATTATAAATGTTACCTTCTTTCTCCATTAAGAGTTACCTGTCATATAGAACACATAGTGCGAGTCCATTCTAAAGAGACCACTGTTTCCCACTATCAAAAAAATGAAACATAGGTTCAAGTACACGACGTATTATGGTGACCTACTTTGCTTAATTGGCCATGTTTTGAAGACAAATCTTTGACTAGACTTTAGGATCCTCTTCTTCCTCCCTGTAATATTGTTCAACATATCACCACATTCAAAAGAAATAATGAGAATAGTTCATGAGAACACTGTGAAACAATAGAATGCATAAGCACATGAATTATGGTGTATTCATATACCCTAGAAGATTTGTTCTGCCCTTTAAGTATACTACCTCCCAACATATCAAGTCAATTTGTATGACAAGATTCATTTAAAAATTATAAAAATATATCATGAATCAATGTGTACTTTGATCCAAGACGTTGATGCAAAAATAACAACGCAACCAAACATGATAGTAGATAAATGGAAACAATAGAATGCCTTAGAGATGAATAATTTAAGGCAATCTCATAGAAAGCCATTCTTTCAAATACTTCATACACTGTAACTAAATTTCATAAATCAATGAGTTTGACTATGGCGTCCTTTTGCATTGCTGAAACTAAGAGATTCACACAGTTAGTTGTCATGCAATCATAGGTTAATGTTGAGCTTCACTTGGTTTCAAGAATAGTTTAATATTCTCTACTAATCAGGGCCAACCACGTGAAGGTGGAAGCTCCTTTACGCCACCCCCCCCCCCCCCCCCCCCCCCCCGCCAACCCCCAAAAAAAGAATCTAAATTTCCCATTAACATCTAAACTTCGTTCATTCTATTAATAAAATGTAACATAAGAACATTCAATAGAACATAAAAATATTCATTCATTCATTAGAACATGCACATTAACATTAAAACATAAGATTCATTAGAACATTCACACGAACATTCAATAGAAATAAAACATCTAGACATAAACATCAATCATTATCAAATAAGTTACATAAGTTCACATGAATCATTTTTTTTCTTTTTTTTTTTTTTTATAAATTTTGTCTTTCATTATATTGTTGTAGAGGCATATCCATGTTGTCATAGATATTTCTTCTCACCGTGGACATGCACTCGTTGTCCTTTGCAAAGGTGGTCCTCTGCAATAACAAATAAAAGGGTTAAATTATAAAAAGTTGTGACTTTAAAGATTTTAAAGAACATTGTAGTGCTCTTTACCTTGTCCAACCACAACATCTTGTCCGCCAGCTTGAACCTCAACACACTCTTCAGGAACAACCTCTGCATCCCCTACAACTGCAAAACAAGATGTTTTCTTAATCCTAACACATAATATAGTTAAATTTGTATTACTACACCAAATTCAATTTAAAATGTTTACTTGTATTAATAATTCAGAAATAAAAAATCAAATAAAAAATATATACCTTGAGTATTAGGATCCACATTTGAATTGTTGCCTCCATGGTGCTCGGCTGATGTATCAAGATTGGCAGGCTATAATCCAATGTAAATAATTAGTGCATGTACCAACAATATATACATATAAATACAAGACAAATACTGAGAAATCTTAATCTTTTATTTTAGTACATATAAATATATTCACTTTAAAGTTTTAAAAAAATATACAATAATTATTTCCTTACTTAAAACAAATATAACGACTTATATTTTTTGAACTTAATATCAAATACAGTAATTGCTAAAGTATTCAATTTGAAATAAAAGTCATTTGACTTATTTACCTCATTGATAGATCTAGTAGAAGAACCTTGCGTACTCATTGCTTGGAATCGTTCAGCCATAGCTCTATAGCCCTTTGTGTAGCCTAATTTCTCGTCCTCTTGAGAACGGTTTTTTAAAATCTCCATGGCCTACATTTTTGCTTGGTATCATGAATTGTTTTTGTGATCAATTTTAGTAAAGACCAAATTTTTTACAATTTATAAATATTTCCATATAATTTTTCATTTACTTATACTTACAATTCATGCATAAAGTTTTGAATATCCACCCAAGTTAAGCTTGTGCTACCCATGCTTTTCTTTTCTTGCTTTGGTTACCTTTGATGTGTCAGGCAACCTATGTGAAGTTTGAAATATGTTAGATCATCATAAGTATTAAGAGTAGTTATTACATAATTTCATTCTTAATATTATGACATACCTTCTTTCCTCAGGTGGTAACATCTCTCCATCATCTATTGCTTTTATCTCAATGACATCCTTTATAAGATTCTCCCACTCAATAATAGGAATATTGGGGGGTTTCTCATAAAAAGGGTTTTTTTGTTCATTTGAGTCATGTAGTTGTACCTAATATACTTCAAAGCTTGGCCTGATTTCTCAAGGAGCCTAAGTCTTTGAAAGACGTTGGGTCCAAAAAGTATTGTCATGACATCAACGAGTTGGTCCTTTAACTCTTTCACTTGCAAATTCCACCTTTTAAGAAAAGAAAAAAATTGTTAGATTCATAAATGAACTGAAGCTACCTTTTAATTTACTCGAAGAAATTGATTAAATTAAGGAAAATGATCTATCAAATGAAATCAAAATATGATACTCAGTGCGTATGGTTGGCCCAAATATACACAAACATTCATTATTAAGTTTTTCATAAAATATATTATTCTTTGCAAAATAGTAATGAGATTAGTAGTTATTGTAAGGAATTGCATGGGAGGTTAGTGCACTTGATTATGAGTATAAGATTGTATAGTAAAAGAAAGGATCAATCTTTAAAGTACCTGGAAGTTGGGCTACTTTCAAGGGAAGACCATCTTTATTGCTAACGAGCAATTGATCACAATTCTTCATTATTATCATACATCTAACACAAGAACACCCAAGAAGGTCCTCATCCCCTTCTGCATAAAATGAATCCAATATTACAAAATGCCCCCTAAGAAATAATAGATCAAGTGAAATAAACACATGAGAAATGAGAGAGAGAGAGAGAGAGAGAGAGAGAGAGAGAGAGAGAGAGAGAGAGAGAGAGAGAGAGAGAGAGAGAAGAAGAATCTACTTACCAATAGGTGGTACCCTAGCATCTGTTGTCGAGCTACGTGTTGATGAATTTGTAGTCAGCAATGCCTCTTTAGTTTTGTTCCTTGTGATAGGTGGTGTAGTGAATAGAGGATCAATGGTAGGAGCTAAAAAATAAGATTGTTAGAGCACAATAAAACAAGATTGTTAGAGCTCTTAAAAAAATATTGTTCGAGAAAAACACAAGTGTAGGACTAGAAAATAGGTTAAACATCTAGCATACTATGAGAAATCACTAAACTCAATCAACATACACTAAAAACCATCTAGCCTACCATGAAATCCAACCAAAATAAAGAAAGAAACATAAAGTAAAACTCCCTCTTAAATTGTAACTCCCATGTCCTTTCTTCTCCATATGATATAGCTCCAATTGTCTATAATGCACACAATTGAAAAGAAAAATCCTATGATATTATAATGCTATGTGAGTACAAGAAGAGTGATTTTAATCTTATATGCCCAGGGTCTCCAAAAGATTAAGGATGAAGGGATCAGAAATGAGAGCAATGTGGCTCATTTATAGCCAACATGCAAGAGGAGAGCATTGAACTTGTCACCTTGAATGTGCAACTTGGCAAGAGATTCCTTTAGGAAATCCATGACACAAGATGCCAAATGTAAGATTGTATAATGCATGGAAGTCAACATGCCTATAAATGGAAGAAGATCTATGATGCATCATGTGACACCTCAAAGCCACTTATAACCAAGAATCTATGATGATGAAGGCTAAATAAAGATATGTGTAAGAAATAAGAATATATGGATTATGACATATCTTAACCAAGTGTAAATGGAGAATATATGATGTGTCATGTCCACATATCACGATGATTTCAAGATTATGTCAAGATTACATGGAATGTCTGAATTAAAAACTCATTATTCCACACAAATGGAAATTAGAGTTGGAAAGTGGAACTTAAGAAATTGTGAATTCACATAGTTTGAAAAGAAAAATCAATTAACTAATGAATATCAATTAATTGACCATGTTAGTTAGGAAGAATGATTAGCAATGCGAGATGAAAAATGATTGAAACAACATAGGATTAAATCATGGGTTATTTAATTTTATAGAGAAAATTACTAGATGATTGGTCAAATTTATTAATAAATGCGACAATATCCTTTGATGAAATGTGATGATTATGTAGATCGGCTAGGATGATGATGGGTAGACCAAAGCCATGGTCAAATTGAATGACTGATTTAGATTGATAACATGCCAAGGACACACGACATGGATTAAGTACATGGAACATTTAACTGACATTGTAAATGCCATAGGATCGAGATTGATTGATAAGGTTGATCATAATAACGTTGACAAAAACTGTCAATTTTATTAAATTGATATGATAATGCCATGATCTGACATTGAGAGACTCAACAATGTCAAAGATCAGATGATGTGAATTACAGTTTGACCTAACACTGAGAGCCATGATAGTACTAAGATCAAATTGACAGGTTTGATATATTGATAGATTTCCAAGGCATTGAGAGACGCGACAATGCCTAGGGTTGGACAAATGATGATAGGTTTGGGATGTTTGGCACATTTTGAGTTGATTAGGACTAATTCTGAGTGATTCCAAGTAGATTTTGGGTGATTCCAAGTTGATTTGATATAATTCTAATGATGTTGAAATGGTTTTGGGTTGAGTAGATGAGATTTTAAAATGATTTGCAAATGATGTCAAAGGGGATAAGAATGATGATGGACATTGTTGAGATATAATCAAGTTGGCCAAAAGATCAAAATTAGTGAAATGAGAAAATGGGATGAGTTAGTATGAAAATGTGATTAAATTGTAGATGCAAACCATTTTTGAGTACTTGAACCACCTGAAGTATCACCCTCTAGGGGATCACCCCTGTACATCCTCAGCATCCTTTGAAAAAATAACACATGAATTTTATTTAATGACATAAATAAAACACTATACTATAAAAATCATTATTGAACTTTTGTTATAATTAAAAACTACATTAATACTTATTGTATATGTGTGAACTAGGTTCATCAACCTATCCTTCGTCTTTTGTAATACAAGAGTCTAGGGTTGAGTTGATGCCAATTATGATATCCTTCTTCTTATATTACAAATCAACTTTTTTAATGTAGTCACAAGATCAGGGGCTAACTCAAAATAAATAATAAATTCATCTAGCTTGTCGTGTGACTCCTCGTCCTCGTGGACTAGTTTTTTCTTTTCCTAATCAGTAGCAATATTATTAGCTCTATATTTAAAATCAATCCAAAATAGTAGTGAAGAATAAAACATAATTAAAAAAATACATTAACATATTTCTTGTATCTAATTTGCACAACAACAATGAGTTTTACCTATCAGAAAGAAGAACCATCACCGTCATGCATATCCTATGGCCGTTGATCCATAGTGTAGCCCTGCATTTCAAAAAAATAATCATTGAGACATGTTAAAATACATGTGTTATTATTCTAAGTTAGCAAAAAAAAAATACAAATTTAATGGTGTGTTGGATTTATTCATTGGAGTTGATTTTAAATGTACATAGTATGAACCACCTCACCCATGATAGTGGCTTTATTTGTATCTATGTGATTCAAATTGTAATAAAAAAGAAGCTCTTTGCCTCCATGTATTGATTTTATCACACATAAAAATACATGATTTTACTCGCATGCCTCAAATATGCAATTCGGTCACTTCTTAGTTGACACAGGTTATGTACTATTTATAAAACCTACAATATTCCCTGATGCTTTTGGCCTTTCGTAAATGTATATAGCTATTTTTTTTCTTTGTTCACTAATTTTTTATTGTATATAATTTTCCACAAGTGCATACCTACACATACTTTTTTTATATCTAACAATCTGCATCCAACTACTGTAATCATAGCAAGGTCTGACATACTCCATCAATTCAACAACCTTGTTGTAAGAGACCTTTATGCCATCCATGGAAAATAGACCCAAACCATGTAATGAGGATGGTGTTATGCGATATATCCTCTCTCCAACACAAAAATTAGTGTTTATTGGAGGAAGTTCATTGGGGAACCATTTTTTCTATAGATGTGTGTACCTAAACGTAACATTGGAGTTGCCTACACTCTCATCATCATAAGAACATGACCCCCCTTGAGAAAGGAAAAATTTAATGTTCTTATTTAATTTATTTATGATATTTTGACCTTGAGTCAATCTCCTTGATTTAGACATGTACTAAATGTCTCACTTTCTTCTTCCATTCCTACATTTTCCTCGCTTGAGAAGGACAAATCTGACAAATACCTATTCACCAATACCCTATTTTGATCAAATTCCCTTGTATCATCTGCCATAATCCTTCTTCACAGGAATAAATTATTCTTGTATGCTTATTGAGTTGGTTGTGTATATCTACAAAAATATTGGACATGTTTTACTTAATGTTTATATTTGCACATATGGTTTTGAAAGAAAAAATTGGTGTAATTAATGTGTATCTGCAAAAATATTAGACATGTTATACTTAATGTTTGTATTTGTACATATGGTTTTGAAAGAGAACTTTGGTGTATTTATGCATCTTCATTTTGATTTTATCCAAGGGAAGCCTATCAATGGTAATAGAAAACAAGAATGCATTTTCTAAGAGTTTACAATTGTTCAACAAAATTAATGTTTTACAAGAAAATGCACCTGAAGAACTATTAACTTAGAAGCAAGAAAATGATGTTGAAATAGTATAGAAAGTGCTTGTTATGAAAGGTCCACAAGTGAGGGTGTTGATCAATCTTGAAAACTTGAATGCTGAAATAAAAGCTATCGAGGATCAAATAGCTATGCCAAAGTTCATTTGGTTCTTTTGCATCTTTCATTAGTTCATATTTCAATGGAATTATTTTTTCCTTCAACTTAGCCATATATAGGTTTATCCATGTGTGAGTGAATGGTGTTAAACATGAATAATTATTGTGTTAAAACTTCATCTTTGTTTGAAATAGTAGATGATCGCCTTGGAATTTATCATGTAATGCATCTGCATTGTCTTTGTCATTGCTTAGAAGAGTGTTTCAAGGTTGGGAACCACTTCAACATCCTTTACATGGTTTAGAGGTAATTTCATTGTGGCAGAGGCTTCTTCAAGGGAATGAGCCTCATGATTATGGCATTTACACAAAAGCAGAACTTACTTCTTCAACTCCTTTCATTCAACTCTTCGTTGAAGTTATTCTTCCAGTAGTGAGAATAACTACTTCAAATTCCTGGGAGCCAAGAGACCCTCAACCTATGCTACATTTTCTAGAGACATGGGAGAAGTTACTATTATATTCAGTACTTTGTAACATTGTGGATCATATAGGATGCCCAACTTAATAGCGATAATAGATACTTGGGATCCTCATAGGGAGATTGTACCAATACATAAATGGTTACATCCTTGGATTCCATTGTTGGGCTAGCATATGGAGCCTTTATATCCAATCATTCATTATAAATTGGGGAATGCACTTCATGCCTGGCATGAAAGTGATGCATCTGCATATGCCATTTTATCACCTTTAAAAACTGCATTTGATCCTGCTAGCTAGGAATAGTTGATTGTTCATTTTATTGTACCTAATCTGATGATAGTTCTATAGGAATTTGTAATCAACCCAACTAATCAACAACTAGACCAATTTAACTAGGTTATGGCTTGTTTCTTTCTAAAAATATTTGCTATGATATGTTCTTGTAAAATTTCTTGCGAACTCTACTCATTTTTCGTGGTCTACATTATTTTTGTGTAGGATCTTGAGCTAAGTCACTTAGCATGGGTTGAGTGAGTTTTATTGTTTTATTACTAAGATTTTGGAATATGTATATAGCTGTATCATTTTTTATGTTGTGCTAGTATGTAATAACCACCTTCAAAAAGATCACTTTGTATATATAAAGACTAGGTTATGACTTATTTCTTTCTAAAAATATCTACTATGATATGTTTTTGTAAGATTTCTTGCAAACTCTGCCCATTTTTTGTGGTCTACATTATTTTTGTGTAGGATCTTGAGGTAAGTCATTTAGCACAAGTTGAGTGAGGTTTATTGTTTTATTATTTGGATTCTGGAATGTGTATACAACTGGATCAATTTTTTGTTGTGAGATAATATGTAATAAGCACATTTAAAAAGATCTCTTGGAATATATAAAGAGATACATGTTTATAAGGAAATATAAAGACATACATATTTAGAAGGAAAAGAAAAGAACATTTACATAGGTACCTTTTCTTGCCCTTGAAGAAAATCACAAAGCAAGGGCACGTAGATCACAAGGGTATGACATGAAAATGAAATCACAGAGGTGCAAAGGCATGACAATAAAATACAAAGATCACAAGGGCACATCAATGAAATGCACTAATCACAAGGGCATGACAACATTCACAACTCTCCACCCTTGTTTAGAGCTCTCCACCTCTTTCACATGCAACTCTCCACAATCATAACAAATGGGGAATTATTTATGTCATTTTTTTTAATGATCACGCAGGTGTTGCAATTACAACGTCAACATCGATATTGCGATGACTTCAGGCTCAATTGTAAAAAAACACATTCAAATGACTACAAATTACACTGTCATCGCAATTTGACCCCAAATGTACTAGTGTGTTATGTGTCTAATTAGGAGAAAATGAGATCTAAATATTGTATGCAAGATGACTATAGATCTGGAGTATACACAAACAACCTAATTTAGATCTAAAAATAAGTAAACAATGAAAGACAAAATCAGAGATAAAGGACTCACCTTGAAATATACTTAAAAGAGTATCTTTTTGCTCAGAAAATAATAGATTATATTCGATCGTGAATCCCCAAATGGAAAGAAAAACCTCGGAAGTGATTCTTTTAAAAAGCAATAGAGAATAGGTCAACCTAGTTGTAACTATTCAAAACAATTCACATAAGGTCACTATGTTCCATAGGAACTATAATGAGGTCAAACCAAGTTATCCAAAAATCTCTCAGAAAAGAGTTTCTAGGTCCCCAATCACCATTTTGATATCTTGTTATCCCTTAATATATTTGGTGTGTATTGGTGATTATAAAGAGGTTTGTCTTAGTCAACCCCCACTTTTGGTGATATCCACCTCCATAAATAGTCATGAGGAAAGACATTGTGTGTGTATGTATATCCTAGATTTGTAGGTCTAGAATGTAAATATGATAAAATGCTAAAAATATACTCTATGAGTGAAACCCTAGCATGCCAATGTAAATGTAAATGTATGAAGGTGAAAATAATCGGATATGAATATATTATAGAAATCATACCAATCCCCCAAGGCTAAAGCACTCTAACCACCTTCAAGTCCCCCTTGCATCTCCTCGATAATATATCTTGCTTGAATGCTTGATCTAGAATGATAAACTCACTTTGCAATGAAGAGTAAGAAACTAACCCTTTTCTCCCACCTCATAGTTTCTTTATGTCAGATTGGGATCTCCGCACATACTTTCCTCTTACTGTCCTTCACCATTCATGTGCAAAATGAGGGGTTTGATGTCCTTTTATAGTGAGTTTTCTAAAATCACCCTATACAAGCTAACTCCAATGAGACAAGATTTTACCAGAAGAGTAAATAGCACTAGGGATAGAATCATAGGATTCTCCCATAACATGTTAGCCTAGGTCAACCTGGATAGAATAGGTCAACCTAGGTTGACCTAGTCTTGGAGGTTAGCCTTCTAAATCTCATTGTTCTAGTTTTCAGCTTTTCAAAAGTTACACATGTGATGAATGTCAAATTTTGATAATCTAAGACCAAATATGAGATATAAGGTGATGTAGGAATATCCAAGACTTGCTTGAAATCTTGCATGGTTGGAGGTATTTTGGCTAAGAGTTGTGGACTTGGTCACCAAATAGTGGTGCTCGATCGCTGAAGGGTGTAATTATGGCCGAGGAGCTCAGTCATTAAAGGGGCTCGGTCATTGAAGGAGCTTGATAGATACAATTTTCTTGGCACTCTCTGTGGTTCTCAACTTGTATTGGGTTGCTCAAAATTCACTATAGTGCTCAACATTTGTTGGTCGCTCGACATGCACTAGCAACTCGACAATGTTGGCATTTTCGCTGATATTCAACTTGGTTTTCCTGACGTTCGATTTGCTCTTGGTTTCTATAGGTGTTGAGTTGTCTGTGAGCCAACTTTGGGTATTTAATTTGTGTTGTGGTTGACTTGTGGCTCAACATAGATTTAATGTATGGGTTTTAATTTAATTTTTAATGAACTGGGTCGACTTGTGGCTTAGTTGGGTATAAGTAAGGGGTCTTGTGGAGTCTTTAGGGATTATTTTGATCCATCTTGGAGAAGAGGATGTAAAATTTTAAGGGTTAGTAGCTATGGCATGAGAACCAAGGAATAGCTTGGTAGACCTCAAGGTACAAGTGTAGATTCTTCTTGGTGTTCTTATCGAGTTGTGGATCTAGACTAGTTGGGATTATTATTTGTAAGTTGGATCTTATTGGATCTTGTAGAACTGTTATTATAATTGGTCTTTTATTTTTCCCTCACCTAAAAGGCCTTAGAGTTGGGCCTATTGCATGTAAATAGTTATTTATGAATCAAGAGTTGCATTTGGTATTAGATCTTGCATTGTTGTTGCTTTATTATTGTGTTTTCGTTGTGTGATTATTTGCAGGGATCTAGTTTACCTCCAATAGGGGTACCCTCATATTCTTGTTGCATCAGGTGGTATCAGAGAAAAGGTTTTCCTAAGTGTGTAGACAGATCACCGAAGTTGAGGCAGTTTTCACCAGGACTTAGGTGAAGGCTAGAAGAGAAGGTTGATGTAGTAGAGTTGATCAATCTTCTGGATTTATGGATGTATTGTTTAGGGTTTTCAAAAATCTTGAAAGATGCCTCCAAGAAGATTGGACCCTAGGTTAATTGATGATCTTAGTGATGTTGTGGAGGAAAGGATCTTAGAGAAGATTAGAGCAGAATTTAAATCTAAGATTGCATTGATGAAGAGTGACGTGATTGTTGAAATTGTGAGTGCTTTAGGTGGTGTCCCTAGGTATGTGGGTACTAAAGATGTTTATGAGGAAGTTATTGAAAACTACTAGATCTAGCGATGAGGACATAAATAATTGTGTGGAGAGACCTATTGGAACTAGGGTTGGCCAGTTTGCTAGACCTAGATCTTAGTTAAAGATGAAGCATAAGATGGAGGTTTCTAATTTCTTAGGTACTTTGACTCCTAAAGACCTGATTGATTGGATTGGTGGATTGGAAGACTACTTTGAGCTTGAGGATATTGAGGATCCACTTAGAGTGAGGGTGGCACAAACTAAGTTGAAAGGACATATTGCTCTTTGGTGGAAAGAAAAACAAAGAGACATAGAGGAGGAAGGTGAAATGAAGATCACTAGATGGAGATTGATGGTGTCTAAGTTAAAGGCTAAGTTCATTCTTGTTGATTATGAACTTGATTTTTTTAAAAGGTTTAAAAATCTAAAACATAAGGATATGTTTCTGAAAGATTATGCCGAGGAGTTCTACAAGTTGACTATTTGATCTAGGTGTAGAGAATCATCAAAGGAGAAGGTAGCTCAGTACATTAAAAGTTTGAGATTAAATATTTGTCATGTCCCCTATTCAAATAATTTTAAAAAAAAAAAAAACTTTGTTAAGGCAGGCAGGCTCCAAAAAGGTGAAATTTTGGAAAAAGAGGCTAATCTTTGGAAACCAATGGACTAATAAATAAAAATTATTATTATATTATATTTTATTAACCCCTCTTGGACGTGAGTTAGGGTTATGCCCTCTTTAAAAGGGGTTTGGAGGCATTTTGGGCTCATTCTACATCTTGATTCTTGCTAATTTTCTTGTTGTTCTTCAGAGGTTGCCAAACCTGTGGAGAAGAAGACCTAAGAACGGGAGTTTGCAGGTTTCCAGGAAGGCTAAGGATGGGAGTTGGAAGCCATTCCATGTGCATGCTCATACGGAGTTTGCCTTTGTGCTGAATAGTGTCAGTTTGGGTGTTTTCGGGGTTGTTTTTGGTTTGAGTTTGGGTTTTCAGTTGAGTGTTTCATATCAGTTTGGTTTGCTGCTGTATTTCAGACTTTATGATGTTAAAATAGAGCTGAATATATGTATTGGGTCGTGATTAAACTTCTGAGATAGTTTATGAGTGTTTTGTGGTGTTTCTGGGCATTTTTGTGTTAATTTCGGGAGCCCAGTTGAGCATAGTTTTGCCCTACATTTGTGAGTTGTTGTGTAAAGGCTATACAAATATGGAAATGTCATTTTGTAGGCTGTTATGCTGCTGAAATTTCTGTAAAAATGTCCATTTTTAGATTTATTAATAATTTGTGAAGTTGTGAAGTTTTTGGCACTAATTTGGACATACCCGATTTGGGTTTTATTGGGAAATTGGCAGATCTTTGTAATATTGGTTGTTTGATTTTAAAGTTCTGATTTGAGGCTGAAAATATCATAAAAAATTAGTAAAGGGACATTTCAGTGGTATCAGAGCCGTGATCTTGCCAGCCTGAGGGTTTGTAGAAGTTGCATGTCAGTTTTAACAACTACCCAGATCTTGCATGTCAAGTTTTGATAACTACCCAGATCTTGCATGTCATATTTTATGATTGCATGCAACTAAGTGAAAGAGAAAAAAGATATTTACAGCGAGAAAAGAATAAAGAAATTTTGATCAAAACCCCAGTTGAAAGCATAAGTACAAAATCCAAGGAAGAAAAAAGTATGGCTGATCCAGATGAGATGGCAAAGAAATTCTTCCAAGACATCCAAAATACTCAGAAGCAAACAGTGGATGGGTTGGCGGAAACTAGAGAGGCTTTGCGAATATTGACAGAAAAATTACAAGGAATTGCATCTATTAATGAGAAAGGGAGCACTTCAGAGGAGCCACCAGTACCAAATCCAGCCATTAATCCAGTGGAAGAGGTTACAGGTAATTTGATTACATTAAGAGCTACTTACAATGGCTTAGATGATGACTTTCGTAGTTCAGTTCCTTTTAGAGAATATGTGGATATGATGAATGCTTTGATGCCCAAGAAAGAGAACAGGAGGGAGCATGACACAAGTGGAAGAGAGCTCAAAAATAAAATAAGCAAGTTTACAGCACCTACTTTTGATGGAACAAATAAAATTTCAGCTAGAGCATGGCTACAAAAATTACAAACTTTCTTCACACTTAACCCCATGACAGAGAGTGATGCTATTCAATTTGCAAGTCTACACTTGGAAGATGCAGCCTATGATTGGTGGTATCATGGAATGACTACTCAAGGTCACGATCAGGTAACTATATTTGAAGATTTCAGTCAAAGGGTGATAGATAGATTTGACCTCAAGGATGATGAAGAGTACTTTAAAGAATTGTCAAAGTTGAAGCAAACCAAATCAGTTAATGAGTATATAGAAGAATTTCAAAAAGTGGCTGTTATGGTACCTGATATGAGTGAAAAGAGGATCATTTATCTATTTCTTGATGGTTTAGAAGATTCTGTTAAGGGTTTGGTTAAGGCTTTCTCACCCTCAACCTTACAGGAAGCTATCAAAAGAAGCTTGCAACTTGAAACTTGCGTGCCTATGAAATCAATCACTAATCAAAAACCCCCAAATCTTTGGCAACATAAGGGAAATTTTCAGAAAAAGACTTTCCCAACACTACCACCAAAAGATGTGACAAATGTGGCAAAAAAGAAGGTAGATGAAGAGACTAGGAGTGAATTACGAAGGAAAAAGCTTTGTTTTACTTGTAGAGAACCATGGGTTCCAGGACACAGATGTTTGGGGAAAGGTCAAGTGCACTATATTGAAGTTGCTTCAGAATCTGATTCAGATGAGCATGAGGAATTTCATGATACTAGGGAGGAGGTAGAAGAAGAGAAAGTAAAAGAAATCAGCAAAGATGGCACTTTAGCAGCATTATCCGGAGTCCCAAGATACCATCCCTTCCGAATTCGAGGGGTACTAGCAGGGAAAAGGTTGACTGTTCTTCTTGATAGTGGGGCAACTCACAATTTTATTGATGAGGGATTTGTCATGAAAAGAGGTCTTAAAGCAGAAGATTTTGAGGGATTCAATGTTACTGTAGCTGATGGATTCACTATGCCTTGCACACGGGTGGTGAAACAACTCAAGATGACCTTAGGAGATTATGAGTTATGTGATGACTTCTATGTGGTTGGTATTGGGGAGACAGATCTTGTATTGGGTGTTCAATGGTTGCACTCTATCGGAGGCTATTACATGAACCATCAAACTATGGAGTTTAAATTTCATTCCAATGGGAAAGAAGTTATATTGAGAGGGTTATCAAATGGAGCACCTAAGGCAGTCTCTGCAAAGAGGATGGAGAGGACTTTTCGAAGAGGACAAGTAACATGGGCAGCAGGAGTCATAATCCAACCAACAAGCTCTCCAAAGAATCAAGGTAATTTCCATTTTGAAATTCAAAATATTCTTGATAAGCATAGTATAGTTTTCAATGATTTGCCTCCAGGATTACCACCAGATAGAGGTTTTGAGCATGTTATAGAGTTAGAACAGGGTGCCAAACCAGTTATAACAACCCCATACCGCCATCCAAGAGGTTATAAGGAAGAAATTGAAAAAACTATTAAAGAACTCCTGGACATGGGATTCATAAGGCCTAGCTCTAGTCCATTTGCATCATCTGTGGTACTTGTCAAGAAAAAGGATGGTACAATGAGAATGTGTATAGACTACAGGGCTCTAAACAAGAAGACCATAAAAAATAGGTATCCCATACCACGCATAGATGAACTCATTGATGAGTTACATGGTGTTGTATACTTCTCAAAAATTGACTTAAGATCAGGCTACCATCAAATCCGAATGAGGAGTGAAGATGTGGAAAAGACTGCTTTCAGATGTCACTATGGGCACTTTGAATTTCTTGTTATGCCATTTGGACTCACTAATGCACCTGCAACATTCCAATCTTGTATGAATAAGGTATTCAGTCAGCATCTTCGAAAATTTGTTTTGGTATTTTTTGATGATATCTTGATATACAGTAAAACATGGGAAGAGCATCTAAAGCACATAGACACTGTTTTGGGAATCTTGGAGCAGCAATCCTTCTATGCTAAGCTATCTAAATGTGAGTTTGGTTTGACAGAGATCCTATATTTGGGACATATTATAAGCTCTAAAGGAGTACAGGTTGATCAACAAAAAATCCAGGCAATTTTGGATTGGCCTCCACCCACTAATCTTACACAGTTGAGAGGTTTCTTCGGGTTGTGTAGCTACTATAGGAGATTTGCCAAGGGATTTTCTCAGCTTGCTGCCCCCTTAACTGATTTGACAAAGAAAGGAGCTTTTGTTTGGACAGAAGAGGCACAAAAAACATTTGATAAGCTTAAGGAGGTAATGAGTTCATGCCCTGTGCTTGCAATTCCAGATTTCTCTTTACCTTTTGTTGTTGAATGTGATGCTTCTAGAGAAGGTATAGGGGTTGTCCTAACTCAAAGGGGACATCCAATAGCATTTGAGAGTCAAAAATTAAATCAATCAGAGAAAGGGTACTCCATCTATGATAAGGAAATGTTGGCAATCATGCATGCACTTCATAAGTTTAGACAATATTTGGTATGTGGGAGATTCATTGTAAAGACAGACCATAATAGCCTCAGGTTCTTCTTGAACCAAAGGGATTTGAATGATCGTCAACAAAAATGGGTAAGCAAATTGCAAGCTTATGATTTTGATATTGAATACATGAAAGGAAAGAATAATGTGGTTGTTGATGCTCTCTCAAGAAAGCCCACTTTGTGTTCCTTATCATCTATCTCTGCTTATTGGAAAGTCTCCATAATTTTAGAGTATGCTAAAGATTCATTTGCCACCAAGATTTTGGATAAGTTAGTGGATGATAACAGGTACAAGGTTGTTGATGAATTGATTTATTACAAGAACAGGATCTTCTTAGTGCCAGGGTCAAAAACTAAGGAGAGGATATTGAGGGCCTTTCATGACACACCTTTGATTGGTCACCAGGGATACTTCAAGACATACAGGCAAATTCGAGAGCGGTTTTCATGGAAGGGTATGAAGGAGGATGTCCTTAAACACATTAAGGAATGTATGGTATGCCAACAAAGCAAGAGTGAGCAAAATTTTCCTGCAGGGTTGTTGCAGCCACTTCCTATTCCCGAACAAAAATGGGAAAGTATTTCCATGGATTTCATCACTGGGTTGCCCAAGGTTCAAGGTAAGGATTGCATATATGTGGTGGTAGATAGACTAACTAAGTATGCACATTTCTTTCCTATCACATCTGATTTCAAGGCATCACAAATGGCCGAATTGTTCTTCAAGGAAATTTTTAAATTACATGGTTTGCCTAGAAACATTGTTAGTGACCGAGATAGTAGATTCCTCAGCTCTTTTTGGAAGGAGCTCTTTCATTTGGCAGGAACTGAACTCACTCCCAGTACTAGCTATCACCCTCAAACAGATGGACAAACAGAGATAGTTAATAAATGGATAGAAGGATATTTGAGGAACTATGTTTCAAATCAACAACATGCTTGGGTGAAATGGTTACACCTAAGGGAGTACTGTTACAATACATCTCATCACATGTCTATTGGTATGCCTCCTTTTCGTGCTCTTTATGGTTATGATGCCCTTTCCTTTGTTGATCTAATACTTTTCGATAGCAGAGTACCCGCAGCAAGTGATTTCATCAAGCAAAGCCAAGACATAATAAGGTCCCTCAAGGATAATCTACAACATGCACAAAACCAACAAAAGATATATGCTGACAGGAAAAGGATTGAAAGATCTTTTGAGGTGGGAGATTTGGTATTTGTTAGGTTGCAGCCATATAAGCAAAGCACCTTGAAGAGAAGTGGGGCAGAGAAACTCAAGCCAAGGTTCTATGGGCCTTATAAAATCATCAAGAAGGTAGGAGAGGTAGCTTATGAATTGGAGCTCCCACCAAACAGCAAAACACATAATATTTTTCATGTATCTTGCTTAAAGAAGGTTCTAGGCCAGCAAACCATAGTATCTACAGAATTACCACCTCTTGATGATGAAGGGAAATTAGTTTTGATACCAGAAGAGATTTTGGATACAAGAGAGAAAAGGTTGAGAAATAGGAGCGTCATAGAGCATTTGGTCAAATGGAAAGGATTACCACTAGAGGATGCAACTTGGGAAGGAGCACATATTCTTAAAAATTCCAACCTTCATTGCTTGAGGACAAGCAATATTTGGGAGGGAAGGACTTGTCATGTCCCCTATTCAAATAATTTTAAAAAAAAAAAAAAAACTTTGTTAAGGCAGGCAGGCTCCAAAAAGGTGAAATTTTGGAAAAAGAGGCTAATCTTCGGAAACCAATGGACTAATAAATAAAAATTATTATTATATTATATTTTATTAACCCCTCTTGGACGTGAGTCTGGGTTATGCCCTCTTTAAAAGGGGTTTGGAGGCATTTTGGGCTCATTCTACATCTTGATTCTTGCTAATTTTCTTGTTGTTCTTCAGAGGCTGCCAAACCTGTGGAGAAGGAGACCCAAGAACGGGAGTTTGCAGGTTTCCAGGAAGGCTAAGGATAGGAGTTTGAAGCCATTCCATGTGCATGCTCATATGGAGTTTGCCTTTGTGCTGAATAGTGCCAGTTTGGGTGTTTTCGAGGTTGTTTTTTGTTTGAGTTTGGGTTTTCAGTTGAGTGTTTCATATCAGTTTGGTTTGCTGCTGTATTTCAGACTTTATGATGTTAAAATAGAGCTGAATATATGTATTGGGTTGTGATTAAACTTTTGAGATAGTTTATGAGTGTTTTGTGGTGTTTTCGGGCATTTTTGTGTTAATTTCGGGAGCCCGGTTGAGCATAGTTTTGCCCTACATTTGTGAGTTGTTGTGTAAAGGCTATACAAATCTGGAAATGTCATTTTGTAGGCTTTTATTCTGCTGAAATTTCTGTAAAAATGTCCATTTTCAGATTTATTAATAATTTGTGAAGTTGTGAAGTTTTTGGCACTAATTTGGACATACCCGATTTGGGTTTTATTGGGAAATTGGCAGATCTTTGTAATATTGGTTGTTTGATTTTAAAGTTCTGATTTGAGGCTGAAAATATCATAAAAAATCAGTAAAGGGACATTTCAATATTTAAGATGAGGATGACATGTTGAAGATTGATTTGGTTAAGGATGCTTATCAGTATGACCTGAAGCAGAAGATAAGTTGAAGAGGAAAAGTTAAGGTAATGCTAGAGGAAAAGAGAAGCAAAATAGCTCGACAAAGGCTAAAATGAGTGCAGAAGGTGAACCAAAACCCATTGATCAGAAAAGGACAGGTGGAGGTGGGTTTAGTGGCAATTGTTTCAATGTGGTGAAGAAGGGCATAGATCATTTGAATGTCCTCATGGTAGGAAAGTTGCTATTGTGAATGAGGTTGTAGTCCAAGAAAGTCCACCTAAGCAAGGAGATAGTTTACTAGCTCGACAAGTACTAGTTGGTCAGAGGACAATGGATTCTTGTTAGAGGACTAGTTTGTTGAAGACTTGTTGTCAGTTTGGTGGTAAAGTCTACAAGGTGATTGTAGATGGTGGTAGTACTGATAACCTTGTTGCTAAGGAGATGGTTCAGAAACTTGGTTTGAAGAGAGTAAGAGATCCTTATCCTTATAGGATTGGTTGGTTGCAAGGTGAGCATGCTTTGGAAGTGAGGGAGCAATGCCTTACTTATTTTCAGATTGGGCAGTATAAGGATCAAGTGTTGTGTCATATTATGGACATGAATAGTTGTCATGTGTTGCTTGGTAGACTTTGGCAGTATGATTGCAGGTTGTGCATGTTTGTGTCAAGAATGTGTTTACTATTGTGAAAGGTGGTAGGAAGTATTCCCTGATTCCTTTGTAGAATGAAGAATTTGGTAGAAGGAACCTAAGTATTGGTAGCCAAGTTGAGTTGAGGGATTTTAAGAGGATTGGCGATCAGCATGGAAGCAAACCTGTAACACACCTAGGATTGATGTGAAGAAGAAAAAGAACAAGGGAAAGAGTGTGCAAGTTGATGACTTGGAGGACATGTATGTGAAGAACCAATTTGGGATTTATGTGCTAAATCCTAGAATATGTTTTTCTAGCTATTGAGAACATCTTTTCAAACTTGGAGTGTTTGATGCAAGAGCATCCTAGGCTTTCTTGAAATACTACATGATTAGAGGTATTTTGGCTAAGAGTTGTGGACTTGGTCACCAAATAGTAGTGCTTGGTCATTGAAGGGTGCATTTATTGCTGAGGACCTCGATTATTGAAGGGGAATGGTCACTAAAGGAGTTGGACATATACAATTTTCTTAGCACTCTCTATGGTGCTTGACTTGTATTGGGTTGCTCCACATTCACTGCAATGCTCAGAATGTGTTGTTTGCTCAGCATGCACTGGGAGCCTGGAAATGCTAGTGTTTTGGCTAATGCTTGGCTTGGTTTTCCTAACACTTGGTCTAGTCTTGGTTCCTATAGGTGTCAAGTTATCTATGAGCTAAATTTGGGTATTTAATTCATGTTTTAGATGACTTAGGGTATTTAATATGTGTTGTAGCCGATTTGTGGCTCAAAATATATTTATTGTATGGGTTTTAATTGAATTTGGAATGAATTGGGCCGACTTCTGGCTTAGTTGGGTATAAGTAGGGGGTCTCATAGAGTCTTTAGGGATTATTGTGATCCATCTTGGAGAAGAGGATGTGAAATTTGAAGGGCTAGTAGCTATGGTTTGAGAACCAAGGAATAGCTCGGTGGATATGAGGGTACAAGTGTAGATTCTTCTTGGTGTTCTTATCTAGTTGTGGATCTGGACTAGCTGAGATTAATGTTTGTAAGTTGGATCTTATCGGATCTTGCAAAATTGTTATTGTAATTACTATTTTGTTTGGCCCTAACCCAGAAGGCCTTATAGCTAGGCATATTGCATGTAAACAATTATTTATGAATCAAGAGTTGCATTGGGTATCAAATCTTGCATTGTTGTTGCTTTTTTATTGTGTTTCTGCTATGTGGTTATTGTAGATGCTTAAAATCGTCCCTAAAGACTATATTAATTTATTAACATTGCCCGTGACATTGTAATTAATTATTAATTAATTAATTATATTGCTCACATTCTTCTACTTATTTTATTTAATTAATTAATTAATTAAGTTCATTCTCTTAAGTATTTAAATCTAATTTAAATACTTCTAGCTCTAATGTGTTAAATTAATTTAACACATGATCCTCCATGTCTCCCCCTTTTTAAATAAATTTTATTTATTTAAACCCTCACATCCCATTAATTCCTCTAAACCCATGATTAAATTAAATTTTATTTTATTTAATCTTAAGCCTAACCTAGAGCCTAGCCTATAACCATCATTTTCATCCTCTTAAGCCTATTTCTTCTCTAATCCCACTTAATCATTCCTAATCATCTCCCTAATCCCCCTCGTTAGCTTAAGAGTGTGCTCACACATGTGTGGGATGGCATGCCTACACACTCGTCTCCCACTCTTCTTCTTAAGTTTGCTCACATGTGTGAGAAAACTTTGAATTCTTGACCATTTGCATGGCTTGCATGTCACCTTATGTGGCGTCTACATGGATGCCACCTCACCAAGCCCTCCCTCAAGCCTATAAATGGAGGGCTTGTCTCAAGCATTTGCATCTCCTATTATTGCATCGTTACCATGCCATTTTGAGTTTTGAGTTCTCATGCTAAGAGTTTGCATTGTAGTTTGATTTTCATAGAGATTTCTAGGATCATACTAACAATTTGGTAGCTGATTTAGTTTGCTTCATGCATTGTTAGTCTAGTTTCTTCATGTATTAGCATATCTATTTCATTTACATCTTAGGTTAGCTTGCGAATCTCATTAGTTTCTTAGTTGCATTCCATAGTTTCATATTTGAATAGCTTCAAGTATGGCTTTCTCCATAGTCATTTCTTGAGGTGTTCTTCATTTCATCTAGCCTAGGTTTATATTTCATTTTCACTCACACTTGCACATCCACTCAAGAGATTCACTCCATTGTTGTGTTTGGGAGAGCACACCAAACATACCCCCCCATCTTAACACACCAACATGGTCTCTTATGAGTGTCCTTGTTGAGTTGTAGAGATGGCCGGAAGATTGGGTTTGTTAGCTGCTCAGGGTTGCAAAACCCAAGCAAGTATTAGTTAGTGTTTGTTCCTTTCATTTTGATGAATCTTTGATGCACTTTTAAGGTTTTTAGCTAATGTTTGTTTGTTGACTCATGCTACTAATAGGTCACATTTTCTAGCACACATTTTGGCACGCCCAATGGGACCCACGTATCTGGTTTCATTTCAAAAATTTGCAAACAACTATGGTTTAATTGTAAAACATCGCATTGTCATCTTCAACGACCATAACGTCGTTTGGGATTGTCGTCTGTGCAGACCAGCATCTTCGCAGACTAGCATCTGTGCCATTCAATGTCTCCGTAGTGGTCCAAAACCATACTAGTTTGTATTTCTGCTTAAGCCATTCTATCATCTCCGAAGTATCTTCTGTCGTCTCCGAAGTTTAATCTGTCATCTTTGAACTTAGTTCTGTCGTCTGCAAAGTTCAATATGTCGTCTCCAAGGTATACTTTTTCGTCTATGAATTCATTTTGTCGTCTGCGTTGTGTGTGGCCCTTAGTTTGTCATCTCCAACTTTTGGCGTCTCTACACTTCACATTGTCGTCTTTGTCTGAAAACCACATAGTTTGCCTTAATACCGTACATAGTGTTTGTTGTCATCTCCGATTTTGTCGTCTGCATATTTTGGCGTCTACACATTTTGTCATCTGCGCTGATTAGTGTCTGTGCCTGTATTCTAGTGTCTTCGCATTTTAGTAGAATTGTGCAATTTTTAACAATAATTTTAGCTAACTAGTTCACTTGCAGGTTTTTGCTAATAGTTTTGATGCAGAGAATTAACCTTAAAAACCTAAAAAACAAAATCAATTGTGATTTTTATCACTAAAGGAGATTTGTAGTGATTTTTATCACTTAACCTTAAGGGGCTAATGAACTTGTATGGATTAAACACTTTCATTTGAATGCATGAATGTTTAGATTAGCCAACATTTGGACTTGGTGCTTAAAATTGACATGAATGTGTAGAGTAGCAAACATTTGGACTTGGTGCTTAAAACTGACATGAATGTGTAGAGTAGCAAACATTTGGACTTGGTGCTTAAAATTGACATGAATGTGTAGAGTAGAAAACATTTGGACTTTGGTGCTTAAAATGGACATGAATGTCTAGGGTAGAAGACACATTTGGATTTGGTGCTTAAAAAGAATTCATAGTATCTTGAATGCTTTAAAGGATAATGGACATGTATGCCTAGGCTAGACAATATTTAGAATTGGTGCTTAAAATGGACATGTATGCCTAGGCTAGATCACATTTGGGTTTGGTGCTTAAAATGAAGTCATACACTCTTGAATGCCCTAAGGTAAATTGACTTTATTTCTTGCATTTTTATTTTCAGCATTTTATTTTCATGCACACGCTTTACTTTCTTGTTGACGAACCCACGTTTTCATTTACGTTGGCACTATTTCAAGTTGAAAAGAACCTTATATGTTTTAATCATGAGTGTCTTCAAGTAGATAGAAAACTTAAAGCTTCATTGGGAAAGAACAAGTGTCTTTTAAACCCCAAGACCATTTATGTATTCTCTCTCCTCATGCCTTCGGGCGATCTTGGGTGCACAAGAAATAAGTGGTTTTGCTTTTCTTTTTTTTAAGAGGCCTGCTTAGGGATTTCATCACCCCTTGGGATGACTTCAACTCCAGTGTTCTAGCGGAGTATAAAAATTGGGATGTGAATCGAAAGACACCTCTCTTGGAAGTGGAATATTGTCACTCTTGGCTAAGCCCCAAAGAATTTTATACCTTTGGAAAGTGAAGGAGGAGATTTGGGTTACCATCTCCCCCTGGCTATGTGGCAGTATTTCCTTTCATCTACAAATTTGGGCCTCACGTACCTTGTGTATATCAAGGATGCCCTTTAGATAAGCCTTGTCCATCCTAGAGATAGCCTTATTAGGGTTGTTGGTGTGTTCAGCGTGCTTGTTCAAACATTCCAAAACATCAAACAAGCTCTAAAACGAGTGAAATTGTGAGGTAGCCTTTCATTGAGTGAGATAGGTTAAGTGAAGTTTTCTTGACTCACGGTTACTTTTGGTAGTTTGCATTTTGAAATTGGTTGAGTCTAGTCACTTGAAATTTGGGTCTTGTTTTATTCCTACCATGATTGATAAAGTCAACCAAGTCAAGCATAAGAAAGTGAAGTTGTCCAAACCACCCGTCTACAAGGAAAGGAAGAACCTAGCACACGGTGATAAGCAGTTTTGATACGCTATCAAAGACATTCAAAAGGAAGAAGCTAGACAAGATCGTTATGATAGAATTGAATACAATGGAAAAGTTTGACACTGGTCTACTTTCCGAGGAGTGAACCCAACGTTTTTTTTTCCAGTGAACGAGGATTGAGTTAACTGCATTAGTGACCACAACACTCTCACCTTTTCATATCTACCTCCATCTTTCCAAACTCTTAGTCTTCCATTTTCAAATTTTCTTCTAGAGAGCTTAAACCTTAAAACGTCTTTTGACATTGCAACATTAGACCTTTCATCTATAAGCAAACATTTATCCTAATTATACTTACTTATTTGGGATCACAAGGCCATCTCCAAATAGTGAGTAATCAACTTGGTGTCCTATATTGCCTACAAGATCACTTGGCTATCTTTGGTAGGAGAAAGATACTACTATCCTCTAATCACACTTTGTTTGCTAAACCCAAGGTCTTTTGTTCACACTTGGGTAGTTGACCCTTTAATTACATAAGGTCAATAGCTCTCATCCTCGCTTTCTTTTTCTTCCATAATCTTCCACCCATTGGCTTGGTCACTCTTGTATGGTAAACACACGATCAGGAAGGTTCACGTTTAATCCCATTTCACATTTGTGGGAATCATTGAGGCAATCAGAGATGGAGAATCCTTTTCCTCCACTCACAACTTCATTAGGGAACAAAATTCCCTCTAGTTCAAACCTTGGCATGCCTAACTCAACATCCACACAAGAACTAGAAGATCCCTTCCATAACACAACTTTGGGGGATAATGACGAAGAAATATACCAAGATGAAGATCCTATTGACCCTAATGATGTACCTAGTGATGTCAGGACATTCCTTGCAGACCCCTACAATGTGGAAATGATGGAAAAATCCATTAGGGCAAACAAAACTAAGATATTCCTAAATTTGGTCAAGGATGGTGTTAATGTTCCCCCAAGCTTTGATGAGAATACTTTGTTTAGACAAAGTACAAAAGGTGGTGCACCCGTGTTGCCCACTTCAAATGCAGCTTCAACTTCTAGCAAAGGGAAAGAAACCATGGTAACAACTAGTGCTATGACTACATCTAGCACTTCAACACAACCCACATTTCAATTGAGTGCAGAACATATTCAACAAATCATTAGTGCCATGCCCAATGTTACCACACATGCTAGTATTCCACAATCTACCTTGACAACTTCAACTGTAGGATGCTTAGGCATTGGACAAGTGCCTACTCAACCAATGGCAATTCTAACACAACCAATGAACTCCTCTTATTTACAAGTGCCAACCACTATGGCAAAGACATCCGTGCCAATTCCAACAACTGCATATCAATACATTGGCCAAAGTGGAGTACCTCCACCACCTCACACTACATTTGGGACTCCCTACAATTTAGGAGGTGGATTTGTGAACTCCCAACAATCACAAGTGCAACCTAATCAAGATTTGGCTCAACAATTCCAAGAATTGCAAAATTTGGTCCTTAACATGAACAACAAAGGGGTGAAGGATGTCTCTTTTGAGGAAATTTGTCCTTTTCCATTTGATAAATCCATTAATATGGTGCCATTTCCAACCAATTTTGAAATACCTAAATTTGACAAGTATACGGGAGAGGCATGCCCCGTCACCCATCTCAAGGAATTTTCCATTTTGTGCCAAGAAGTAGCCTACAGTGATGCCTATCTTAAGAGGCTCTTTGCACGAAGTCTTGGAGGCCCTGCACTTGAGTGGTTAATGAATTTACCTAAGGGATCCTTTACTTCTTTCAATGATTTGACAAGCAAGTTTATAGCACAATACTCTTACAACATTGAACATCATGCCTCATTGAGTGACTTGTGCAACACAAAATAATGAAATGGAGAAACTTTTGCCAACTTCCTACAAAGATGGAGACATCTTGCTAATCATATGCCATATAAAATTGAAGATTCCCATCTTGTGGATATATTTATCAAGAACTTGATACCCAAAATGTCTTTCCACATGAAAATGGCTAGCCCCGAAGACTTTTCCACTTTAGTCAAAAAGGGCAAGAATATTGAAAATGGACTTTTGGAAAAAGGTACCATCAAACATTATAATTCATCATCCTCCAACAATGAGTCAAACAACAATAGCACACCCAAATTCTGGTCCAAGAATAAGGTTGTTACACATGATGGTGTTATTGACGTCAAAAATCTTCAAGGGGGGAACAACAACAACTACCACAATCGAAACAACAACAATTCAAATCACGACAATCAAGGCAATCAACAATCTCGTAATCAAACACAATTCTTTCCACGCAACAACAACTATAATTGTGACTATGATCAAAATAGAAAGTTCACTAACTTTCATGAACCTTTGGGGGCCATCTTTCAAAAATTAGTGGATCACAACTTGATGGTATTTCCTAACACACGTCCTTTTGATGAAAATCAACCAAAGTAAAAGTGGTACAGGGAAAATGTATATTGTAAATACCAATGTATCAAAGGACATGACACTAACAAATGTATCAAGCTCAAAGTTTTTATCCAAAATCTTGTTGATGATGGGGAAATTGAAGTAGAGGGAGGTCGAACCTCTAAAAATGCTAAATTGAAGATATTTCAAAAACCATTTCTTGATCACAACAATGATAATAACAATACCAACAATGTGAATCAAGTGTCCACATCAAATGCATTATCTTATGATTACTCTACTAACCACATATCAGGGTTTGACTCATTGTGTGGTCACGTTGAAGAAGTAGATGCTCATGTGAATACCCTTGTCTTACAAGCAGCTGATTATGATGCCACCACTTGACGGGGAAGACTCACTTTGCAAGCTGCCACTCCCAGTAACACTAATCCACCAATGCCACATACGCCTACTACACCATCCACCTCACAAAGGCCCACCTCTCGCTATGATGTGTTGTCCCAACGAGGTAAGACTTTTGCACAAATCTCCATTCTTGAGCTTCTTACCAGATCACCCATCCATAAAGAGATCTTGGAAAAGGCTCTCTTAGAGTCTCGTGTTCTTGAAAATATTAATGCATCCCAATTCGCTGCCATGATTGGAAACCTTGCTACCCAACAACACCCTATCTTCATCGATAAAGATTTCCAAGGTCCTGATCCCCACCATAATTTGTTGCTCCACATTGAAGTCCTTATACAACGACATAAGATTAAAAGATTCCTTATAGACAATGGATCCGATTTGAACCTTTGTAAATTGAAAATGATTCGTTTCTTGGGACTTCCAAAAGACCTCCTAGATGTCAATAAGAGGATCACAATAAAAGCATATGATGAAAGGGAAAGAGAATCAAAAGGAGTCATCATGTTGCCTTTAAAAGTTGGATCGATCATCATAAATAATGAATGTCATGTCCTAGACTTGGATTTTCCCTATAACATCTTGCTTGGTAGACCATGGATACATACACTAAAGGCGGTCCCATCTACCTATCATCAATTCTTGAAATTCCCCCACCAAGGACGAGAGGTCACAATCCCAGGGGATCCCACTCCTTTTGCATTTTGTAAAAGATTAGAAGGTGCACCAACAAATTTTTGTCCAATCAGTGAGTTTGCCAAAGTTATACCTAAGTCTCTCACCATAACGAAACCACCTTCCACAATAGTACCAGAATTAGCTAATGAGGATTCAAATGCCCACAAAGGAAAAGAGAAGGTTGAAGATACTAAAATTAACACCACAAGGAAGAATGTTACTTTTGTTGATTTAGGAATGGGAGAGTATAAGTTTGAAAATGCCTTGTGTGTTGGACAACTACCACTCTCCCCTCGTTCCTTTGGAAAACCTTCTCAATTATCACCTTCTACTAATAAGGAAACCATGCAAGTTAGCAAGACAACATTTGAGCATTGGGGTTCACTTAGTGATGAGCACATGGAAGATAATATCCTAGATTGGTTATATTATGATGGAAAAGATGAACCTGTGGAGTTTCCTAAGGATAAATATGTTAAGCACCTCCAATTATTGAAAACATGGGATATCATGGTACCGACCTTGGGTCGAAAGAAGATGGAATTAGACAACCCTTAGAAGCTAATAGCTATCCTAAAGGACGTGGATTGGGCTCCATTAAACCTAAGGTATCTTTTGCTAACAACTATTGTACAGTTGAACTTGATTCTGAGACTGAAGAGGAGGAATTCTTTGAAGTACCTTTCCAATACATTGAAGATGACCTAGATAACTATGTCCATGTCATTACCATAGATGAACTTTCATCCAGTAACCTACGTCTCACCAATCCTGACATGATAGACTGGGACCTTCAAGATACACCACTAGCTCTTGACATTTGTAAGACTAATGAAGCAATGATGGCACTTTTTGGCCTTAAGAATCTCTGAGATTACAAACATGAGATCCAATACAATGAGGAAGCCTACTTTGGTAGCCAAGTCAACTCTCTTAGTCGCAAAAGTGAAAAAGAAAATAAAAATGAAAAAATAAAAGAAACATCCTCTAGTGAAAACTCCTCTGGGGCACTTTTGGATGATGAAAAAGATAAAATAAAGGATGCATCTTCTGGTGAAAATCTCTTAGAGGTGCTAGAAGAGGGAGAGATTGACTTGCCATTCAGATCTTTTCCACCAAAAAAGTCACCTATTTTGAATGAAGACACAATTCCAGTCAATTTGGGAACAGAGGATAATCCAAGAATCACCTACATTTCTGCTACCTTAAGTCTTTAGGAACAAAAAGCCATGATTGAATTTTTGTTGACAATAATCCATTTTTAATTAGGTGTAGATTCACTAAACTTTCTCCCTATTATTTGTTTAATTTTTGAGATTATGTGTGTTCACATTACATAATATTATTTATATTGCATTATTTTATTTTATTACATAATATTTCCCATAGGATAACCTAGATGGACGTGCAACATGTAGAGATTCTCATGGAATATCTTTGACGAGTTGTATTAAAACATTGTGATAATATTTGATGTAATTATTTAACATTGAAAAAAAATTCAATTCAATGACCACTATTAAATGTGTGTCAATAGGGGTTAGGTAGCACATGGTTTATGTAATACCACATGGTGGTTTTATGGGAGCTTTCTACTATAAAAGCAACCACAAGGGTAGTAGTTGATGAGCAAGATAAAGTGAGTCAAGTTAGCCAAGGGAGTATTTGTGGAGTTTGGAAGCATGGTATGGGATGTGCAGATTCATGCTTGTTCACATGGATTGCTTGGTTATGGCTATGGCTTTGAAGGCTTCCATGGTTCTATTGCAATGGTATTTTACGGATGGATGCTTTTAGAGGTTGGGTTTTTTCCCTCAATGAGGGGTTTTGAGGATATATCTTATGTCACATTTTGTGAATATGTTGTCTATTCTCTTGCATGTAGATTCTAAGTATTTATTTATTTTAGATTTATATGGGCTATATGAAAAATTTGATATTTTTATTGCAAATTTCCTTACAAGTGGCATTAGAGCTATTGTTTTGTTATTGCAACCCTTGATTGAATCCATGTGAATGCATAAACTAATGAAAGAGAGGACAAGATATATGAATTTTGTAGGTTCTTTATTGCATATCTAAGGGTTTCTGGTTTGTTGTTATGATGGGTTGTTGATCAATTTTGGGCATGTGAAATAATTGGTCAATAGGTTTTTTTGGATGTTTCATTTAAATCAGGGGTTTTAGGGGAGAGTTTGCATAAATGACCTCCCAGGTAAAAATAGACCTCGCCATTGGATCCATGTAGGATTTTCCATAAAGTTTGTTGTATGATTTGCCCTAGTTTGGCCATGTTGAGAGAAAATGCAAAAGGTTTTTTAGTTATAGGTCATGACAACTATCATATTTAATCTTGTCAAAAAAAAAAAAATGATTTATATGAACAAATAGTCTCTCTTGTTCAAATGACCATAACTTTTACTCAGGATGTCAGATTCTAGACTTCTTATAGTCATTAGAAAGCTAATTCAAAGCACTACAATTTGGTATATGTTTGATTCTATGATTTTGATATTTTGTTAAGTTTTATGGACCTAAAAGTTATATGTTGTTTATTTTTAACACAATTTTGGGCATAACTTGGGCATATGGAGTCAGATTTTGGACTTTGAATAGTCAACACAAATCTCTTGGAGAGCTCTACGCATTGGTTCAATTTGGTGCAAGTTTGACATGGTTTATTTTGTGGTATATTGATCTAAATAATTTATGATTTATATTAACTATGGTGGCATTGTGAGTATATGACATTGTATATTCTTTATATTTGTATTTTGATGACATTGTATTCTCAAGATGTATTATAGATTGGTCTCTTGTTGAAATAGTTATCAATATTTGGTTTAGATATGTATGATAAAGTCTACAAGTTATCTAGTGTTGTAAGTGGTCTATACTTATAGGTTACATTTTTTACATGGATATGGGTTGTCTTTACCCATTTATCTTTTTATTATTGATGCATATTCAGATTGGTGGCTTGAATTTGGGTTGTATATGCCATTAATCATATAATTTTTTGATTTCTCTTCATGTAGAGGGGATGAGATAATGTTACCAGGTAAAATTATGGTGGAGGATTGTGTTTGACTATTTTTCTAACAAGTTGGACACTTTAAGAGTTAGATTTTTGGTTCATGGATGTGATCATGGTGTTATGGGTTTGGTATGACATGATTGGATATACACGTACTTCATTGATGTTCATTAGTTTAGATTTTTTATTTGGTTATGGTGTTATATCTTCTTGGTTGAGGATCATGATTATTTTATTTCTTTTGAGGAGCTCATGATGTGTACTTTGAGTTCTTTGATGATTTGATGCCTCGATTATTCTTGTGGGTACAAGATGTTTTTTCATCATAATGTCATTGATAACTTGGATATACAGTTTAGTGGGAGCTTCTGATAGTGATGATGTGGTAGTGTAGGATTAGTTCTTAGTTTTTTTTATATCTTCTTGGTTTAGATATCTTGTTTTTACTACTGACACTTTGGTTGTGTGTGTGTGTGTAGAACTAGAGGATCTTCATGTAGGAGTTGGATATCGTAGGTGACTCAATACCACAATTGAGTGAAGTTTTTGGCATTGGCATATATTTATTGAGTGTTTGTAGATGTTGGAGGATGTCTTAGATCTTGTTGTTGCATAAGAGTCTTTGACATTTACATGGTGCACTTGTTGGTGGTGGTTATCTTCATGGTTTGTGGAGATATTTCCATCTTGAGGACTCAAGGGGTTCTTGGTAGAGGTGTTGTTTATGTTTTCATTTGACATGTTAGCCTTGGTATTAGGATAGTTTCATTATTATATCACAGTATACTCTTGATACACATTTAGAGTTTTGACATTTTATGGTATGTTCATATGGAGCATGGTATCTCTCTTGATTGAGATGATTAGATCATGTTGTCATGTTTATGTTCCCGAGGCCACGATTGGAACTTTGACATTGATTTTGGTTTAGTTTCTTAGTATTGAGTACATTGATCATTTGTCAGATACTTCATGATATTGCTATGATGCATTTCGAGTTAGCATGTATTGATTAGTTATGGGTTCTCATGGATACTTAGAGATGGTGATGATGTTGATTTCTCTTGTGATTAGAGATGTATTTTTTGGGACAGTTGATGGTTTCAACACAAATTCCAAGGGGCATTCACCTAGTATGGACTTGAGAGGAGATTGTTCTTATATTAGTCTTGGTTGGAGACTTGGATATCTTGATGAGCTTTCACATTTCCCACTCTTGGTTTACTTGGTGGTTTACTACTTGAGAGGCAACAAAGAATATGTCGACTTGGTTGTAGTTGTTTAGAATAATTCCTGTGAGGTCACTGTATTCCAGGGGAGATGTAATGAGGTTGAACCAAGTTCTAGATAGAAAGCTCTCAGAAAGAAGTTTCTAGATCCACAATTGCCAATTCTGTATCTTGAAATCCCTTAACATATTTTGTGTGTTGGCTATAAAGGGTTTTTTTCTTAGTCAACCCCTTACTTTGGTGATTTCCACCTCCATGAATAGCTATTAGGAAAGATGTTGTATGTGTATGTAGTGTACGTGTATCTTAGATTTGTAGGTCTAAAATGTAAATATGCTAGAATACTAAGAATCCACTCTGTGGGTGGAATCCTAGCATGTTAATAGCCCATTGTTTCTCTTAGGTGCATTAAGTTGATGCTTGTCCTTCATAGATATGGATCTTGAGTTATGATACATGAGTTAGTTCTAGAGGGTTCATTTGAGAGATGGTAAAAGCATTGGTTATTTCCTTGTGCATATGTTGTTATGTTGGTTGAGTTTGGGGGATGGTTTATATTGGGCATATTCCTTGGATTAGGAATGATCATTCCTTGGTTTAGGAATGACTTATGAGTTTGATCTTCTTGTGAGAGGCTTATATCCATGATTAGTTATATAGTATGGTCTATGTATTTTTGTGGCTTCTTGGTTGAGATTCTATGGAGATCTTATTTCGAACAATTTATATCTAGAGGCGTGTGTAGAAGGACATGATAAATGTTATGATTTGCATGGTTTATTTTGGGTAATGGTTATCTTCATGGATACTTGGTTTCACTTGCATTGAATTTGGGATTGGTTAGATCTTTTGATCACTGGTTTGTGTTCATGTATGTCATGTGAGAGATGAAATGGTTGTTCTTTATCTCTTTCCTTTGTTGGTTATGGAAAACTTGGGAGAGTGTTCAAGACTTGTTATGAGATTTATTCTTGTAGTTTATTGATTTATGTGTTGTTAATGTCCTTAATACTACATGGATTCACTACTATGAGACATTGCGAGTGGATTGGTTACATATTTGACATTATCTTTGCAGTGGAAGCTTCTTGGTGTATATGTGGTAGGTATTGCTCTTGTGGCTTGTGATTACAAGTTACATATTGGATTTGTTGATGCTGTGAGATTCACTTGATATACCTTTGGAGCTATGGATTTTGATAGCTAGAGATACATGTGATTACCTTTGGATCATGTGGTTGTGCTTAGCATTTTAGTTGGTGCTTTTTAAATTCTTATGTGATAGGTTGGGTGGCTTTATCTTTGGATGACTTCTATGTATGTCCAGTGGCATTGGTATAATAGGAGGTGTGATCATTCATGTTTAAGATGGTGGATACTTTGATTTTGTTATAGGTACCTAGATGGAGCACATGGTGTACTTTGATCTATGATGGTGGTTTTGTTGGGAGTGATTGTTTCCTTGTTCATTTATGTGGCTACAAATTGACCCTATGAGTAGACAAAAATAAAGAGAGAACTAGGTATAATCAATTTTGAACTGATGACTTTCACCATGTTAAGGTGACATTCTACCACTAAGTTGTATCCCTTTTCTATCCTTATCTAGGAGGGAAATTGTAAGAACTTCCAATTCCCAAAGAATTGAGAAATTCAACAAAACTATATCATGATTCCTCAGAGGTTATAACTTGTTCTAACACCATTTCAAAACAACAAGTGGGAGATTGTTGATATTTTTTGTGTCATTCATATTGCATAGTAGAGTATTATTTTATTTTATTATGTAATGTTGCACCTAGGAGAACCTAGATGGACGTACAACATGTAGAGATTCCCATGGAATATCCTTGATGAGTTGTATTGGAACATTGTGATAATATTTGATGTAATTATTTAATATTGGGGAAAAATAAATTAAATCCCCAATATTAAATGTGGGTCAATAGGTGTTAGGTAGCACATGATTTATGTAATACCACTTGGTGGTTTTGTGGGAGCTTGCTACTATAAAAGCAACCATAAAGGTAGTTGTTGATGAGCAAGATAAGGCACGATAGGTTAGTTAAGGGAGCATGACATGAGATGTGTAGATTCATGCTTGTTCACATGGATTGCTTGGTTGTGGCTATGGCTTTGAAGGTTTCCATGGTTGTATTACAATGATGTTTTGTTGAATAATACATGGTGATGGATGCTTTTGGAGGATGGGATTTTTCCCTCATGAGGGTTTCCCAAGATATATTATGTGCCACATTTTGTGGGTATGTTGTCTATTCTCTTGCATGTAGATTATAAGTATTTATTTGTTTTAGATTTATATGGCTTATGTGGAAACGATGATATTTTTGGTTGCAAGTTTCCTTACAACATCCCCCCTAATAATCCATTTTTAAAACCAGGTGTAGATTCATGAAATATTTTGCACAAACCACTAAACTTTCTCCCTTTCATTTCTTTAAATATGACCATAGATATTTGAGATGACTATCTTAAAACTCTCATAGGTGTCATTGACTCTCACATGCAATACGTTCTAGGATAAATTGACCAAACTAATGAAAAAACATTAACTATCAAAGCATAGAACTAAACACCTTACATAACTAGTTAAGTCAACCATCCCTCACACTTGAGAAAATTATCTATTATCATTGCTTTCGTGTCTTCACAATTTACTCAGTCTCCTATAAAAAAAATCTATTAAAATTATGAATCTCCACAAGAAATTTGATCAGTTGACCCTTTTTAGGGGACTTTAATCTCTCAATGCTCCATTTGATTATTCTCATGGTTTCTTTACAGAGTGATGTGCACCTTCATTATGATAAAACTTAGCTATGGGTGATTATATCAACTTTTGTACCTCTTGTAAGGTCATTACCATGCCTTTTCTTACCTTTGTCTTCCTACTCCTTTTCCTCCCCCAACCCATGTTTACTAAAGGGGTGAATAGGTTACGAATAATAGTCTCAAAATAATCTTTCTTCCCTTTGAAAGGAGAAATGGTCCAATGTTTTCTTCTAGCCACCTTATAAGTTTACTTCACTATTTCCTCCTCACTACCTTCTTCATTATGCAAGCTATCATTTCAATCACAAGTTTCTATCAATCCCATCTTGCTATCTTACTAGGTTTTAAGGGGCATTCTTATCCTCCTCACCACCCCAAGCACTTAATATTATTGTGTTGTTGAATTCACTTTTTCTTACTAGGAAATGTCCCTAACTAAAATTTGAGTTCAAACAGTTTCTAGGCTCCTTTCCTCCCACACCCATCTATTTAGATACTAGGGTCTAAGCAAGATCTTTTCACCTATGTTATGGTTTTTAGCTATGACCTATTTGCCATCAAGAAAAGTATTGAATATATAGACATTCATAATCCAATTCTCACATCTAAATCTCAAATAAAGAGGGTCAAATTAGCTTACTTCAATTCTATATTGACATTAATCCACACATATGTTACTATTTTTATAGACTATAAAATTGAAGTTATACACATATTGTGTAACATCATTAATTATCTTAAGCCTTATAAGACCATGGTTCTAATAAAAAATTATACATTTAAATCCAAAATCATCTTTCTTCACCATAAAATTGAAACCAGACATCCAAACTTCCAAGCACAAATGAGCACTCCCTCAAAAACCAAAAACTCCCTTTCAAATTATTAAAATATTTAATTTATTCTCCCTCTACCAAGTCATAATGTACCTAGTTCAAGGAAAACTAGTTAATGTCGTAGGTGTTTCCTTATATGAAATGCTTAACCCAAGTTGGAGGACAAATAATTGATAGTGTTGGATAAGAGTGGACGACCATTGAAATTATCTTGGTTGTTCAAATTATCACCTGTTCAGATATTATTTTTTAAGGGAAGCTTGGGTTGGCAGCTGTCGCCATCAATCTCCCCACCCAAAATATTTTGAAGCCAAAGTGTGAAAGGAGAAACATAAGCAATGTGCCTCCTCCTACCTCAATACACAACATTCTCACTATTCTTGTGCAACATGAGGCCAACAACAACGTGAGACCTGTGACAGTGGGTGAATCAAACACCCAACACACACATTTAAATTCTATCCATGGCAATCAATCATAGCAACTTCTATTTGAGCCAAATTCAACATCTATTGAAGTGTAGCCTGTGCCTCCACTCCCTCACTGTCTCCCCTACTCATAGTTAGACATCCTCAACAACCATGATCCCTTCCATCAAGACTCCAAATTTTTTACAAAATGATTGTTGTAGCTTTCACAGGTTGATCCATGTATTTTAATTATATGATGTTTATATCATATAAACATTGTGAGATGTTGTTCAAATATACAATGCAACAGTTAAGCCAGTCGCTAGAATTTTGAGTTATAAATCACAAGAGTGGAAAAAAGAGCAGGTGGAGGACATGTAAAAGTGGCTCAAATGCCATTAAGAAGGAATGGATAGCACATCTGCCATCACAACATTGACTGGACAATTTCATTATTTTTTAAAATAAAAATCTATATGTACACATTCTCGATCGTTAATCACAATTTCCCTCTGTAATAGAGAGTCTGACAACATTTATATGGAATTAAAAGAGGTAAGCAGTTAGTGAGGTGGTGGTTGTAACAAAATAAGAAGAGACTTATAAGAAAATTGTGGTTTGATTTACTTATTGAAGAGGGGAAATATAATTATACAAATGGATAGTTACAATGTTAAGTAGTATTATTTACATAATAATCTACTAAAAGATATATATTATTAGAATGTTAAAAATTATAATTATAGGTTCATAATATTTATAAAAGATATAACTATTTTGATTATATATATTAGGAGTATAAAATTTAAAATGATCTTTTATTCTAAATTTCATGGTTAATAGTAACTATTATGGCATTGTTAATAATTTTAATAATCTTATTGGATAACTACCAAATTATCACAAACAAATATATTGTATAAAGCTTGACTCACACTCCTTAGAAATATAGAATTGATTAAACTAAGATATAATATAACTTGGGCATATTTAATTGTAATGAAGATTACAAAAATTATTGGGGTCTCTTGGAGAGATTAGGTGTAAGGAGAGGTAAGATAAGATATTTGGAGAAATAAGGAATTGTTGGAATGATAAGGGTTGTATATAGAGTGATAAGGAGAGTTGGGAAGATTAGGGGTAACGATAGATGGTGGGAGACATAAGGAGACTTGAAGTGCTAGAGTAATAAGGGGAGTGTGGAGTGATAAGATGTTTGGATCACATGAGCTTAAAGTGCATGTACATACATTATTTTGTCAATGTTTCTGACATTAAATTTCCTCTAACTATAGCCTATCCGGTACACCATGTTTAATACAAAATCCTCTAAGAAATTGAGTACTTTTTAAAGTTAGGGACATATGAAAATATTTCTCTCTCTTCTTTGATTTTCAAACCTAATATCAACAAATCAAAGTAGAGATAAAGATCTGAAGGACGGATTCCCCACCATGGAACTTAAGGATATATGTAGCTTGTTATGTAAGGGTTTGATTTTCCACGCAAATATCCTCTATATTTAGGAGACTCTCTTCTCATCATCACATTTGGTGACTCTTTTATCTATCCATTCCTTCAAGGACTACTTCAAATGTTGTTACCCATACCCCTTATTGTTGCTTCTTCTATTGTAGTTTATATGAATATTTAATTCCTTCATTTCATTTTCATTTAGCTTTGAATTTCTAAATACTCAATATTGGGAAGTTTTGGGCACCTATTTTGAAGGTTTTGAAGGAAAAATATGATTGCAAGAATGGTGAGCATGTTTTTTGCGTATGTAGTTAGTCACAATACCATTGACAAATGCATCATTTGTAGGCACAAAAGAAGATGTGGGTCTTGTTTTAGTGGCTTGCACATGCGCTTCCTTATATGTAGTTACAACTCATTAAAAATATTTATGGTGTGTTCTATTGATTGAGATAGAGAAGGGGAAAGAATATGAGACGAGGTAAGGAGATAGTGATAGAGAGGAAGACAAATATAGATTTAGATGGATATGTAGGAAGGGATGTGTAGAGAAGAGTAAGGGATGGAAAGAGATAAGAGGGGAAAATTATAGATATAAATGGTAGAGACAACTATATTTAGAGGAAACATAAGGAAAGAGTGAGAGAAGGATGAATAGAAAAATTAAGATTAAAAAAAAAAAAAAATTACAAAGAGAGAGAGAGAGAGGAATGATGTATAGGAAGGGGTTGATGGAGAGAGAGAGAGGGGAATGATGTATAAGAAGGGGTTGATGGAGAGAGATTGATAGATAGAGAGGGGAAGATATGTCTAAATATGGAGGGGTGTGGAAGATAGAGGTAGAGATAAATAGAGAGTGGAATGATGGTAAAAGAAGATAAAGAGATACAATAGATTTTGAGATAAAGATAGAAGGAGAAATAGATTTCTAGAGATATATTTAATTGAGGGGCCAAGAAAGAGAGAGGGAGAAAAATAGTTAATTGAACTTCCATACCTCTATAGTGTACCTATTGCACACTAAAGTACAATCACTAGTTGCTAGGAAGTCAATGTCTAGCCAGAATCGGTCCATGCTAGTTTTCACGAATGGATATGGGATAACATATATGCACCACTCCCAAGTACAAAATAGTGGAAGTCTTTTATACTTCTATTGAATAATAGTACATAATTGTTGCCCGTAGACAGCAACCAAGTTTTCATCTTATCCGTTGATGGCCCGATCATAATAAACTTCGATATTAACATTAAGAACCAAAATTAATTTGCATTGAATTTCTTATCAATTCCCCGTACTCGTTATTTAGCCCAGCTTCTTCAGGGATTTAACCGATACCTGGGGTGTATTTCGCTGCACATACCCAACTCTTGGCTCATTTGCTTCTGCTTGAAAATTGATTGTTTATGCTCTCCGACTTGATATTGGAAATGGTAGAGGTGTCGAATATCTCTGGCCATGCGAGGGCTTTAACTACGTATTGAAAATCGGATTATGACAGTAAGGTTGACCGTTGAATTTTCGCCCGGTGCAAATTAGATATATTATGATCTATTTTTCTTCCAATTAAAATACGATTTCATTTGAAACAAATTCGTAATCGACAAGTCCGATACTTTTCTCGTCTTAAAATGCAAGGGAAGTTCCCCAGAGCGTACCTGTCAAACACCAACCAAAAATGAAATTAATATTTCAGGGTTTACTCAAAACGGGTGGAATATGATCTATCTCTTAAAATGGCGGGCTGGCTCTCTTCAAAGCTCAAAGTTGCCGAGGATTTCCTTCAACAGGTAATAGATCAGATCAGATCAGATCTACTTATTTCATAATGATAAGCAACCTTTTCTTTTAAATTTTAAACATCAATACCCACCGTGCAAAAACCATTATCGACTATGATCTAGGTTACAATTGCAATTATGCGATTTTATACAATTATTCGAATTTCGACGCATTGCATTCAATGAATGTGTATGCTTCATTCAACTTAACCAGCCAGTCCAAGGCAAGTGAAAGTGAGAATCAATTATGAATGAGGTCAATTTTGAGGCTTTGCATGCTTCTTTTTAAACTCGAACAACCTGTCCACGGCGAGTGAAAACCAGATTCGATTATGAATTAGGTTTGTTTAGAATTGCCCAAAAATTTAAACACAGTCGGAATTTAATTTGACCTTGATCCGTGTCTCCTTCAAAAAATAAGAATTCTTAAATAGTCTCCTTTTCAACAATTGCGAGGGATTATCTTTGTCTTAGATGTTACGAACCAGCGGTTTTTCCAAGTTATGTACCTCCATTGCAGTGACTTACCTAATATGTCTTATGGCTACTTCAATGTGGGTTTTGTTCAGGAAATCCTGTTGTTTTTCCACTTGAGCTATTCCCAATTGTCAGCTGCTTCATTTAAGAATTATCTGTTTAGTTACTAAACAGTGTTCAACTTGTCATTTTGGCTAAACTTTTAGAAATTTTCCCAGAAATGCTTTTACTCCCATGTTTATTATATATGTACGGTATTGTGACTTTTGCTGAACTTAAAAGAGTTGTGGCACAACATGACAGATTGATCAACAAGCTGCAGAATCCCTGGGCAAGCAAGAAAAACCTGGATTTCATGATTTAAGTGGTTCTGCATCTGAAGACCAACGGTTTAAACCAAAAGGGTCACATGAGAGCCTTGAATTTTCAAAAAACAATAGTTCAGTGATAAATGCTGAGACAGACAAACCTTCACAGGCCAAATATCTACAAGGTGTCAAGAAATCCAGAACATCAATTACCCCCATTCGGCAGCAGGCACTGGCATCGGTTAAGTCCTCTAGCATTAGGACAAGGGTTGCAAAGCCTTTGCCAGATGACTGGACGGAACTTTTGGCATCTCCCGAACTTTCTACACGTGGGAACAATGATGGAACCTCAAGTAAAGATGCATACAGTAACAGTAATGGTATTTCAAATGGGTCACACTTCTCTACTTCTTCCAAGCATACTTCATCCAATTCTAAGCTTGTGAGAACTTCTCATCAGTCAGATGCCTCTTCTTCATCTATTAGATCTCAAGATTCCAAGAAAAATGTGACTCGTGATGGTAAATTGAGACAGCATTCAGAATTAGATTACAGAAACAAAACAGATCATCCACAAGGTGAAACAAGTCTCAAACATAACAATGAGGAGGACCCAATTCTTGATAGTAGCTCTTCCACTCCACCAAATGGATATGATTCTTCTTCATTTGAAGTTTCTGCAAATAGGTGGAATGGAAGACACAAAGTACACAGGAAATCTTATGAGAATTTAGAATCTAATCGAGATGCTAAGGGAAGTAATGAAGTGCTCTCTACTTTTAGCAGCAGCATTTCTGCTTCAGATGTGGAGGATCATGGCTTGAGAAGAGTGCAATCTTTAGAGAACTCTAGGGAATCTTCTTCAGAACTTGCTTCTGATTGTTATGATAAGAATTCAGATATGTTTTCCTATAATCAAAATAGATGCTTTGAACAGAAAGATGCAGAGTTAATTGGAATTGATGAGAATGATACACTCAAGGGAAAGAGTGACGAGTCCCCTCCATCACCCGAGGAAACTAAGACAGATGTGGCTAGCTTGGTGAGAGATGGTAAGTATGATCAATATCAGCATGATACCAAATCGGATGGAGTTAACACAGATGCTTCAGAGGTGCAAATTGATGACGTGCAAAGTCCCCATAAGCAAATGCAAGAAATGCCTACTGTTAAACTAGATGGTGTCCATTATAGTTCATCAGAAAGCGATGAGAGGTCAGAGACAGAGACAGACTCAGCTTCAGCATCTGATTCAGAGGGTGATGAAATTGAAAGGCACAGGCAATCACAGATGAAAAAAAAGGCAGCACAAGAAGCTGCAGAGGCAGCAGCTCTTGAGGCTGCTAAAGCTGCTATAAAAGAGAGAGAAGAGTTTGTGATGAGACTGGAAAGGGAGAAGGAAAAACTGGAGCAAATATTGGCTGAACGTGAAGAAAAGCAGGCTAGAGAAGTTAGTTCTCTTCATCCTTCTTTTTGATAGTATCTCATTGCTTTGATAAAAAGAGCTGTTTATTAAAGTTCATCAGTTATTTTTACGAACATATGTACTTATGAGAACCTTTTGTTGGGGAGAGATTAAAAAGAAATACTTTTTTCCTTCTGCTGATTGGTGTGCTATGAAGAATCTTGATTTATTTTATCCATTTGTTTCTGCTGCATATATGGACAAGGATGTTGTATGCAAGGCACCTTTTATTTTGCTGTTTTGTATAGCTTTTACCTTTTTGATAGGTAGTGGGTGTATAAGTCTTTTCTTTGACATTAGGTCAGGGCATTCTTAAGTTCGAACTATCTTTTGAAGTGCTTTATCATATATATTGTTATTTTTGTTCAGTTCTGAAAATATTTTAAATCAAAGCAACACATATAGATAAGATAGCATGGGTTTCTACTGGCACCCCACCCTTCATGTTTATAGAGTCAAACCACACCTCACTACACTACTAGCCTTAGACTCCTCAGGTGCAATCTGTAATGCCCCGCCCAGAGATCCTTGGAATTAAGGATAAACATAAGTCAATATTTTTCTTTAAAGGATAAGATGCAACAAGCAAGCACCCCACAAAGATTGCAATGGGTAACTAACACAAAACCAACATCCCCAAAGATCTCCAAACGTTCATAACTTACTAATGTGTTCTTTTAAAGTCCAAATCCAAAGTTCCCAAGTGTTTAGTCTGTACAAGTCAATTTTCCAATTACAATGTAAGCAAGAAGAGGAAACACAAAGAACAATCACCAGAAGGCATAGATATCCGAACTGTTATAGATTAGGAAGGTGTAATGCCGAAAAGGGTATTTGAAACACTAGTTTCCACATTCGGAAAGTGTCGGGAAGTACCCACTGTTTCTGTACGAAACTTCACATCAGAGGGGTCTTATACAAGGGTTCCCATTGTGCCATACGAGTAAATTCAAGTCCTATACGAGATTTCACATCAGAAGTGTTTCCTCGTACAGGATTTCAGAGGCAGCACAAAAATTGCCTTCATTCCGGAGGCCATACCTTTTGTGTCTGGACTCCAATTGACTTTGTTCAAAATGTGTTGGAAAGCTCTCGACGAGCTCTTTAACATGAAGGAGATAAAACTCCCCTAGGCTATGCACATAATTAATGCCATGCAAAGGAATACAACCTAGGTAAAACAGGTAATCCTAGTCACCAAGATATGCAACAGGAAGGTTCCCTGAACAATAAATGAACATACAACATGAAATGAAAGCGAACTCCACACCAGGGAGTACCAGATCCACACATAAAGACATTAATAAGAAACCATAACTCTAACATATGAACCAGTAAGATCCACACTACATTAATCCATAATAATCATTGATACAATAATGTAAGCATAAGCAACATGGCAAGGAAGGGAAAGATGCAAGCGAGATACAACCAAACTAAATTATCCATGCTCATTTCCTCCCAACCTTAATGGCATCATGAGACCTCAAGGATCCTAACCATACCCCCAAGCAAGGGGTTTCATTTCACCAAAAAGGTTATTGGGACTACACCCTCTTTTTATGAAAATACAGCTCGATGTGGATAGAGATCCTGCAACCATGGCAGTTTAACTTTTTTTGTTTTAATATGGAAGGAATTTATGTATAATTGTAGTATCAACAAATTTTGAGCACAAAAATTGTTGTTCTGTTTCAAGTTCGTTTTTTGATACTGATTGCTTCAAAGACTGTTGTTCAAATGAATGGTCACGTTTTTGTATATATAGGCTTTTTGCGAGGCTAAAAAGGGGATATCAAGGAAGGAGGAAAATGATAGGATATAGCTATGTAGAAAAAATCCTGGGATATAGCTTGTTTTTTGTTACTAAGATATATCAAGCTTTGGGCCATTTTGTTTTGGCATCTATAAAACCTGAATACATATTTCAAAACTGTGCATTTGTTATATTCTTTCTGGACTGTAAATTAACCTTTGAGTTTTGACAGTTGATCTAATGATGTTTCTCTGTTTAAATTTGTTATAAATGTGTTTACCTTGGGAACTTTGGGTTCTGAAGTACTTATTCTTTTGGGATTAAATTGTCACATCTTTTTCTATTTCATGTGCTGTATTAATGGAATGAAATTTGTGTCATATCTTTCCTTTTTCCCTGTTTGCACAATCCAATTCACATCTGAAGCATGTTTATGCTCATGCTAGTTAATTTTTTCTGCCATCTGCTTAAAAGCAAATACCCAAAAACCCCAATTACATCATAGGAGGTGTTCCTCAAAAACTCAATGGTGATTTCTTCAACTGAATGTCTTTAGTTTTGAGCATAAGAAGCTCTTTAGAGATTATTTCTTAGTTGCCGATTCGTGACACGAATCCGATTCGGGCACGTGAATCGGATCCGTGGATTCGGAATTTTTTTTTTTTCCAATTATGATTCGTGGAGGATTCGTGCATATATATATATATACACACTAAAAAAAAGAGAAATATACATAATTCTAAAACTAAATCATTTCATAGTATGAATCTATGATTCTAGTATGCATCTATGAATCTAGTATACTTGATCAATGACATTGATAATTAATCTATTTTCACGATTATAAAGAAAATCAACACATTCACATTGAATTACTGAAAGTGAAAGTTTGTAACATTCAAAATATAGATCATTAAACTTAAAGTTTATAACATGATTTACTCATAAAAGAGTCAAGAGTCAACACTAAAGTTTTTATTTAATCATCAAATGGATTTTCAAGAAAATCCGCATCAGAGGGGTATTGGTGAGTTGCAAGAGCTGCATTTGTATCAGTAGAGGAACCCAAACCACTAGTAGTAGAGGGGATTGTTAACTCATAATCCTCCTCCTCATCATCCACATCAATCAAAGTGGATCTAGCAAGATCCCGGATGGTCATATCTAAATCAGGAGTCTCGGGTGCTACATCCCAAAGCTTTTTGAGCCCCTTCTTGTACTTAGGATCCTTCCGTGACAACAAGCGCAAATTGTTGTGAATGAACACAAGGTCTTCTGATTTTTTTTGGAGCCAACCGGTTGCGTTTGACTGAGTGGATAAAGGAGTAAGTACTCCAATTCCGCTTAGCTGCAGAAGAGCTGGCAACCTAAAGAGAAATTAAAAATTATCAATACAACAATCAAGATAAATAAATTAAATAATAAATTCAAGGAATTGAGAATGTTAAGCTTAATTTTACAAACTTACTTGGGATGGGACCTTTATGGCAAGAGGTTGAAGGTACGCGAAGGCTTGCCCATGAAGGTACCACCATTTGATGGCACCCATCCTGCTTTGGTCTGCTATGGCAATAGGGTGGAAATCCTCACTTGAGTTGAAAGCAGCAAATTCACTCCTCACAATTGCCCCAATCTCTGGATCTTGGAATATCTTAGCTAGTGCCCTCTTATACCCATCTGCAACCTCTGCATCTCTAAATGGTGGCACTCTACCTGGAATGCGAAGTACATCTGCACTATAGTACCTGGGGATAATAGAAGACAATTGAACACTATCAAATATCAATAGCACAAACATTGGATTATCAAATAAGCACAAACATTTGATAAGAACTACAGTACCTCGGGGATAGAGCATATGCAAGGAGGTGCAAAGGTGTGGTCATCTTGTTCCATTGATGATGAACAATTTTTTCCACCTTCTTGTAAAGGGTGTCCTCAGGATCATTCTCCCTCCTCTGTATGACCTAATATATGAAATATGAATAATAATTATAATTAGTGAATATGTCAATTTAAACTTTAGAATCTAGATATCTCTCAAATAAAAAATTGTTGTAATAGAGCGTAAAACTTACCATTTTAATTTTTTCCAGCATACTATCCATGGAATCATAAATATCCCCAAGGCATGGCTCATCACTATCTGCGAAGCGAAGCATTGCCATTATTGGATTGGTGATTTCCAACACATAACTCACAAGACCCTACCAATCCTCATCTAGTATCATTCTTCTCACATTTAAAGCCCTTGCTGTATTGGAATTCTTCCAAACGCCCCATTGGGGGCTAATGACCATATGCTTCAATGCTTCTTTTACCTTCACAAGTCGTCTCAAGACGATTGTGTGAGAGGCAAAGCGGGTTTCAGCAACCTAAGAGCATGTTAAACTCAAGTTAGTAAAACATTTAAAAATTAAAACATGTTAATGTAAACAACAACAAAAATTAATAATTGTGGAATCCAATAATATTCAATTATATATTAAATATAAAAATTTACCTTCAATAACTCCAAGTCCGAGAAACTCCTAAAAATTGCTTGTGACATGTGGTGATTTGTCACAAACATTTGAATCTCTTCAGCTTCCTCATATATCCTTTTCACCCAATCTATTTCGGTGCCAATTGCTTTCATCACTAAATTGAGAGAGTGGACGGTGCATGGTGGCCAAAAGATATGATCATATCTAGACTCTACAATTATCCCTGCAGCCCTGCAAACTTTTGCATTGTCCGTGACTACTTGGACAACATTATCAGGACCCACTGACTCTATGGCATCAATGAGAATGCGTGAAATAAATTCTGCATCTTTCACTTGCCCTTCACAATCAACTGCCTTCAAGAACATTGCCCCCTTAGGGCATACAGCAATAACATTGATCAATGGACGGTTTCTACAATCTTTCCACCCATTCGAAATAATAGACACACCCGATTGAACCCAAAAATCTCTTATTGGTTGAAGTTGAGCCTCTACATTTTCCCTCTCATCATGTAATATGGTAGTGCACAACTTCTCATAACCAGGCGGTTTGTAACCATGGGGTGCATCATTTATTGCTTCCACCATCTCCCTAAAATAAGGTGATCTAGCAAAATTAAATGAAACACCATTTGCAATTAAACAACGTCCAACTTTGTGATCAGCAATGTCTCTCTTTTCAATTTGGAATGCCCTATCTAGTGGGCCTCTCTTGCGGGTGAGTGGAGATGGGTCTTCATCTTCATCATTTGTAGTTGGCATAGGCAAAAAAGGATGTGTTCTTGTGTTTGTTTGATTGGATGATGGTGTTGGTATATTTGTTTTTTTTGAAGCACCATGTTTTGCTTTTGCAACTGCTCTATCACCATCCTCTTGCTCTTTTGCTAACGCTGCTATTTGTGCAGCTGGTAATCCCTTCTTATCACTACCTTGACACATGTGAATTCCTTCACCCGCAGGGCCCAAAAAATGTAGTTTCACTCGAGAATAGGAGCTTCTATGTTGTATGTTGCAAAAATTACATTTCCATATGTATGCCCCACCCCCAGGACATTGTGCAACTCTTGTTGTGTGTCTCCATAAAGGAGACCCCTTATCAATTTTGAAGCTTGGTGATGCAGCCCCACCCCCACCCACTAAGCCTTGACTACTCATTGTTCTATTCTTGCAATCTAGAAAAAAAAAGTGAAAGAAAACCATTCTTCACACTTGCACAAAAACTTGAAAATTTGGAAAACTAAAAATAAATCAATAATCTTATGAAAGAACTCAAGAATATGGTTGAAATGCATACCTTAAACACTTCTTGCAAGGTATTTGAAGCTCCACAACCGTTCTCCTTCGAATCCAAGCACTTTACTTCAAACTAGCAAGTATGAGAGAGCAAAATAGAGAGCAAATGAACTTGCATTGTGATTTAGAGGGTCATTTTTAGGGTTTAGGGCCTTTAGGGAAAAAAAAAAACATAAAAAAATTGAAATTGGGCCCACGTTTTTGCTTCCTTACTATGTTATTGCTGCGGATTCACGCGGATCCGCGCGTGGATCCTCGAGGATCCGGGTAGGATTCGTAATCCTGCCCGGATCCGCTCGGATCCATACGTGGATCCGGATCCGAATTGGACCCGAGTCCGGATCCGACCATTTTCAGGCGAATCCAGTAACTAAGGATTATTTTAGAAAGGCAAATTTTACAACCAACAGATTTTTGGCGATTTTGTTGGGGATCGAAAGACTAGTACTTTCCTGTTTCAGATATGATTTTGTGTCATTTTATCTTTCCATATTCCCTGTTCGCAAAATCCAATTTTCACCTGAATCATGTTCATGCTCATATGTAAATTAATCTTTTCTGCTTTTTGGTTAAAAGCAGACACCCAAAAACCCTAGTTGCATCATAGGAGGGAGCTGTGCTAGAGGAGGTGTTCCTTAAAAATTCAATGGCGAGTTCTCCAACTGTCGATCTATCAATTTGTCTTTAGTTTTGGGCATAACGAGTTCTTTAGAGATTATTTTAGAAAGGCAAATTTTAAAACCAACAGATAATTGAAGACTTTGCTGGGGACCGAAAGACCGGCACTTTCCTGTTCCAGATATGAAATGGTGCCTTCCCAGAAATGAAGGCTGGTGACTCTGTTCAAATTAAAGACCTTAGAGAAATGGTTCGGCATTGTGCCAAGCTAGAAAATTAATCCCAATCTAGAAGATGACCTATGCCCACCTTCCAAGAAATATTAGCTGAAGATGATAAAGTTTTCCATTCATTTTTGAGTGCCTCTGAAGTATCTTTGAACTTGAGAGGAAGAAATTATGTCCATCTAACCACAAATTTGCATTGTTGTTGAGAAGCATGCATGATAAATACTATTTACTCAAGAACCTGGAACAAAAGGTTCAGCAGTTGCAAACCTTATTAGAAAAATTAAGGTCGTTGAAGGGGAATACAGGAATTGAAGAATTGGTTTCTTATAATTTATCTATTCCTGGTGAATGAAATTCTGTTCATAAATTTACTGAGCTTAATGAGTCATCAATGCTATGGAATGATGATAGTCAACAGCAAGAAGGAACATTGCACCTAGCTGAAGATAAAGAGCCAAAACCCTTCTTGACATGCATGCAAATAGGAAGAGAATTGAACAGCATTTAAAGAGAGGCATTGCCAGAGGAACGCAAGGGTGTATTTATCCCAAATTGGTGTCTAAATGGTTCAGATGGTCGCTTTTGGTGTGGAATGTAGACAAAAATGGCCGCATCACTAAGTGGGAATTGATGCATTCATCAGTGACTTCGCTAATGAAAAGGAAGGTGCGAATCGTATAATGTCTGTACTCTGGCTTTCTTCTGATTTTGAAACCTTCACTTTTGAGATTAAGAAGAGGGATCAAGAAGGGGACAATATCCTAATAAGGCTGCTAAGAACCTTTTAAACCATGACCTAGAAGTGGAAGTTTTTGTTTTTGATGACACTGATTTGTTCAAAGGGGAATTCAATATCTAATGATTGTAAAAGAAGTCAATCAGTTGAAGTCCATGATACGACTTGAACCCTTATCATTCAGATTTTTTGACCAAGAAGGAAGAAAAAGGGGGGCACAAGAGGAGGTGATGAGTTAGTTTACTCCTAGGAACCTTTTCCTTCGAAAGGAAGTTGTACAAATTCAAAGAGGCCCATTTCTTGGATCCTATGGTGATGGCTTGAGTAATAAAAATAAAGACAAAGGATTTGATGATCCTATCTATATAAGAAGAGAGTATCTTTTAGCAATCAAATTCGACCCCATGATTGTGCAATACCGCATTCTAGAATTACAATCAACAATCATGAGTATAAAGACTTATTTATCTTGCCTATTGAAAGAGGTATGCTTGTTCCTTGATATTCCTTTCCTATGGTTTGATAAATTTGATAATGTTGAACCAAGACCACTTTATCAAGGCCATACACAAGTCAAGAAGGTAGCCTATTGCGACTCAAAGGTTTTTGCCAATCTTTACATCTGCACAAACAAAATTACAAAAATGATTATCTTGTTTTGTACATTGGCAATTTGTTTAGTATACAAGGATTGCCATAGACAAAGTTGGCATACTATTGAATACAAGTCATAGCTGGTAGGAAATGCTAGTTTACTTTTTTTAGTAATGCAAAAATGTATCGATTATACCCATTATAGACAACTCAAAGAACATAACCAATTACTTTGTTACTCTTAGCCTTTCCTCTTTGTTAATGAGTTTTACAAGTCTTCTGGAATTTTTTAATAATAAATCCCTCACTTGAATATGCATGTCTATGTGTGTGTTTGTCTATATATTTATATGAGGCTTTGTTTTGGTTCCTTTGGATTTTATCCCTCTTACTAAAGTAATTTTATACTTTTTATTGGTTTTATGCTTTTTTCTTGGAATTTATTGGTTTTATATATTTTTTTGTTCCTTTTTTAGTTTTCAACCTTTGTTTGTTTATTTCTTTTTTTGTTTTGTTTACCCTTTAGTTCCTTCCCTCTCTTTTATTGTACTTGAATCTTCCTCCCCTGCTTCTATTTAATCTCAAGTTTGTAGCTACCTTCTGAGTTCTTCTCTCGATCTTCTTTCATCCTGATGATAGATCATGTAGTATAATTAGAAATATTATTGATGTTAAAAACACCACACACAATAGAAACCAAAAGTACATAGGAACTAATAAGCATGACATAGGCATGTCTTCATTAAGTCATGGTCATGTTTATATATAAAGAAGATTATAATTCCTATTCAATTACCCATGCTCACAAAGGTTCTATAATGTCTATGATGAATGCTTTTTTATGATTGTTATCATACAAATATTAGAAATTTCCATATAGTTTTGAAAAATGATTTTTAATTTAAATAGGCATCTCTTGTAGTGCCCTAAAAAATTCCAAAAAAATCTTGTTCTGGGAACACATCCGACATCCCTTGCCATCGTTGTCTTGGAAACTTGGGGGAGCACAATTTGTTTCTTGCCACTAAATAGTGTTCATGCAAGATTTTCTAGCTTTGATTGCTCCCATATCCATAAAAAATATAAGCCCGTCAAAACCTACAACAAGAGAGGCAAAGAGCCAAAGCCACATTTCCAAAGAATGGACTCTACACTATATACTAATACCTTGAGAAACACAAACATTCAGCCACTATACCCCACATGCTAAGTTACAACATTCAGCAAATATGAAGCATAAAGTTCAGATTTTTCAAAATTTCAAATATTTATTAAAAAATGATAGTTCACCATTTAATTCGTTTGAAAAAATGGGCAGTTTTTTCATCAGAGTAAACATGTAAAAAATGTTTTCCAAATTTCTGCCCATTATTTTCTACAACAGCTGTTCTCAGGCCCCTTGTACACACAGATTTCTTGAAGTTGATGGCAATTTCTGGGTGATTTACTTACAAATTTGCTTCATTTGGTAATTTGAGTGTTGAGTGGCTGAGTTAGAGAGAAATCTTTGGCGGATTGTGGTTTCTTTGGCAACCTGAATGTTGAGCATGTTTTGGAAAGGTCAATTCCAAAGGCTAAATGTAATCCTTGCTACTCCTATTGCATAATTACCTCTTCCCAAATGAGGCTGAATCTCTTCTTCTCTACCTCTGTGGAGTGCCCAAGCTCTGTTATGTCATGAAGCTCTGGGCTATTAATTGTGATTTTTATATGACTTCTATAGTTCATTTCGTATTATATTAATATATATGTATTAACGGTTGTGTAATCTATAAATCAAATATTTTAAATCTTATATTAAATTTGTAATAATAGAAAGATACAAATTTTAAAAATTTATAGATTTTCATTTCAATTAATTATGTATATAATTATATTATTATTTTAAAAAGTGTTAAATTAAGAAGTAAATATTACTACAATTGTTTTGTAAGCTGACTTTTAAGTGTATTTAATAATAGGCTTAAATTAATATTCCTAAACTTTTTAAAATATTTAATTTAATTATTAAAATGAAATATTCTTATATAAATATTAAAGTTAATATCATTTAACTTCAATAATTTTTATCATGATTTAATAAATTGAAATATCATATTGAAGCAATCAATTTGGATTTGAAGCTAGTATTCAACAAATAAATAAATTTAACAATTATACTAAACATTAATTTGTAATTTGAATTTAACAAAGAAAATATGATTATTTGTTGTTATATTATTTATTTAAAATTAATATATTTAAGTCATTTTTATACTTTATTGATTTGTTTTGTTTGTAGAGTTAAAAATAAAAGTGAAACTAAAAATAAAAATAAAAATGAATATGAATTAATAATGCTGACTATTTTGATAATTTATAGGATATATTGCTTATTTTTAAAAATAAATTCAAAAACCCCAATTTTCTTAGTTAGGAGATGAAAAATGGAGCTTTGAGGAGCAGCGAAGGGCAACTATGGTGGGTTAATATAGTTCTTGTTCCCTGTCGAAACCAAATCTAATTCCACTGAATCGAAGGAGGGTCAGGGAAGAAAGTTGCTGCGTATCTTAGCGACACTAGTGAATCCAAGTCATGAGCTATCCAGACTCAACACCAAAGATGACAGTTGCAAAGATGATGTAAATACACAAAATTTTGACTTGACAGATGTTGAGTGATTACCCCAACCATGTCCTCTCCGTTGGGCATTGGATGATCAAACGAAAGCAACCTCTTGTGATTAGGATTTATTTGATGAATTGTATTCGGATGATGGGCTGGAGATTAATCTCACTGTAGAAGTTGGAGAAGATATTGATTACATGGAAAAACTAGGGCGGAGATTGGCAAGTACAAAGACTTATAGATCTAAGATAATCTCGATTATGTTGATTTAGAGGGAGTAAACCTTGTTAAGATGGATTCTTCAGTGATCAATAAATTGTAGTTGACAAGAGGACTTTGATTCATGAATATACCTTGTGATTATGATTTTAATGGGCCTACACCTTGTGTACATCATGAGGAAGTGACAACTTCCAAATGATGTCACTTATATTTGTAGAGCTTATTGAAAGGTGATGATCTTACAATAACTTAATTTTCTACTATGATGGATATCTTACAATGTTTGCATGGTGGATGTTTATATGGTAAGCATTATGAGAATGCGTGTGTAGATACCTTATAAACATTTTTTGAGTACATAGTGAATGTTATGCATATTGATATTTTGGAAGGCCATTACATAGAGTACTGAGTACTTCATGAATATCACGCGTCTTGATGTTCTGGAAGGCCATTACTCACAGAGTATTTGGCGAATATCATGCAACTTGATGTTCTGGAAGGCCATTATTTACAATATTTGGTGAATATCTTGCATCTCAACATTCTGGAAGACTATTACTCAAAGAATATTTGGTGAATATCATTGATATTCTGGGAGGTCAATACTCATGATATCAGATGTGATATCAAACACTTTTGAGTAATTGGTGAATATCTATTCTGGGAGACCAATACTCATGATATCAAACCTTATTTGAGTATTTGGTGAATATCATGTGTTAATAAACTGGAAGACCAATACTCTTGATATCAAATGTGGTATCAAAATGTTGAATATCTTTTGATTAAAGATATTCATATATTACATTGAGGTAATATATGGTCATGTGTTTATCCTCTCTAGGTAAGAGGGAGTGTTGATGTTTTGTAGCTTTACTTGGATAAATTACATCAAGATATATATATATATATATATATATATATATATATATATATATGAAACTAAAGGATTTTAATTATGTTAATGAATAGACATGTCCCATGAAGGGACATGTCCATTCTCTGACTCTTTTATAAATATAAGAGGTGGCTTCAATTGGAAAACACATGCCAAACATTATGGCAATGCTTAGCACGTTTGCAGGGATCCCAGAAAACCAACAATCGTCCTCTTCATTGTCCTAACGAAATTTGATATCTTCTTCCACTTTAAATCTTCTCTATTCAAAAGGTTATAACTTTCAATATCTGATAACATACAATCTATAACATTTGAATATTAATATCCGATGGGATTATTTCTTTCTATTATAGTATTATTTTTTTTGATAGGTAACATTTTTTTATTTTCATTGATAATAAAAAGAGGAATTACATTAGAATGCCAAATGCAAAAGTTGGCCAAAAGCATTACAAACATATCATCCCTACCCCACAAACATATATAGCCGTTAAACGTTAAAAGGGCATTAACACCCTACCAAAATACCATAGCAACCCAACCCCCAAAAGATTACAAAAAAGAACGTTTAAATGCCCAAGGCATTGCCACCGTCCACCTCTGCCATCCACCTGTGCTTAGTCTTTAAACCACTGTGCCATCTCTTCCCTCGTGAAGTTGGGAATGGTCCTGTCATCCTGAATTGACCTTGGTTTGTCGAGAGGGTGAGTTCCATGGCTTTGCTTACTGCCCATATCACTTGTGCCCACCTCTTTAACCATGGAGATGTCCAGCCACGTCCCATGCATCGTGGACTTGCCAACATTCTTCTCCTCTCTCCTCTCAATTTGGTGTCACAACGGCTGTCCTAGAGTTGTCACACTCTTGCGTGGCGTCGCCTTCATAAATCCCCGCCTCTCCTCACTTGACACCCATATCTTCTCTTGCAGGAAATCCACAACCTTCTTCCACCCTTTCTCTGCTTGCGAAATATGCACACCTTGTGGATTTGCCAATGACCAAACAACCAGGGTTTAAACCCCCTCCCCGATTAGTCTCCATGGCTCTTGACCCATCTCCAACTCCACACCCAAAATGACACTGTTCACAATTTCATCCAGCCCCTGTAACCATTGTGGGTCAACACATGCCGCCACAACCCTTCGAACTTCCTCCTTGGTCTCACCCACAATCAGTGCCAGTGCAACAAAGAGCAAAACCACAACCAAGTTGGAGCGTCTCCTCCAATAGGAGTCCAAATACTCCATTCCATACATTTGTTGGATGCCTTCCAGGAACTCCGTCTCATCAAATATGAAAACGTTCTTCAGATGCCTAATCGTGATCTTTCCTTCATATGCTTGCGTATGATTATCCGACTCAAGCGCAAAATTGGCCTTCGCTTCCTCCTTGCTGTTGAAAACCCTGTGAAGTGCTCTGCCTTTTCTCCTTGGAAACACACACTTTGAACAATCTAGAAGCCTTTGCTATGCGGGGTGTCAATAAATAATTGCAAATTCTGTCACACGCGAGGGATTGATATTCCTTGAGTGCCGTTGGGAGTATTGATTGATAATTGTGTTGTACTCCCTTCATTAATCAACAAAAATGCTTTTTTGGCTTCTTCATTATGTTTTCCAATCTTTATTCCAGGTCAAGAAGTCTAAGGTCTTTAGATATTTCGTTCTGAATTCCCAAAGCTGCATTTGAATCCATATTCGCCAGCTTGTCCGCCACCTTATTAGCTTCTCTGTAGACATGGGAAACCTTAAAATCCTCAAATTCCATTAATAGACTTCTAATCTTCTTTATGTGTTTGTCAAGATGCCACGCTTCCAACTTCCCTTTCTTTATTCCATTAGTGATTATCTTTGAGTCACCTTCAAGGTGCACTCTTTGGATACCCAATTTAGCCCCTAAGACTATAGTCGTTTTAGCCGCTACACATTTTGCCACGTTATTCGTTCCATCCTTTAGTCGTTTGGCCACAAAAGCAAAAGAGTTGCTCTGATGATCTCTTGCTATACAACTAGATCCAGAGACCCTCGGATTCCCTCGAACAGCCCCATCAAAGTTAATTTTCACCCATCCTTCCTCTGGTGGTAGCCAAAACACCTTCTTCCTTTTCTATTTAGGGTTAACCCTTAAGGGCCCATTAATGGGCCTCTATTATAGTATTATTATTCCTCATCAAATCTTCTTATTTAATTATTGCAGCATTATTATTATATGTTATTATATTAGTAAGATTCAATATGTGTCTTATAAATCGTTATTTATTATTATTCATTATGTTTTATATATATAATGTGCATTTTAATATATAATATAAAAATCAATTATTTACGATCATTTTTCAATTATAATTTTTTTAATATTTCAATTATAATTATATTCTTATTATTTATTTAATTATCATTTTTATTATTGTTTATCTAATATACAAATATATTATTTATTTTATTTCTATACTATTTTCCTGCACTATATTAATTAACTAATTAATTATTTACTTATTATTAAATCGTTGTTTCCATGGGGACATTACATTTAATTATTCTTTAAAAAAAATCTTGTACGAATGAACCCGAACCCAACCCATAATTTTTTTGAGCGAATTTTGAATTTGAATGTCGAACCCGCATACAAACCACCAACGTCCGAATCGACAACTTAGATCTAGTAGCATTCTCAAAAGCTTATGCACGAACATCATTTTTCTATCAAAAGAGGTGATTGCTATATAATTACTCAAATTTAACCATGCACACTACATTAGAGATGTACTCAACTGTGATTGGGTCTTGATCTTAGCCTATATTTGCTAGATAATATTCAGCTCTATTAGTTATCCTTTGACAATGACTCGAGCTCATTTTGATAGTGCAATAAATAATACAAATTTAAATCTTATAAGTTTCAACCTAATATGAAAAATTTGAAAATAAATTTTTAAATCTCATTGACAATGTGAACAATGAACAATGAGCATTGCAATGAATTGATGAATACACAACCATGTCTATGGAATTATTATCAAAATTAAAATTTGGAAAAGGAAGTTGAAACTTACATAAAACAAATTGTTTCTTAAAAATAAGTCTTAGAATCCTACCTTGTGTTTGATAAATCCTTCCAACTTGGTGTAGTATCCTTCTCTTCCTCTTCTTGCTCCTTCTCACCCCTTTCGCACTCGCAACACCTGAATCACATTCCTCACCTCTCTTGCACTTGCAACTCCTATTCAACTTGGCTGATGAAATCAAATTGTGAGTGGATGTGATGATTCTTGAGGGTTTAATAGAACTTAGAGGGCATGAAGGCTGACCACGTGCTATTAGGGTTTGACTTTTGCCACAAGAATCAATAAAAAAGATTTTAAAAAAATCGTAATGGCTTTTTCTTTGCTTAGGGATAGTCGACACTTGGGCATCTTGTTGATATTAGTTTTGTGAGTATGTCAACATTCAAGCATCCCAAATTGAAACACCAAATATCAAATCCTCTCTTGAATAAGGAAGCTTAGATGCTAACATATGACAATGTGTGATCAACTAAGATAACCTTAAGGTTCCTTCTAACGCTAGAGTAAACTCAGTTTTGTGATGTGATTTGCAGATAATCGCTTGGGGACTTATGCTATTCCTATTCATTCGGATATCAACTATGCAAATGCAAATAATTTAACGATGTAAGCTCTTCAATTACTTCTTTCAAACAAAGTACAAAAACAAAAAGGTTTAGGAAGCGAGGCGAACTCTATGTATGTAAGACAATGTTGATGGTGAGGTGAGACTCTAACCAACCCTGCTTTGCCTAATCAACTATTCTGTGGAGGGTGCTTGCTTGTAAGGGTGCGTTTTTCATATTGTTAAATACTCATTCAAACACCCAATGATGGTGCAATCCAAATGAACATTTCCAATTGAAGCTAAATGCTTGCAATAAGGCCTAGACTAACCTTACTTTGCTACTTGCAATTGACAAGTACCAAAAGGTATATACACTAGTTTCACCATGATTCACCAACAACAATATCTTTCATTCATCTACTTATACTATTTAACATAAATGAAAATCCTTCCTTAAGCAAGGAAATGTAGAAACCATGTAATACTCCAAAACTACACAAACATTCACCATGATAACAATAGTGAAGAATGCATAATTTGGTAGCATTACAACAACAATCTCTCAAAGTCTCCATCTTTACTTTACTCTAATCTAATGAATTGCAAATGAGGAGGCTTGGCCTTTTAGAGAGTTTCAAGTACAATGAAGGGCCCTAATTGATTTGGAATCAATGGCCAATATTAAACTAACAAAACCTTGATCCAACTACCAGTTACAAGCATTAAATGTCTATTTGGGGGCCAATGAGAAAATTACATGGCATTGAAAACCAATGAGTAAATAGGATAGGTAGAAGAATTAAGTGGACTTTGCATGTACACTTGGAAGAATTTGATTGAATGAACTTGGACATGTGGAATTGGGATCCTTCGAATGGTTGAAGATGAATGGGTGCCATCTTTGTTAATGTTTTGCCCAGAAATAAATGGTAAACAACAATAAAAGAGATAACAAGATAGGTACAAATGACACAAGAGATTATCCTAGGAAAACCCTTCAACTTGAAGGGAAAAACCTAACCACACCCAAATATAACACTTTTATTGATCAATAAAATGTTTAAATGCCTTTATTACATAGCTGAAGGTCTCTTCATTTTCCAAATAAAACTCTTTATTTTCCATATGCATGCCTCTTACCATGTGTCTTTATATAATATTATTTCAAATATTATTACAAATGACTCTTTCACTTGAAGACGACCATAACAATTATAATAGTCATATATCTATTTTATAAAATTGAGATAAAGATCTCTACCACAGCTATAATCTTTAACACTCCCTCTTAGCAAGAGAGAGATCTTTACTATGGTAGGCACTCATAGCCGCAACAAAAAAGATGTTCATCACATAGATTCTCACTTAGAACATTTTATCTTAGCATAACATTATTCACCAAATAAGCACATAAAATTAAAGTCATGAAGTCACACACATGACTTCCACCATACCTACTCGCAGAGGGTGGAATGAGGGTTCTCACGTCAGACTTCTCCCAGAGAAGAAAATGTTTCCACCATGCCTACTTGCAGTGGGTGGTCCACCATACCTACTCACAGAAGGTGGAAAGAGGTCTCTCACCTCAGACTTTTACTAGAGAAGAATGCATTTCCACCATACCTACTTGCAGAGGGTGGAACGAGGGCTATCACCTCAAACTTCTCCCAAAGAAGAATGCATTTCCAACATGTATAAGGATGGTTAAGATTCCACAGGGACTCCCTCTCAGCAGGGACAATTTTGATTGTCACAAAAGGACAGATGATGCAACCTCCCTTTGAAGCTGAAAACGTCTCCCTCTATTACGTAACATCCCTTTGAAACTGAAAAAATCTTCCTTTGAATATCAATATCTTCCTTAAACAATCAACTTAGTCCCATGACTGCAAGTCCTCATGTTCATAATCTCACCTCATCTCTTTGCTTCTTGTTTCATCCTATAACCAATAGAGATTAATATAATCAACCTACGATAAGAAGATATATGAGATCAATGCTAAAAGGTAAACAATATTTCCAGTTATATGGTCATAGAATACTTTCTTTCATATAGACAGTGCTTGATTAACATATGAAATAAACTTCAATTTTTGATGGAGAGAAAGCAAATTTGTGCGACTCCAATTTAATTCCTAGATCTGTCCAACAGATCTGCGTTTATAAGTCTCATTGAGGTTTATAATTTGTCAACCTGAGAGCAAGCCTCCACTATCTTCCAGTTATTTTGTCCTAGAGATCGCATGGGTGCAACCAAAGCCCCTATGACTGCACAAGAAATTGATGGGCATCATCATCAAGAGCAGCAACTGAAACAAATCCCTTCAAAACACTGGTTGTCTTTTACCAGATGAGAGCCTGCACCTTGCAGTGCCCACACCAGGGTGCATAAAACTCTACCAACACAAGTTTTTCTGCACTCAATAACTTAGAGTTAAAATTGGAGGGAGATAACTGAAGCACATTGGATGAGGGCCCATACAGAGATTCTGCTATGCAGACATGTGACACTAACACAGTCACCCAAATCCATCTCAACTCCATTTTGCTTTGCGACAACAATTCTTAGTTTAATTACTTTTATTACTGAGGATCTGCGCTTAAATTCCTCTCTTTCCTGTAACACTTGCTTCGCCTCTCGCATTTGCCCTTTGCTAACAAGCCACCTTGGAGACTCAGGCACGTAAGAAAGGTTAAAACCACATATGCTATTGATGGAATGAACAAGACAGCTAACATTAATCAATGACATTCCAGAAACTTTATAGTATGACAAGAATATTCATTCCACTGGAACCGGCCATTTCCGGAAGAGTATTCAACTTTCCACAGATATCTGAAGGCGTAATGTCAGATATATGAGCGGGCACAAGGGTAAGGGCCAATCCAATCCCAAAGCCATTCATGAGCTGGGCCAGAAGTAATACATATACATTTGGAGACCTAAACATCATCAGTGCACTTGCATAGATGATACAATCAACAAGGTTCTTCATCCAATCTAATACTATTCTAGCGAACGTGGAAAAGATTGTGGCCGCAGTGTGTGCTTCTGCCAAGAAACAAGAAACAAATCCTGATAATGCATGCATATTATAACCATGAACTGAAAAGTATATGCGCTTCTTGTGAGCGTGAAAATGTATAAGCATGAAGTAAAAACAACTCTGTTAACAATGGCTATGTTGTAGATGATCCATATCCACTGTTGAAAGACCTGAATTCTTTGAAAAGATCCAATGAGTAAAGGAAAAAAAAATCAATGGAAAAAACAAGTTGGCATCTGTAACGGTGAAGAAAGACTCTTTTCTCTTCGAAAATAATGTATCACTTCCATCGTCAATAAAAAATGCATATAAGAATTCAATAGTCGTCATTTGCAGTAAATAATAGATTAGAAGATCAGCCCAACCAGAATAAAGAGAGCTACCGTGAACTGAAGCTTAAAGTCTCCGCCCAGATAACTTCTTCATCATGTTCCTGCTTGGTCTCGTTCTCATGCTATTTCACACGCTCATGCTCCACAAGCTCTAGACATTTGTCATCATCAGGTCAAGACTCTTGAATCAAACCATTATTTCAATTTCTGGTTCTTCCTGACCTGGGTGGAGATTTTTCTGAGAGAGTAGAGGAATTTCAATCCGTTTGGATGAGTTAGGTCTCAGATGCATTTGCACGACAGCTCATGAATATTAGGAAGAGCACGCTCAATTGAAAAGGTCCAAAGTTCAAATGTAATCAAAATACTTGAACCAATTTGAACCAGATATGCAAACTCTTTTATTACTGATATCCAACTTGGCTCTAAAATGTTCAAGTACAATGCTTTTTCCCTTGATGCAACATACATAAAGAATAGATAGGCTCTTCACTTTACAACTGAAGGTCTCTTCATTTTCCAAATAAAACTCTTCATATTTCCATATGCATGCCTCTTTGCATGACGCATGACACGTCTCTTTATATAATATATTAATATTATTACAAATGACTCTTTCAGCTGAAGATGACCATAACGGTTATACTGGTCATATATCCGTTTCATAAAACAAAGATGAAGATCTCTATCCAAGTTACAATCTTTAACCTCAACATACTTATCTTGTGGACTTGATCAATACCTTATATCTCTTGATACCTAGTGTACAGCCTGAGTTGGCCTAGTGGTGGAGAACTTGTACTCTTGAAAGAGAGGTCACAAGTTCAAATCCCATTGGGGGGTAGGGTATGTACATCTCGTTTGTAGCGCCAAGCGCCTCTCGAAAAAGAGTACGAGGTAGTCCCATATCACTGTCACCATACGTAAACCCAAAAACTATGGCATAGTGTCGTGGACTATAAAACCCCCTTTCCTTTCCTTTCCTTTTTACCCAACATTATTATGTCTTCCATTGATTGTGATGGCCCATATTCCCAAACTTCTTCATCTTTATGCAATCTTTCATCCTTCGAAATTCCTCACCTTGAAACCTTCTCATTGTCATGACCTTCAATCTGCTTGTATTAGTATTATACTTTCATCTTGCTCTTATGGAAGTGACCTAGCTGCCGCACGTAGTTGAACCATTCTTATTGAACTTAGATTTTTGAAAAATTCAAGACTGATAATTTTTCTTCACTTGTAAACTTGGTCATGATGTGGCACAACTTGTTCTTCGAATTCCATCTTTGCAATCTTGAACTCGAATTTGGGTTAAAATCTTGATCTTCAACTTTGATCCTCAGCTGGCCTGTCCTCTTGGTGAACGACTTAGGTCTAGATGTTGTTCTCGGTGTTGAAGTCATTCTCACACTTAAACCACTTAGCTCCTTGCCACCGCCATGTTGAAAGTCACCTCTATTTCTTCTTGCATAAACAAGAAAATACTCATGTTAAATTCATCAGATGGTAAGTATAAAAAAAATCAAAACATTCTGATAATAAAAGTTCACACGGTTTTAGCTTGACTTTAAGGCTGCACTTGTATGAATCCATGCAAAACAATATCCCATTATGATCTGAATTCTTATTAGTATTTTATGAGTACTTTTAGGTGAAATCAGGGTTAGCAATGGCCTAGATCTAATGAAGCTCGCCCTAAGTCTAAAATCCACACTTGTCTTCCAATTGTTGCCCCTGATTCTTACTTGATTTTCTCCTTCTGATTTTGGTCCGTCCAAGCTGTGCATTTGTGTTTATGTTGTCTTGAGTTGGAATTAAATTGGTGATTGAAAGGGGTTGGTAACTCATATATGTAAGCATGCAATCAATAGACAACATTTTTCAACAAGTTTCAAGTACTCAAACATCCTTTTTGGAAACTAACCCTTTCTTGGGCTCATAAGACTTTCGAATTTTACAAGCCCCTTAGGCTCGTTCTATTTGGGCTTGGGCAGAGAATACATTCCTCTTGGGTGCCTTTAAAATACAAAGGTGAGGTTTTCCGTTGTTGGGTGAACATTGAGCATGGAGCAGATAATGTATATGTTTAGGGCTCCATGCCTTAGTGCAATTTGGAGTTTGACATGAACTTGGGCTCTACACCTTGGCAAATCAGAAAATGCTCTCTTGTTGGGCGCATATTTTTGGTGGAATATGACTAGTCCTTGGGCTCTAACTTAATGTTTTTGAGTGAATTTTGTCATTATTTTCTTCACCAAAATCAGAATACTTATCGTCTTATCAATCTGTACTTCTTTGTTTCAAGATTTTGAATCACCATACTCAGAATTCATTTTACAAATCTCAACTTTTACCCATAACATGTTCTGATTTTGTCTTGAATGCTGGGGGAAAGTGTGCTTGGATGTAGAGCGCCAAGGAGGTCGGAATTCTGACATGGGCTTGCCTTGGTTAGACTCATTGAAAATATACTTAGTTCTAGTTAAACCTTTATGATCCCAACTGACTTTTCCTCCATTCCACAATCCTTTCATCAGTGAATTGACTTCATTTTTCCCATAATTATGTCTTTAGCAAGCTGGTTGATCTTTGTTTCATCATCACAAATTGGTTGATACTTCCTCTCCTTACTTCGTAAGGGTCTTTGTTTCACTCTTGTTGATTGGAGTTTTGTTCCACTACAACATACATAATCGAACACTCAATATCTCAGAATGAAACACCAAATATTCTATCCTCGCTTGATATAAAGTCATCTTTCATGCTAAGCTTGCAGAGTAAGATCATGAAATGACTTCAAGGTTCCTTTGATTTGTGGACACTTGCTCAGTGAAATAATGCGATTTGCTGGAAACCAATTAGGGGACTTATGCTATTCATTCAAGGGATATCAACTATTTGCGGTTCTCAAGATTTGGCTTCACAATGTGCAATGAAAATATAGTTTTGGTTTTCCAACTTCCTCTTAAAATCTAAACTTGCTAACTTTGACTACTTCTACTCCTAACTATGAATACAAGGAATCATGGATGGACTTGAATTCTACTAGATGCGATCTTGTCTGCAACTCCACCCATCTAGTGCAAGCTTCTAAGGAATACTCTTATGGTTTTCACATCAATATCTCCTCTTCATTCCCATCAAATGGACACACAGTAAATATTGAATATCAATTGAAGCTAAGTGCTTTCAATTATCAGTTAACCACAAGGCACACTTACAATCAGCAAGAGGCTAGTGACCCAGTTTTGTTTGAGTCAAGCAAGTAAACATCCTCAATTGCTTTCATTCAACTAGGCTACTTTTAAATAACATGAAAAGAAACCTACTCCAAGTGAAAGATTAAGGAAACCACGCAGCACTTAAAAGGAACATTAAGTAATTCACCATGAGAATTATCAATCACTTTGATAGCATTATAGCAACAATTTGATCAGGTCTCTCCCTTAGCTAACCTAGTTTAGTCTAGCCCTTTAATCTAATGCTTCTACAATCTCCAACTATTAACTCCTCTGTTAACTCTTACAAATGAGATGGCCTTGTTCTTTTATAGATGTTCAATTACAATGGAGGGCCAAGATCGATTCAAGATCAAGTGCTGGAATTAATTCCTACAAAACTTAATTGGAGTTGTTAAATTGTTAATCAATTACATGAAGGCACCATCCTGTGGCCTATGAGAAAATTACGGTGCCTTTGATAGCCAATGATGAAATTGTACACTTGGCACAATGTGATTGACTGTTCTTGAAATTGGAATTTTCTGATTGGAGCAGGCAACTAGGTGCCACCTTAGCATCCTCATCTTGTAGACCAGATCAATCTTCTTGGTGACGAGAAAATATCTCTTGATACTCAACATTACAAAGCTCTCCAACATGATGGCGTATTCCTAAAGTGCTTCATCCTTTCAAATCTTCTTCATCTCTTCCCTGAAACTTTCTCGTTTACATGATTTGAATCACTCACATCTTCATGAACTTGGTCTTCTTCCCCAACTTTGTCTTTGGCAACTTGAGTACATTTTGCTGCTAAAACACGGGGAAAAGTTGCTATCTACTTGCAGGAGCAGATTTGTCCTTATGCAACATTTAAAATGAATCCATCTTGCCTCTATTATATAGGTGGTGAGGCCTTGAAAACACAAATCTTCAATGCTGGCTAACTTGGCTATAATTAGCCAATTATTTTAATTGATTTGTTTTTTACTTAACAATGCAGGCTGGGTCGCTCGTGGTTAAAAAAACGATTTCGCAGACTTTAAATTTTTCCCCCAAATTTGCTGCTATCATACATCTGAAGGATCTTCATAAGAGGGCAGAAATAAGGCGCTTCCAATGAGGAATTTTCATTTGTTTTTCTTAATTACTCATCAACTCAATTCATTCATGTTTTTTTTTCCATATTCAATTGTTTTCGCCTCTACTTACTCTTCACATTTAGACCTCCAAAACAAATTTCCATCATTAATACTGTGGCAGAAACTTGGGGGGGGGGGGGGGGGGTGTGTAGAGAATCTGTTTGGGAGGCTGGGCGGAAATTACGGTGCAAGGAGGATAAAATCCTTGGGTTGGGGGTGTAGAGAATCAGGGCAGGCTGGGCAGAAATCGCAGTGCAAGGAGGATAAAATCTGGGGTAGAGGGTGGGTTCCACCCCTACCCAAGGATTTCTTTCATCTTTGCTTTATAAATTTACTTGCTTATCCTCCTTTGCTTCATCATTGAGTGCCCAACTTCATTCTAATCACTTTAACTTGTGCAATATCATTGCCTAAAGGTTGAATTGAGAAAGATTTGAAGGGCAAAAAATGATGTTTGGCATGACAAAATGCTCATGGGAGGGCAGATTCCACCTTGCACTGAGGATTGTCTCATTTTCCCCTTTTTATTTTCAATTTACTACTTGCTTCACTTCTCCATCAGTCTTCTTCATCTTGCAGGGAGTTGGGTAGAATTCAGCTAGTAGAGAATTTTGCATTTCCCTAGTTAGGTGGAATTCATGATGGTTTGGGGATTTTCAATCCACGTTACACACCACTTTCCATTCATCTCCAAGCTACCCCAAACTCTAAGGCTTAGCTCTCAAGTCGCTCAACTTCATCATGCCTATCAAGACTTTTCCCTTCACTTGACTCCATTATGTCATCACATAAAAGGTAAAAATGTATGGTTCTAGAGGTCGAAAACATGGCCCCTTAGAGGATTTTTCCTCTTTCCACCCACTTTTCCGCCAGTGCACATGTTGTCCTCCAAATTTGTTCAATCATTCTCTTTATATTACAAGGTCTTGGTTTCATTCTTCCGCTCCTTCATTGATCTAGTTGTCTCTACCCAAATTGACATTCTCAATTTTGCATATGAGTGAAGGTCCTACATGAAGGAGGGAGGAATCCTTCTTAGATAGTAGAATCCTCTACCCTTAGAGAATTTTCCGCTTCCTTGCTAAATTTCCACCTAATAAAATTGGCTACTAGACCATGCTGGACCAATGAATGTCTCATTTTACTAAGTCATTTTGTAGGTTGGTAGGGGAGAGAATCATGTTTCAAGCCTTATGTTCGTTAATGTGCATTATATGACCACCAACAGTGCAACAAAATGTCGAGATATGTTATTCTCTCTTGATCAAAGTCCCTTGTATGCTAAGATTGCAAAAAGATCATAAAGGTGGCTCCAAGGTTCCTTTTGTGTCAGGTCTTGAGGGTGGATAAGCTCAATTGTTGATGTGATTGCTGTTAAGCAAGAGGGGCCTTATGTATGCATAGTGAAGTTGATTTCAGATCATGTTGAATGTGGGAGTGGGAGTTGTCGAAAGGTGTCGCAATTGAGTACTCTTTTTGGATTTACGATTATTCAAAAAGCGAAGGGAATAGGGTTTAGGAATTATACTCAAAACCTAAGGGTATTGACACCTATGGATATTGCTTCGATGTACATATTCTAAAATAATTGAGCTTCATTTCGCCAAGTCAAACTATAACTATGTGAGGATTGGTGCAATCTTTAAGGGCTTGTGCAAATGATTTTCATATAATGACAAACTCCATCAAAATGAGTAATGTATAGCGAATGATAGAGGTTGAGCATACATAGAGGTGAGGTTTAGGCTAACATTGTACAATGACTTACAATTAGTAAATCGCCAAAAGTATGAACTATGAAATTAATCTAAACTAGGGACAACTTTAGGAAACCCCCCTTTGGAAAAATGTATAAAATCGTGGCGAATCCAACATTATTTTAGCGGCAAACCCCCCTTTGGTAAAATGTATAAAATCGTGGCGAATCCAAACATTATGTTAGGGGCACAAAATTAATTTGTATTGGCGATTTGTTTTTTCGAAATAGGAAAAAAAAATTTTACTGGCAATTTTTTTTCCATTGTATGACAATTTTGTAAAACCCCGACGAATCTTTAATTATTTCAGAAAATTGCAACCAGAAGTACAAATAGCTAGAAACCATAATTTTATATCATCCAAAATACAATAACCTTTTTTAGTAACTATTAGATGATCCTAAATCAATGGTATAAATCCTATTTAAGGCTAAAATGTTAAAGAACAACAAGTTTCAGAGAAAGTTTCGGAATAATGACACTTGTCCACAATAAAATCTATTTCGGGCCAGAGATTAGAAGGATAAAAAATTCCTTGGAAAGTTGTTGGAATAGAGACTTGTCAAGTCTATGTACTTTACATATAACCTGACTTAAATTCTTACCATAGATTGGCGAATGTGATCATCGAATAAGACACGCATCAGAAATTGTAGGCAAAAATATTTAATTTATCATGTGGAAAGATTAGATTACATTGGCAAAGTCATCACCAAAATAAAAATAATTATGTATTGTTATTGGCGATTGGCCTAAGCATGGGACCCAATTTTCATAAAGTGTGGGTGACATGGCCACCCCGAAAGTGCAATTGTTTTTTTACCAAATTCAAGCTCCTCGATGAGAAAAATTCGCCATTTGGTGAATATTCGCCACTAAAGTTATCCTTGATCTAAACACCATCACATTCTCCTTTGATATCAAACACTTGATCTAACAATCTAATCTAAATGAGGGAACTATGAAACCAAGCAAGCCCTAAGACACTTCAAATGATCACCAAGCTTCAACGATTTTTTTTTGGTCTCAATAGCTCTTAGCAACAATCTTAGAATTCCATTGCTTACAAAAGAGAAACAAGGCCTTTATATGGACCCCCAATTACAGCGGGTGGCCTGAATCAAAATAATAACTGATGGACTAAAATATCCACCTCAACTCTAATTAGGGTTAGGGCAAGAAAATCTACATTAATTTGCGTGTCCACACAGACCAATCAAGAAGAAACTACCATCTTAGTGGGGTAATAAATGCCTATTATGCATGTTTGTTCAGTAGGTGAGTGGGGAAAAATAAAGGCCCACTATACATTAAATGCTTTGTCGTCCTTGAATAGATTATTCTTGATTCTCTCCCTTAAATGCATTGATCTTTGACTTGGGTATCTTTTACTAGCAGGTGGAGTTGATGGAGTGCCATGTCAAAATTCTAGGTGCAGTGTAAGTTCCTGCCTTTGCATTATTTTTTAACTCAAATCCAAATTTGACTACTTATGAAATTAGCTCTTTTCAACCATTTTCTTCCTTCCATGTGCCTGCTTGGGATTTCAACTTCTTGAGATGGATTGGGCTCCCTTGTCAGTGATTTTGTCATTGTAATTTCTTCACATAGGCCTTCGCCTTGGGCTTGGATTTTCAGATTGAGCTTAGATCTGTATAAGGTTTTGAACCTCGAATGCTTTGAACTGGGTCACTTGAAACTTAGATGTCTTCAACACTACAATTGGAGCTTTGGAACTTGAATGTCATCCTTGATCATGCGGAACCAAAATCCTTCCTCTTGAAAATGAAATAAAATGACATAACAACATTGGAAGAATAAAAACATATTAATCTTGTTACTACAAGTTTTGCTTGTGGAGAAGAATAAACTTGAAAATTAATTGAAATTTCTCCACTCTCTCATCAGAAAGAGACTTTCTTTCTCCTCAAGAAATCCATGTCTTCTCTCTAATTTGTTTTTAAATTCTCTACAAATTCATTTTCTTGGAGACATTTTTTCTTTCTCCAACATTCTCTCTCATCAAATTTCTCGGTCTTCTATTTTCTTTTCAAAATTTTCGTACCTTAATCCTGTTTCTCTCAAAGCCATTCGTCTACCTTTTTCCTTATTCAAGCATTCTTTCTCAACATTTATCTTCACCACTATATTTCCATCACGAGTACAAACTTAAAGGGGGGTCAAAATTTGAATATGCCGCAATTAAATATTTGGAACACTTGAATAATTAAATATTAAAGTATTTTCCAAAACTGATCAAAATGTCTCATAATTTCCAAGTTTGAACTTGATATGGACTTATTTAATTCAATGAGTTTTAAATTTGTCATTGCAACCTCTCCATGGGCCCAAGTTATTTGTAATATTTAATCCATTGGAATTAACATCAACATTTATCAAGCCTCAACCTTGATGGAACCCAGAAATTCGTTATTCTATTCATGTGAACGAATGTTGTGGAGAGGTTTCTTTCTTATATTTTGATGAGGAAATGATGTGTAGAAGAAGCACGCTATGATATTTGGTCACCCACTTAAATGGGCATTACTTAATTCAGTTTGCAGCAGGGGCACCTACATTATTAGTCTGAGAGGTTTTAAGTGTATTGTTCATATATTTCTCTTCAAAGGAAATATTCAGTTAAAGAATAATCATGAAGAAGCTTCTTCTCAGCTTTCAAATCTGTTGTTGCAAAAGTTGGGTCAAATCTGAATCACCTTGAAAGGATGTAAAGATACTCTCATACAAGAACCTGCAGGAGTTAGGAATCATCAGTCAATTAATACACTGGATTATTTATGATTAAGTTAGCATGTTGATGTTGGGTTGACTAGATTTCGATTGGTCAAAGGAATAGTCTGGCTAGGCCTCTTATTGTTGATAAAGTTCATCTTAGAAGGTAATATAGCACGTACAGAATTATCCATGGTCTGAGAGAGCACTTTGTAATTGTAGTTCAGTACAAGATGGCACTACGGAGTTAATGAAAACAGAGAAAATGTGTGCAAAATCCCAGTTTCTTATCTCAAGTTTCAATTATGAAATAGATCTACTTTCCCACTTTGGTGGTTTTATGCGCCAGCAGCAGTGGAAGAGGTATTCTTCTTTCCTGAAAGTTAAAGGACCATGCGTAACATTGCTAACAGGAGTCGGGAAAAGATGATTACTGTTTTGCTAAAAAGCCTGGAATTACTGCCCAGAAAATAGTTATATACAGTACCGTTAAAGATTGAGATTAACAATATTTAAGGAGCTATCATCGAGAGGGGTGCCAATATGTGTTTTCAGAATCGCACAGTGATTATAAATGGTGAATGACTGCAAAGTCAGAAATTTAAGCATTGACAGCATCAGATATATCTGCGATAGAAAGACACCCGAGTCTGAAAACATATGGTTGAGGGGAGATCTTTATTGAAGATTGAGGAATTTTGATTAATATTTTGCGTGCTTATTTATGTGTTGTTTGATCGCAGGTCTGTGCACTGCAAGGGCAACAGCAGATTGCGATTGGAACTAATTGCCGGCAGCTTCAGTTTGATCGCAATTGTTTGAAAAGGGATGAAGGCCTCCTTGCGTATGAGAAACGTCATAGTTCTGGTCGCACATGAGGGGTTTCGAGGCATGAGCAGAATGTATGCACGTTTGGGTGAAGGATGCCATCTGTGCAGATAATGGTGAAAGTGCTCACATAATGTTGAGCGATTCAGAATGCAGTGCGAATATCAATGGCAGAGGCAAGCGTTGGAGTTTATCGGCATGGATGGAAATGTCCATATTCGAATTTTGATGATTTAATTAGCAGGCAGGCAGTTGTGAAATATTAGTGTTTTAATAAAAATTTATTACAATGGGCGGTTAGTCGTTAGTTTTGAATAGCTATGTTATTAAAACATGACTTTTCAAAGAGACGTAACCTTTCAAAGTATGACTCTTCGTAGTCTATATATATGTGAAATGTAAATCAAGTAAGATATCATAAAAAGGGAGGAATTGGTCATTATTCAGCAAAAATGTATTGAAATTTTTATCTTCTAAAGGAGAAATTAGAGTTACGAACTAAGCAGAGAGAATTGTAAATTTTCTGAGCATTAATTCAAGCATTGTGTGGTTTGAACTGTGCTGAATAGAGCATCAGAAAGTTGAGTGTCTTCAGCACGATTTGTCCAGCAATTAAATCAGTAAGAAATTCTATTTATTTTAGAGTTGAAAATATATAGAACTCGTCCTTTATGGTTTTATTGTCCATTTGTTTCTAATTTATCAATTTGATAAGTACATTAAATTGTTTGCTGTTATTCAGATTTGATCAATACAAATAGTGCAGGATATAATTTCAATCCCATTGTTTGTAGCTATTGTGTCCGCATAATGGTTAAACCATAATAGACTAGTCTGAATACGTTACAGTGTGACAATTTGTGGCATTAAGTTGATTAAGTTATTGACAAATACTTTATCATCAATACTATAAAGTTGTATGTAAGTAATATATGTTTGACTCTATCACCCAATTAGAATTCAGCACTGATCATAAACTTGCTCATTAATTTTGAATCTAATGCTGGCGTATCTCTATCCTTTTTCTTTGAAGATCTGATTTCATATAGTAATTTGTTTTAATTTTTCTATTTTCAGCATACAACTCTCATAAATAATCAAAGTCTGAAGTTATTAATCGCAATTAGAAGTCTTCCTTGATGCTTGCCAATTGAGGAGTCTATTTGATTTCAATAATCTGCTATAAATCATCTTGGAATTGAGTTTTGCCATCCAGGATTTAGGTAAACAGGCCTTGGTCCAGCAGAACCAAAAGCGCAGAGGATTGAAGTCAATCCTGTCAAGTTGGCCAAAATCAGTTAGATACCTAGCATCGAGCAGGCAAGGCTCGTAGGTTTCTAACCAGTGATTTTGATTACCAACAGATTGGCGACTCTGCTGGGGAACGTCGCAAGTAAGGTTTACTTACTCCAAGATCAGTTTAGAGTTTCATTTAGGCAAAAGCCTAGAGGTGAGATTTCCAATTTCGTCTTCTTTCACTTAGATATAGATACATTAATAAGTTTTCTTTTGTTTCCATTTCTCGTTTATAATTTCCAGATTCCAACATTCAGACTTTTAATCATCATTGTGATAAAATCTACAAATCATTTCTAAAATTTCAAAGCTATGCTTAAAAGTCTTAAAGTTTTAGCTAAAATTTTCATTTTATAAATCAGCAACTAAAAGGAGATCTCTTTTCTTACTTTCAGCAAATTGTTTTTCAAGTTATTGGCATAAAGCTCTGCTGGATATAGAACCCAAATTTTTATTTCTTTGTGTTTAAAAGAAATTGGCGACTCTGTTGTTTAAATTTTGCAAGTGTATGTGGGGTAGAAGATCGGTAAACCCCCAGCCTAAAAGACTTGCGCAACTCACTTTTGAAAAGAAGCCAAAGAATAAGAAAGGCAATAATCAAAAGGCAAAGATGTTTTATACAGGACATAGAAATTTTCAGGAAAGAGCTAATAAACAACCTGAAATTTGTGAATCAAGCCATAATAACCCAAAAAATGAAGAAGAAAACCCATTCTTTCATATTCCTAGAATTGATGAAGAGCCTCAATGTGAAGTAACTCGTATAGAAGACGATGAAGAACAAGAACAAATAATGCAATGGGACATGATAATAAAGAAAATGGCTGAAACTACAAGTGGAAATAGCGCAATATTGGCAAAAGCATTAAAAATGCAGCCGGATGATATCCTAGCAAAAATAGGAATGTCTAAAGACCTTATTATTTCCCCACCTAAAACTCCTAATGAACAAAGATCAGATAGGTGGAGGGAAGAAAAATCAGATCAAAATACTCCGCCTAGGTATAATCCGCCTCACAGAAAAAATTTGGAGACACAATATGCTACTAATCATGATAATCCGCTATTTGAGAATAGAAGAGAGAGAAATCAAGATAACAATTTTAATAGATATAATAATCAGCGAACATGGAACAATGGACAAAATAATAGGGGAATTCAGCAAAATATTGGGAATACTAGACAGCCTTATGGTGCAAATCAAAATAACAATAATCAAAACTGTCAGGGATATGTGGCTCAAAATCAAGGCAATAGAAACCAAGTGATACGGCAACCTATGGCAATCGAACGATATAGGCAGCTTGATTTTATTGGGATCCAAGGATATCCGAATCCTATTTCAAATGATTTGAGGAATGCCATCCCAAAATTTTCAGGAAATGGAACAGAATCAGCTGAAAGACATGTTATCAACCTGAAAAATGTCATTGAAGATTTTGAAGAAGAACATGAAGATGTGTTCATGAAATTGTTTGTTCAATCATTAACTGATGACGCTGCGGAATGGTATAGAAGCTTGCCAGACAGATCAATTTCTGGTTGGTGTAATTTCACAGATCAATTTATTGAGCAATTTGGGGATCACACTGATACATCTTTCGCATCACATGAATTGACTAGCATTAAGAAGAACTCAAATGAATCAGTATCAGAGTTTAACAAAAGATTTAATAAAGTCCTCAACAGAATTCCAAGGGAAACTAGGCCCGTAGATTCATTCTTGATTGATTTTTATTTAAGTGCCTTTGATAGCAAAACCCACTATGAAATAAGATCTCATAGACCTTCCTCGCTACCCCAAGCTTTCAAAGTTGCCATGACCATTGAAAATGATAGGAAAGCGGCAGGAAGAGTTGATAAGAGGGATGATTCAAAATTGTATAATCCAAAAAATCCTAAGAAGGATGAGCTCAAAGAAATAATGGATATGTTGAAAAAGATAAAAGTCAAACAAGGTAGAAATGAGAGGCCACCTTTTAATAGAAATGACAGAGTTAGATTACATGATATGCCTTATAACACAAATTGGAAGGATGGAAAACCGGAGAGACCAACTCATGCTAAAAATACACCTGATCCCTTGAAGAAAGTGAATATTGTTGATGATGACCCATGGTGTGATGTGTGTAGGCTGCCCCACGATCCTAATCATTGTATTGTTGCGCAAGCTATTTTTGAAAAAGGAAATCAGGAAAGTGAAGAACAACCCGTGGTCAACGCAATATCGTCTGAACCAATATGGGGAGGAGATGAAGATGATTCTGGGGATGAAGATCAGAATGCTGATTATTATTACAGAGGCTCTAACCAACAGCGATGTACTCAACAAATCTTTTCAGATGAAGAAGATAATCCTACTCTTCGTAGATTAACACCAGAAGAAAGAAGAGCTTATACTATTGCAGTAGTTGAGCACGCTAAACATACATACCAAAGAAGGAACAAAGATAATAATACTGACCTAGGAACTCCTGCTGGTATATTTGTAAGGAATCAGCAGCATATTGAAACATCTAAGAAGCCTGAGAATCAAGCTCAAACCAAACAGAAGGAAGGTAACCAAACTTATAGAATGACCAAGCAACCAATTGTGCAAACTCATGGTAAGAAAATATCCGATTGTCATAGTTTTATGAGTCATGCTTTATCTCAATTAAAGATTACTGTGCCACTAATGGATATGATGAAATTTGCTGATTACAGGCATGAAACGGTGAAGATATTGTCTAATGTGCAAGATATTAACAATAAGGATGATGATAAGAGTAATGAAGAAACGCCCATTGTATATCTAGGAACAACATTAAATAAAAGGGCAAATCAAGTAGATCCATTCTATTTAACATTGTTGATAAATAATAAATTGGTAAAAAATTGTATGATTGATTCTGGCGCAGCAGTCAATATTATGTCTGCTGATGTAATGAAGGAAGTAGGACTAAAAGTTGATACCCCTTATGGGAGGTGTTATGCCATGGACAACAGATCTGTACCTGTAGTTGGAGTAATTAAAAATATTGAATTTCGTTTTCCATCATTTCCACATATATCATACAGAACTGACATTACAGTAGTTGAAATATCAGCAAATTATGGTATGTTGTTATCTAGGCAATGGTCAAATTTGGTTGGAGGTCACGTGCAGTTAGATATGTCTTATGCTACTATTCCTGTCGGAGGCAAGGAAATACGAATCGAAAGGGAACCCCAATCGTATTATTTGGTTGAAGACTACATTTTGGATCCCGAAGTCAACTTTTGTCATTCGGACATGGACAACTTTCAAGTAAGCATAACCAAACCTACTTCTAAGATTGTTGATCCAATTTCAATTTATGCAAAAGAAGATTATAATGATATTTGGCAAATGTTTTTTGATGGCGCTTGTAGTAAAGAAGGAAATGGGGCTGGTATTATTTTTATTTCACCGTCAGGTAAAATTTTTAAATTTTCTTTTTTACTAAACTTTGAATGTACTAATAACATTGCTGAATATGAGGCATTAATTATTGGTCTTGAGATCGCAAAAGCTTATGGGATTAAACTTCTTACTGTCTCAGGTGATTCGGATTTAATTGTTTCACAGATTAGGCATAAATTTTCAACTAGGAACCCTAGGTTAAAACAATACCGAAATTATGTGTGGGATTTGCTAGAAATTTTTGATGCCTTTTCAATTAAATGGGTTGATAGGTCAATTAATTACCTAGCTGATATAATGGCTAACATGGCTATTAGGCAAATAGATATCCCTTTTGATGAGGTCATTCAGGTGGAAATGAAAAATCGACCTTCGATACCAGACAATGTGCAAAATTGGCAAGTTTTCGAAGATGACAAGGATATTATTAAATTTTTAACTTGTCAAGAAGATTATGAAAATCAATTCATTGATTGGAATGGGTGTGTAGAGGAGAAAGATGATAAGGAAACATTGTTTGGAAAAGAAATAGTGCAATTGAAAACAAATAAAATACCAAAGGGTTTAGTCGCTTTAGAACAAATTTTTGATGAAAAGGAAAGTCCAAAAAACAGCAAATCTACTAAGATCCAAAATGAAATTGAGGAAATAAATTTAGGAAGTGAAAGTTCTCCCAAAAGGATTTACATAGGAAAGAAATTGTCATCAAAAATAAGGGCTGACTTAATTGCTTTGTTGAGAAAATATAGGCACGTCTTTGCTTGGAGTTATGATGAGCTTAAAGCATATAGGGAAGATTTGTTTCAGCATGAAATACCTCTAAAACCTGATGCCAAACCATTTAGACAAAGACAACGTCCTATAAATCCAACCTTAGCTCCAAAAATGAAGGATGAACTCATCAAATTAAGAGATGCTGGAATTATAAAACCTATAAGGCACTCCACGTGGGTTTCGAATTTAGTCCCAGTTAGAAAGAAGAATGGAGACATACGGTTATGTATAGATTTTAGAAACTTGAATATATCTTCCCTTAAAGACAATTATGCATTACCTAACATGGAGATTTTATTACAAAAGGTAACCGGAAATGAATTACTATCTATGATGGATGGATTCTCGGGTTATAATCAAGTCAAAGTAAAGGAATCCGAACAATACAAGACTGCTTTTACCACACCCTGGGGTACCTATGTCTATGCTAGGATGCCTTTTGGGTTAACAAATGCAGGGGCTACCTTTCAAAGGGCAATGGATGTTGCTTTCGATGGATTGATTGACTTGATCATGGTTGTCTACCAAGATGACCTTACTGCTTATTCAAAGAAAGCAGATGACCATTGTAAGCATTTAGAAAAGATCTTCATAAGGGCTCTTGAATTTGGAATCTCCTTGAATCCTAAAAAATGTCAATTTGGGGTGACTGAAGGGAAATTGTTGGGTCATATCGTCTCCAAGGATGGGGTTAGAATTGACCCCGAACGGGTAGCAGCCATTGATAACATTCAGATACCTAAAACAACTAAGGGAATCCAATCTTTCTTTGGGCAAATAAATTTTGTGAGAAGGTTCGTCTCTAATTTTGCTGAAATTGTTAAACCTATTTCTAAGATGCTTAAGAAGGGTGCTAAAATTGCTTGGGATAACGAAGCTGTAGGGGTTTCGAGGCATGAGTAGAATGTATGCACGTTTGGGTGAAGGATGCCATCTGTGCAGATAATGGTGAAAGTGCTCACATAATGTTGAGCGATTCAGAATGCAGTGCGAATATCAATGGTAGAGGCAAGCGTTGGAGTTTATCGGCATGGATGGAAATGTCCATATTCGAATTTTGATGATTTAATTAGCAGGCAGGCAGTTGTGAAATATTAGTGTTTTAATAAAAATTTATTACAATGGGCGGTTAGTTGTTAGTTTTGAATAGCTATGTTATTAAAACATGACTTTTCAAAGAGACGTAACCTTTCAAAGTATGACTCTTCGTAGTCTATATATATGTGAAATGTAAATCAAGTAAGATATCATAAAAAGGGAGGAATTGGTCATTATTGAGCAAAAATGTATTGAAATTTTTATCTTCTAAAGGAGAAATTAGAGTTACGAACTAAGCAGAGAGAATTGTAAATTTTCTGAGCATTAATTCAAGCATTGTGTGGTTCGAACTGTGCTGAATAGAGCATCAGAAAGTTGAGTGTCTTCAGCACGATTTGTCCAGCAATTAAATCAGTAAGAAATTCTATTTATTTTAGAGTTGAAAATATATAGAACTCGTCCTTTATGGTTTTATTGTCCATTTGTTTCTAATTTATCAATTTGATAAGTACATTAAATTGTTTGCTGTTATTCAGATTTGATCAATACAAATAGTGCAGGATATAATTTCAATCCCATTGTTTGTAGCTATTGTGTCCGCATAATGGTTAAACCATAATAGACTAGTCTGAATACGTTACAGTGTGACAATTTGTGGCATTAAGTTGATTAAGTTATTGACAAATACTTTATCATCAATACTATAAAGTTGTATGTAAGTAATATATGTTTGACTCTATCACCCAATTAGAATTCAACACTGATCATAAACTTGCTCATTAATTTTGAATCTAATGCTGGCGTATCTCTATCCTTTTTCTTTGAAGATCTGATTTCATATAGTAATTTGTTTTAACTTTTCTATTTTCAGCATACAACTCTCATAAATAATCAAAGTCTGAAGTTATTAATCGCAATTAGAAGTCTTCCTTGATGCTTGCCAATTGAGGAGTCTATTTGATTTCAATAATCTGCTATAAATCATCTTGGAATTGAGTTTTGCCATCCAGGATTTAGGTAAACAGGCCTTGGTCCAGCAGAACCAAAAGCGCAGAGGATTGAAGTCAATCCTGTCAAGTTGGCCAAAATCAGTTAGATACCCAGCATCGAGCAGGCAAGGCTCGTAGGTTTCTAACCAGTGATTTTGATTACCAACAAACCTTGCATAGGAGAAATAATAATATTGCTACCATTTAGTTTCATCAAGACCTTATTTCTCCTCACTCGATCATATTCGTTGAGCTTCAAGTTATATTTTTGTGTAATATCCTTTTGAAGATGTGGGAACTTAACTTTTGTGAGTAGCTTATATTGTTAGAAGGATCTCCCACTTGGACTTATATTGAAAGACTCTTAATGTTCAATTTTTTTCACAGCCTGCGCTCTTTGCGTTGGAGCAAGCATAAACCTTAATAAAGGACATTTCAAATCTTCAAATTTTGAATGAGTGTACATTTGCTAACATGAGATACTTTCAAGTTCTGCCATCTTTCCCTAACATTTCCAGAGTTGCACTCTATGCGTGATAAGAGCTTGCTTGTGGATTTTTCTATTTTGAACTTTCTTGCACATGGGTCGATTCACGTTGGGGTGCGATTTGAGCATCATGGAAGATTTTTTTTCTTTTCATTTCTCTACATTTCTTGAGCAAAGTGGAAACACATTGGAGTGCATTTTTTGTGCCGTTGTGGACTTATTTTTCTTGGCAACATTTTTTGACTATGCTCTTTTCATGCTTGAGCACGTTTATTTCAGTTCCCTTATTTCTTGACTGTGTGTTTTAGACAAAGTGACAGTTTTTTATATTTTTAAAAAATTTTCTTCATTATACTAGAATCGCACTGAAATGCATTTGGTCTTCCTTTATAGACTTGGACACTTTGTTATCTCCCATAGTTAGACTTTGTATTCTGGGGTTCTTTGGTTTCCAAAGTTGATGGTTTCCTTCACCATATGCTAAGGCATGATTGAAACCACGATCAATGTGCATTTGAGGGCATTGGATAGATTATCCTCCAAAACTCTCCCTTCTTTGTTTGCTTTCAAGGGTATTTTAACAACCATGGTCATCTTTCCCTTACTCATATCATTCTCAATACAATGCATTCAGCATTTTGATATTGGAAGTGGACATTTGAAGTCTTCCCATGGACTCATTCTTCTGAGTAAGTCCTCCAGATGCTAAGTTTTGCACTTGAGCGCATGTTTGCATCTATGGAGGACAATACCTCCTTTTGAATGCTTCCTTCAATATCTTATTTTGAACGTAATTTCCAATTACTCACAAACTAATATTTATTGTTTCCTTTGTTCATTGAAATATCTCTTTTTCGACTTAGTAGCATGTGTGGTGGGTGTGTTCTGGAATGCATTGTACTCTTTCATTTTGAAACAGTTCTTTCATCGCTTGGTATTTGAAACAAAATCCATGATCAATGGTTTTAACGACTCATGCTTTCTTAGCATTTCATGATTCTTTATTTTCAACACAACTGAGTGTATGTGCAGATTGTTGAGAAAATCCTGTAGCGCTGACAAGGCCCTAGGTGTGATTTAGTATCTTGTGTTGCTTTTTTTTATTGCAACATTCCTGCATATTTGTTGAAATGCGCTTGGTGCACTTAGAGTCTGCGATTGTTTTTTACCGTATTTGGCAATCCTCAATGCTTTGGATGGGACTTGGGAGCTTTTTGTATGTGTGAGTTCTTGTGCTATTTCAGGGATCACTAATTGATTTCCTTATGCATTTTATGCTCAAAATGCCTTTCACCATATACAACTTGTGTTTGAATGTGCATGACTCAATGAAGAGTGAGAATTCTCCTTTGGTGAAATTAGCTCTTACCTTTGTGTGAGTCTCCATAGATGACGACCTCTTTTTTGCAATGAACCTATGGCAACTTCATACCAATAATCAAAGGGTTACATTACTACGATATGAGGATTTCAAGGATTCATTGCACATAATGAGTTCTCTCTACTTTTGAATCTCTTCTACTTCTCATCGTTCCTTGGCTGTAATGGGAGAGCTGTGTGAGGACTAATTTTCTTCTTTGACTGTACTATTTTAGCGTTCATGGTGCATTCCCAGCCACATGGTGGAATACAACTTCCTTCACTTTCATAAAATCGAGCCCAAGCGTGATTTGTAGCAATAGGCCAGGAATTTCCTTTTAATTTTGAGATTCCTTGACTCAATCATTTATGTGTTTGAGGATTATTCACTTTCCAAATTTCCTTGACGAGCGTTGAAACGCACTTGGGTGCGATTTGGGAGTTTTAGCATAATTTTTTTGGTTTGAAAATTTCCTTTATTTTGCCATTTCCGTGTTGGGCACTTTGGAGGAGAGGTGTTGGAAAATTTCTCCTTTATACCAGTCCTTCGTTTTATTCAAAACATGTTGGACTAATTATGATAGACCTATGGGCGAGCACTATTTTGGCACAGTATGGGAACTTGGTTACTACAATCACCTCCTTGGTCATGCCTACAAATATCAACTTAGAAGATGCTTACCCATGTTGATTGTGAATGATCGGGATTGTAGTGTAATCCCCCTTTAGGCTTGACTTAAGGCTTGTAGTGGGTTTTCAATACCTTGCACTCTGAAATTTGGTGTATTTGTTGCTCTTAAATGTGGATTCTTCAAGTCCTGAACTATTTCCATGGCATAATGAAATTGGCCCTCAAGATCATTTCATTTATAGAACTTTCAGCCCCCTCTTATTTTGATTAAACCCTTAACCACATTCCAATTATCCGATACCCTCTGACTCAGATGAATTGGGCCCTTACAAGAGGTTTTGGGAATCTCCGACCAATGCTTCATTCAAATTCATAAGTTTGAATGGGAAATACTCGAAAAGTAGAGACTTTATTTGCAAGGAAAGAACTCAAGATTTTGGACCTGATTTAAAACACCACATCCCACTAAAACAAGAGGAGCTTCCAAAGACTGGAACTAGAGCTACTGAGAGAACGCAACCCAAAACATACCAAGAGGACAAAAAGAGATAGGGGTCCCATCTATCTTTGATGGGCGATTGTGAAAATGTGACAACAATGTCCAAGGCTAAAATTAGAGGTGCAAGAGAATTACAAAAAACATAAACAAAAAAACCTCTCTTCATTTGGTTTACATAAATTTTCACTACCCTATCTCACTTCACTTCTCAGATATGATTTCTACTTTCTCATATAGTTCGGACTTTGCATACCTATCAAAATTACCCCAAACTGGCCCAAGATCTCACTCATTGTTGAATTGAATGGTGGGCAAAAATCTGAGATAGGCGAGGATTTTGAATCTTTAAGGGTTGGTGGATTCTGCCCTACCTTGAGAATTATTCCTTAGGTTTCTTGCTACCTTAGATTTAGTAATTTTTTTCTCTTTCAATGCCCCTTCAAGCCTAAAGTGTGGATCCTCCTAGATTTGCCTTTTCATTTCCGTATCCCTATACTTAGTCAACTTTTAGCTTTCCTTAAGCTTCCACTAGGTGGAATTGCAAGGGCTGTCTCATTTATTGGTCATACGTGATCTGACTTGAGCACTATCACCTCTAATCATCCTTGCTCGAATTGAAGCTTAGGACCCGAAGACTCAAAATTGTTTCTATCTAAGACCCTAGAGACTAACTAAGAGTGATCACTCCTCTTGGTAAACAAAAAAAATGAGGGCATTCCCATTTGCAATGGTGCAATGGTGTGAAAACTTGACAACTCTCAATCTTGTCCTATGCCTTGGTGTAGTCTCTTCATTTTCCCAATGGTTTGAGTATCAAGTGGTGTCATTGGAGATGCAAGAAGGGGGTCAAAGTGGTGGCCAGGCTATGAAGCCTCGAGTAGGTTGAAATTTCGAATTGGTTTGGGCTCCTTGAGCCCTAAGGAGGTCTTAATACACACCTGCCTTGGGCTTAGCCTAAGGGTCAAAATCTTGTAAGTATTTACCCTCAAACTTGAACATGCTCTTACCTTGACCTTCAAATTTGTAATTTGATTGCCCTTAGCAAGTTGATTTCTCAATTTCTTCACTTGCAACTCTAGACCAAAGGATTACAATTTAATTTTCCTTATTAAACTCAAACTTGTCTTCTTTTTTGCTTAGATTTCCATTTTTCTCACATCAAATCTCTTGGCACTTTAAAGGTTCTAATTGGAACCTTCCTTCTCTTTACACTATACTTCATCCTTTCAAAGATTAACACTCAAGTCCCTATTTGCCTCCTAGTTTATTTTCTTTCCATCCTTTAACTAAGGCTTGTTCAAATCATGGAGGGGCTAAGTATTAGATGCTTTGATCTAACCGTCCTCTATGACGTTGACTCTCAAATGAACAAAGGGATGGCATCTAAGGCTTCTCAAACCTAGCTTGAGGGCTTGAAGACTTCGAAATTGCCACCAAATTAAGGTTACTTGAGACAACTACCCTATAGCAAAAAGAGGGAGTCCTTATTTGCAATGGGGTGATGGTGGGAAAACCTCAACACATCTGTTGGATGGTTGAGGGACACTTGGGCATACTTGAGACATTTTGACATCACTATGCCATTCTTGACATCCTCATAACGGTGGCAGTTTAGTGGAGGAACATCCCCATTCCCGTTTGGCATCCTTGGGGTGTCCTTGTCCCCAAAACGACATGAAAAAGGGGGGTTCCAAATACAATATCATAATTAACATGTATCTCTTACAATGATAATCTCTGTCAGTTATGGATACATCCTCTTAAATATAATGGAAGGGTAAACCCTAATGAAGACATGCTCAACTATTAATATAATTAATTAGACTAATTATTCATATGCCCAATATAAATAATTTAGAAGATCTGTGCCATATGTTGGCATCTCTATCCATCCAAATACCTTATAATATCATATTCCTAGTTGCATAACAAATTAGCACTACTTGTGACCCCGTTTGTGAGGTCCTACTATTGCGACATCATATGTGTTATCCTTACTCGTGCAATAATTGAAGTTAGAGACTTGAACCTACAACCATTGTTTATGTATTTCAATGGTTTAATCATTCAATCTACACCTCATGGTGTTTTTAACTACTATTTTTGTTCTTGCTTTATTCTCCAAACAATGACTTAAGCATTACTTGAGAGGCTTCTCATTGTGGCCTAAAATGTCCGACAAATGCCATTTGATGTGGTAAATGCATGTATTGCATACAAGGCCAAAATAATTGCATTTTACTTTGTTTGTATTAGGGATAGGTATATAATATATCCATATAAAATGTCTCATGTAGCATGTTGGCCAAATTTAAACAAGAATTAATGTGTAAGGTTTTAAACATTTATCACTCAATAGGAAATCTCTATTGCTTGAACCTTATCCCTCATCCCTTTAGATATACCCATCTCTTTGAGAAGACAAACTACCATATACACCACAATTCCCTATATACTCGAAAGTATGCAGAAGAGTGATGGTGCAAAAGAGCCATACTTAATATATCAAACCTTTTGATATAGCTTGTGATACATGAAAATAGAATGGCAGAAGAAAGTAGAGTGGCATTGAAAGAGATCTATTGATGCTATTCGAGGCTTAGATGTCAAAGTATCACCCTCACTTGCCTTATAGGGAATCTAGCTTAGCCAATAATGATAGATCACCATAAGAAGAAATAGAGAGAGGAGAGATAAGAATATTTGAAGAACATATCTGCAAGCCAACATTTCTGCAATCTCCTCAACCCTCAATTTCTATAGCCTTCAAACATGCCTTAAGATCATTTACTTCTTGGGATATGAGAGGGTAGTCTTGTGACATGTTTTTGATACACTACGAAGGGGCTCAAGAACTAGGAATACATAATATTTTAGATACCTTGAAATATTTTTAGGGTAGAGTGTTGTGGATTTTATTTTGACTTAATATGCCTTAGTCCTAATTTCAAACCTTGAAAAACTTAAGGTTTAGTGTTAGTGTTACGATACATCAAAGCTTAAAACCAAGTCCTAAACCCTAATTTTTTGGTTTAGAGTTAGGTCATGTGTTCTAAATCCAAAAAAGCCAAAATCAACTCCTCAACTTGGAAAAGAATTCCAGGAGTTGGAGTAGTGTGCACTTACTAAGAGAAGAAAAGCCTAATCCTTACCCTCTATAGGGTATAATGTTTGAGTGTACTTATAGAAAATCCTAAGAATAATTCTAAGCAACAACTTTTTTCAACATTTAGGTTTAGGTTATGGCATACTAATAAAATTAAAAAACTCTATCCCCAAATCATGTAAAGTAACCAAAGTTTTATTGAAGGTTTAGTGATAGAGGTAGGGTGTGGTAAAAATAATATTATGGCCTAAGCCTAAAGCAAAATTGTCTTTTGTAAAATATAAAAAGAAAATTTTAAACCCTAAATTCAAACCTTAAAAAAATAATGGCTTAACATTAGGGTTAGGCTGCAGTACAAACTAAAGCAAAGCTTAGAAATTAATTTCAATTATATAATAAAAATCAACCCTTACCAAAGGCTGAAAATATGGGTAGATTCATAGAATATGCAAAGTTGTTTTGATTTGATGGAAAAAACCAAGTTTGCATGATCCAATGTTGTTTTATTTGAAATTCAGTTTAAAAAATGCTGTCAAAATTTTGAAAGTTGAAATCAGAATTAGAAAAAAGTAGAAACTTTGTTGATTTTTTTGGCATTAACATCATCATGATCATTAAAATTTGTTATTTCTGCTTCTTTGGTTCATACTAGTACTGTCACCGTAAGTGAAATTGGATCCCATATGTCTCGTAAATTTCTTGGAAATAGCCATATAAAAACATAGTAATAATTTCCGTCTTTGGGTGTTGCAGAAATGGATGAGAGACTCATAATTACTTTTAAAAATTAAAATACTAGGATCATAGAAATTGAAAAATTTGAGTAATACAAGTGTATCTAATTGAGTTGTTTCATTGTTGGAGTAAACCTAGAAGAATACACAAAATATGAGTAAACCTAGAAGAATACACAAAATATATACATTGTTGGAAAGCTATTTTTTAAATGAGTGCTCAACAAGTAAATTTGTGGTTTAGAGGTGCTGAGTTTTTGGTGGGTTGTTACAAAGAAAGTCAGTGATTTCTCGCTGAAACTCGGTGACTACTTACTGAAGTTCATTGAGTCTATGAAAAGAACTTGTTAGACATTGAACAATCCTCTGGAAAAGATGTGTTGAAAATTAGGCCTTTCTAAAAACTGTGAAATAGTGTGCACCATGAAGGTCTATGTGGTTTTGAAGGTCTTAATTTGGGTTTGGTGGAGTTTTTGCTTCTTAACCTCACCTTGTATTGTAAATTTGTAATAGAGGGTGCACTATTGGTGTTGCATAAGGACCTTGTGGCAGGCACTGCCTCCCAACCTTGCTTTGTGTGCTACTCTTACAGCCTAGTGAGTGGCCTTACCTGTGAACTCTGCTGTGGCCTTACTTGGCAGAAATGGAACAATCGTCTGTGGAAAAGACATGTTGAAAATTCAGCATTTTTAAAAATCTGTGAAAATAATGTGCACCATGAAGGTCTTTGCATTTGGTGGTGGGGATTTTGCTCCTTAGCCTCACTTTGTATTGCTATCGAGGATGCACTATTGGTGTTGCCCTAGGACCTTGTGAATGGCTCTACTCCTCAACCTTGCTGGGTGTCAGCTCTTAGACCACTCATGGAATTAGGTCATTGCAGATGACACGTCCTACTCCATTTCTAAAATCCCACAAAATAATAAAAATATCCAAATGATGCTCCTATAATTGCTTCATTAAATCAAACTATGAAACATACAGGGTTTGATTTCTCCACATTGAGGCAAGGCAGGCTTATGAGGTATTCTATGCACCAAAAGCTTTGCTAGTATTGAAGTAGGCATTGGGATGGAAGTCCCTGGGTAGATGTGCTTGCATCCTCTTCTTGGAACTAATATTGTTTAGAGGTTCTTCTATGCTTTGTGGGTCTCCATGCGTTGTGAATTTTGTTTGATGGACATGAGAAATGGTCAGAAAAGATTTATGTAAATTATTTCTTGTGGATGATTTGTATCTTATGGTTAAAATCTCTCAAAATTTAAAATAGTAAAATATGCTGGATCATGATAATTTGACATGATAATAATTTTTAGACAAGACAGTTGTATAAGGCATTTGATGCAGCAGAACCTTTGCCATGTCAGAAGCAGGCTTTGGAGTGAGTCCTTGGGTTGATGTGTTAGCATTCTCCTCCTCTTGAGTACCAACATTGGTTGGATATGTTTTTTTTCTTTTTAGGCCCCCTTGCATTCTGACCTTTGCTGATGATCGTGAGTCACAGAACATATAAGAAATGGCAAAATTGATGCAAATTTGTTATTGCAGCTGAATTGTGTTGCGTGGTTGAAATCCTAAAAGACTACAGATATTTAAATGTGTGAAAAAATCAACTATTGCAGTCACTGATTATTAATCTCCTATCACAAACGATTATTAAACTGCTGAAAATAAATTCCCAGCTAATATCGAAAAATAACACAACTGCAATTTCGCTTATAATACGGAAAGAAATGAACAACACAATGAACACAATATTTTCGGACAAATTGTCCCTGGAAAAACCCCTAAGGGAAAACCAGTTCTACAGATGAGGAATTATATTAAACTTCAGCAAATCAAGAGATACAAAATTCCTTGCCTCTCACTGGCAGAACTCCGACAACCTCCTAATTTCTTCCGCTGATATTCCCCACTGCTATCCCCACGCTAACACTGCGCCCTTGCTAACACTGCAAGATTGTTTGCTAACATTGCAAACTGCTTCTTCAAAGCTTCTTCCTTTGCTCTCCAAATGCCCCCTAGACCCCTTTTTATACTACTCTCGTTGGTAAACCAACGACCGAGATTAAATCAAACCAACGGCTGAGATTAAGACAACTCAACAGCCAATAATAGAATTGGTTGCAAGGTGTCCAAAAGGGAATCTCTAAAATTAGTAAATAATAACCATTTACTAATTCTTGGCAAGTGGACAAACAGCTGTCCAAACTACCCATAAATAGTGCTGCTATACATAGATAAGGACGAACAGCTGTCCAAGCTACTCATAAATACAACTGCTATTTCCGGGTCAGAAATAACAGCTGTCCAACTAACAATAATTAACAAAATGTTGATTATCACTCAAGAATCTGCTTTTGTATTTATTCCTATGACACCTTTTTCATGATTGGTTTGGTGTTTCCTGAAGATGCCGAGGTAGTGAAGTACCATGAAGTCCTCAAGGCATTGTTATTTTTATGTTCCGCAAGCAAGTAGCCTGTTATAGTGAATCCTAGAGGCGGTGTTGGATAAATCATCCAACAGCAAGAGGCATCAATTACATGAAGCTTTTGATCCCAAGAGGCATTATTATTTGTGAAATTCTATTCTCGACTGGACATTGATATGTCATTATATCTCCTAGGCATGTGATAGTGATGTATTGCTATCGATAAAGTCCTTAGTTCATGGAAGTCATTGAGTCCCTCAAGCTTTAGAATTTTAATATTATTGGTTTTATGCTACACAATGGAGACAAGATGGTCAGACTCCTCATATAGTGTTATTTTAAAGAGTAAGTGTCATGGGACACAACTTTGGATGCTGTGTGGTGACGGTTTCCCTCTGTACTAGATCTATTATATTTTCATTCTTGAGTGTTAGTTGTTTTGTATCTTTCCTCATTTGCAGGTATTTGGGTGAGTAGGATACAGCTTGTCATTATTTGCTATCATTGAGGGTGCCAAGGGTGAACATAGAGAAGTCTATCGCTTTTGGATTTCTGTTAAGACTTTTGATACAAATTTCCAAACACTTGTTCCAAAGGATTCCATTCTTGATGTTATATGAATGTGCTACTGAGCTGGTCCACACTTCTTCAAGCAACATAGAGGGCATTCATCTCAGTAGTATCATCTTAGCAGGCTCTGCATTCTCACTCACTAATCTCTAAGATAGCTGGTTGCCTTCCTTGTAGTTTACTGACCACTATTGTGGTTTAGGCGAATGATGTTATTGCGATGGGTCATAGAGTTGCATGTGTTTGGTGCTAGCTAGATTTTCTATACTTTTAGATATTGTTTTGTTGTCATTTGCAACTTGCAATGCTTGTATCAGAATACATGTTCAAGTGTTCCTGTGCATCAACATAGTTAAATAATTTGATGTATTCTTTTATTCTGATTTATTTATTTCAAATCTTCTTTTATCCCAATGAACATGAATAATATTCACATTTATTTGGTATGTTCAGGCTGTGGAACTTCAGATGAATATGAAGGAGACAATGCAAGCTGTGGACTTGGAGAAGCAAAACCATAATATTACCAGAATGGAAGCACTTGCACGAGTGGCTACACTAGAGGTTTTGCTCTTTACTTAAGACGTGTGTTGTGGTTTGTTATTTCTGTCTAATCTGTCACATTCAAATTTCAGACCATCTAAACTGCAACGTTTTGACTGAAGCTGTGGTAATTGCAGACAGAAAATGCAGATCTTGCCATGTCCCTTGCTGCAGTACAACGGAATCTTGAACTAGAGGTATGCAATACTCCATTGTTTAATTGTAGAACTATCCTGGCATAACACAGTACTTGTATTTAATATTTTTCTTAGAATAACTGCATCATTACAATATGACTAAGACCACCATTATTATTCTATAGTGGAAAGAAACTAACAGGCTAATTGCATTTTATAATATCAAAGGGAGAAGAGTATTTAGGTGGCAACTCAACTCATTGAACTTTTTGGTCCTTGTCAATCCCTATCAAGATATCTTTCTTTTCTGTTGTTGGATCAAGGGGCAGTGTCGTTGACCCTTCTTGGGGGCCATTTAGGGGAACCGGGAAAGTGATATACCAATATATGGATTTGAATGTTCACTTGGTATATTGAATCCTTACTACATTAGAGGCATTTAAACTCAGAAACAGATTCCCTAGGTAAGGGCATATATTTTGAAGATGACTATGTACCTTTGAGATGAGGAGACTGGAATGATGTGTATTCTCAATGCAGGAGCTGTATTAATTAAGGACTTCGGCTTAGACATATGCATGATTATGCTGCAATATAGGGCCTCACCAACTTTTGGGGCACAATGTATGGATTATCTAGATTACATATCGAAAGGCTTAATGGTTTATGGATGCTAGAGCAGATCTGGGGTCCGTGTAATCAATGAAAACTAAGCTGACTAATGATGCAGACTAAATGAACTTTCTATATGACTAATTAATCAAAGTCAAGTTTTTCTGACTTTTAAAAGCAAGAAAACTACTTTGCAATTTGGGCAGTGGGCTCAGCTTGTATTTTGTATTGTAATTACAATTCCTAACAGGGTTGTGTGCTTGAATTGTCTGCAGATCTGGTTTAATCAATGAAAACTAAGTTGACTAATGATGCAAACTAAATGAACTTTCTAGATGACTAATCAATCAAAATCAAGTTTTCCTGACTTTTGAAAGCAAGAAAACAACTTCGCAATGTGTACTTGGTGTGCTTGAATTGTCTTGATGTAGGAAGGAGTGACAGTGGCTCTTAGATAGCTTGTATCTATCCATAGTATTGTGAGGTTGCTTGTCTTTCAATGCCATCTCAGTATCTTCGACTTGACAAGTGAAAGTTGGCCTCTAGTGTGAGAGGGCACTCTAAGAAGCTTAAAAGAAACCAGAGAGAGACCATGTGCTGGGCCTAAGAAGACTACTATTAATCCTTGATCAAGGCAGATGTTGATAGAAAATAATAGATGAATTATGTTGGTTAGTGAAGATTTATTTTTACTATATAACCCTTTTAAGGTGTTTCTAATAGAGAAATATTGACGAAGGTGGATATTGAAACAAACCGTTTGCTCAGCACTTGTGTGTTTAATAAGGATAATTGTTGATTGTAAATTGTTTTTTTAATGCATACTATATTTATGCTAAAGGGTGGGTTTAAGGACAAGTTTTTGAAAGGCAATAAGTTTCTTTTGGTGCATGGGCACCACATAAGAAAGTGTAACAACCATCTTCTCTACCCCTTAATTTCCCTATATTTTAACATTCAAAAATAAGTTATTTACATATTTACATGCACGGATGAACAGTTATGACAGATTAACTGATTTCCATGAAATGCCTTAAACAAAAGGAGATTTCCTTCATTTATTCAATTAAACTAAAGATTAAATTTCAGGAAAGAGAGAGATCTTTAAATAGCTGATACATTTAAATATTACTCCATATAACTGACAGGAAATAGATGCAACTGCAACATTTGTATCAGGCTAAAAATGCAGACCCATTCTGTCTTGTGCAAGTCTTGGCTTTGGCGGAGAGGAGAAGCATTGTTAGAGGCTTAACCACCCAACTATGGACCTAGTGTATCCCCCTCTTGCTCTCAACTGAGATTGGCCCTACTTTGCACGAGATAAGGCACAGGAACACCATCTCATCATGCCACTTGTAGAGTGTCTATCCATCCGACTGCAAGTTATCCCGACCTCTAGTGATCACAACAACATCATTTGCCACTATTCCTACCTTGGCCAGGGATTTAAATGGACACTATGCGCCCGATCACCCACCACCCGACTTGATAAATAAGACTACACCCAATTGCCCACCATGAGCTGACTCGATTTACAAGTTCAGTCTTAAGTTTCCTTGTCTAATGTTTAATTTGTTACTGGTCCAATCTCTTAATTTGCAAGTATATTCCCACAATCCATTGTTCACGGTCTACACCGTTCGTCTCGACCATACCCGGCCTTCCTCAATGATTTTTTATGTGATGTCCATTATTCATGGAATTTGCAGGCTGTTTATACATTAATAAGGTTCCCTGCCCATGAGGGATTTTATAATGACATCAAGAGTATAACATGGTTTTCAAAGAGTTCATTATTATACTTCAAAGGGCTCCCCTGCTTGTCTCGGAGGCATATGTAACTTAATGCCCCTGTACAAGGGCGTACAACTTATACAGATTTCCTTTTTTCAATTTTGGAAAATATAACCTCATTTGTATTAAAAGACTAGTTTAAAAAAACATGTCACAGCTCTGAGCTAGGCCAATGTATTCATTCCTCATCCATTTGTGCTTGGCCACTAGAATTCGTCGATGGTTTGCTCACATAGGCAAAAGAAATACAGACACAATGTTTGAATACCAACTGGCAGAGATTCAAGATATAAACTTACTTTGACATCAAACTGACAACTTGGTTATCATGCTATATGAATTTGAGAATTGAAAAGGAATAATAAAAGATATTTATAGGATACGACTTGACGGGCTGTTTATGCAAGCAATTTGTATCCTAAGATCCAAGCTGCGAGCTTCCAATGTCGAGCGTGTGCCCTATGATGGCACCACTTAATATGATGAAATTTTACTGAGATGAATATAGCAGACGTAAGTATAGAGTTACATGCGTATTTTTGTGAGCAAGCCTTTGAGTGGCTGCGATCTTGCTCTTAATAAAGCAATGCTCGGTTACAAGGGAATTATGCCCGAGGAGAGTTACGTGCATGAGAGAATTTGCAAGGTGGCGAGCATGAGTTACATTCTTGAATAAAAAATGCAAAGGGCCAAAATAATAAGGAATAGATGAGAGGTTGATAGACTTCATGCAATAATTTAATTTGACACAAGGAAAAAGGAAAAGAATAAAATCCTTTCCATGATTTATTATAATATTACCTGTAATATTTACACATGTTTGTATGTGTTATTTATACATATACATACATGTTATATTCAAATATATGTATTCTTACACATATGTTATATTTAAATATACACATACATACATATACATATATGTAACACGTACAAATGTACACAAATGCTATGTGTATAATCATAATAAATCATGTTTGACATCACAAGAAGTATTGCAGAGCATCCAAATTCTTATATCAAGGTAACAATTGGTTTTACTTTGTTTAATGTTCAAGTGAATATATATTTATGTATCTTTTTAGACTTGATGACCTAGTTAGCTCATGGTGGACACTTAGCATAATCTAGTTTTCCCAGCTTGCTTTCCCTTGACTATGGTGGTTTAGAGTCATACATGTTAGCTTAGTGGCATGTTGGTGCCCTCGTGCCCTATTCCCTCTCTACCAATGCTTCCCCCCATTGCTGCACTTCATGCTAAAGGAATTAACTTGGTGAAATCATACTTCAACATCATTCAAATGAAAATTAGTTATCATAGCTATTAACCATATCAACTAACTATTTTCCATTCATGTAATAGCTTATAATTAACCAACATTTTCCATTCCATATGACAAATAATGAATAACCAATATTCCCATTCATATGAACTCAAAATGAGTAACTAATTTAACTCAACATTTTCGGATTAGCTTGAAATATCAACGTCTAAGTAAATTTTCAAGAATTAACAAAATTAGCATGTAACATAAATCCTGGAAATGTGGAGAGCCCCTTTGGGGATGCCAAGAGTTACACATGGATGGTCCCGTGACTCTTGGGTTTCATGGCTTCGGGAAACCATTGTTGGTTTCTTGTTTGCTCCTTACTGGGATGCAAAGTGCTTTGGTTAGGGCTTGACATAAGTAGAGTGCATATTGTTATGACAAGATTTAGAGGCATGACATTGGATTTATGGTTATATGACATTGTAATAAGTCTCCATATGCTTTTGGACTGACTAGATGAAGGAGAGCAATACAACATTTATTGAGAAGATGTTCTTTGAGAGTGTGGGTCTTCTTTGAGGATAAGTTTTTTAGAGGTGCATATTGTGGGATTTAATAGTAGTGAAACATGGGCGCAAGGGTTACTTTGGGATGAGTTTTGGGTGCGGGAAAAAAAGGCCCAAATTTTGGAACGTCGGTTGGGGGGGGGGGGGGGGAGTGCATACTATACATATATAACATGAAATGCTAATTATGAAAATATGTTTTAATATAACTTACTAAATACAATATACTTGAACATAGCAGAATTGCAACACAAACAAGAACCATTGAACATAGTAACATTTAAACATACTAAGTTACATTTAAGCATTTGAATCATGTTCTAAACTTCTATCAAAGATTAAAAACTCATTGTTCAAATATGAAATATGATATATCATAAAGAAGATCATGATTAAAATGAGCAGAGTAGCATGATATGATATAAATTTATGTTGAATCATGATCAATATCAAAATGAGTAGAAAATGTCAAAATCTGAAATCATGTCAAAATGTAAGAATGAGAGGTCTCTAATCATTCCTCAAGTTAAGGTCCTCATCACTAGAACTATTGGACTCAAAATCCTCATTGTTAAGGTCCGCCAAAGGAACACCAACTAGCCTGACATCGACTTTTGCTGCAGTTTTGTCCTCATTGATCTGAACTGGATCCTTTGGCTCTACATCTCGTCATGCTACTGGACTCTACCCACGTGTCTTAATATCTGTGATACACAAGAAACTGTGTACAACAACTAGCTTCTCTGCTCTTTTAGATGTAAGTTTGTTCCTCTTAACAAAGTGAATGAAGCTATAAGTAGACCATTTCCTCTTTATAGCCAAGTAACTAGAAACTTGAGATAGCAAATAAATGGTCATTGTGAGAAAATCAGAAAACTATAACTCTAAATTTTATAAAATAATAAATATTAAAATTTAGAATTTTAAAAATTGAATAGGTTTTGAAGATGAGGAACTAAGAACGTGAGAAAGCAATCAGATGGCTAGTGTGGTAATCTTTGCCCCTGTGCAATCCATGACATTTCCATCACAATGTCAGATGTTTTTGTGCCATAGTTCTAATGTCCATCTTTGCCAAATCTCCTTTCTTCAAATCACCACAAGAATGAACAATCATGCTTCTTTCTCCTTGCTTGCTTGATCATGAGGGCCACAAGATCTTCCACCATAGGCTTCACATATCCATAATGATTCTTTATGCATACATTAAATGCATCATCTGAGAAGGTGTGCACTTAATCTTGATGATCAATCTCCCCAACTACAACAATATCTTTGCTGTGCAAATCCTGATAAAAATGACCGAATTTGAGGTGAACTCAAAATTGTTCCTTGTCCACCATTGTAATCTAATAGAAAAAAAGAATATTGGTTGACAATTGTGGAACACAAAGAACATAATTAAACCATGTTTCATAGACATAATTAAATGATATTAGTTCTTTTCCCACAAACATGCATAAATGCGTTATAGCCATCAGGATGTGTGATGATGAACAAGATTCAAATTAAGAGAACATATTTTGTGATGAAGCCATATTATGAGAAACACCAAAACCAAGTATCCACCTCTCAGACTTCAAATTTATAATTGCAAGAAGGCCTTGCCCTTTTGTTTCTTTGACTTTGAAAAAGAAGATGTTGTACCCCTTGACTTAGTTGAATGCAAATTGATTTGATTCTCCTTGGGAAGATGCTTAAACTCATCAATTTGTTTGAATAACATTGATGTTCATTATGCCTTGATTTCTTGCAATATGTACATTTGGGCTTCCTGTTCTTAAAGGACTCCCCTTGAAAGGGAGAGGATTCAAAACCTTTGTGCAACTTTGTTCTTTTTCTTCTTCTGTTTCATTTTAGGTTCCCAATTATTTTTGTACCTTAGACTCATTGTCACTAATGCTTGTGAGGTCCATTTGAATTAACATTGCTTATTCTTGGATTAGACAATTTGAAAAGTCAACGAAACTAGGTTCAATAAATGTAGCTTACATAGAAAGCTAATGGGTGTGAAAGATGAAAACAAATACCGAATACTAATTACCAATGTTGGATGAAACATTTAGAATCAATTGTAAGCTCTACTTATTTATTTTACAATTTTTTGGCTGGGTTCATAGTTGCTTAATCTTGGAGATAGTCTTGGATTTGGTGAAAACCTTTAGGATCAATATTTTTAAGATCATCGTCAATTTGATATCCCATAATGTTGTTACTTTTACCATATAATATTTCAAAAGCCTTTCAAGCCTCCTTAGGTGTTTTGTATGATTTAAGGTGAAAATGTAAATCAATAGAGATTAATGAACAAATGCATCCAATTTTTTTTTTTTTCACAATTGATCTCTATATTGTCTTTGCACTAACATTAGTAGGTTTGAAAATGTTTTCTTTTAGATATCCTAGATGATCTTTTCCTTGTTGAAGATTGTAGTTGCAATCGAGATCTTTATCTCTGTTTTTTAGAAATATGATTGTTATAATTGTTATGGTCATCTTCAATTGAAGAAGACAATTGTGATAATAATTGAGATAATATTAAAAATAGAGACGTGTCATGCGTCATGCGTAGCGGCATGCATTTGGAATATGAAGAGACTTGTTTTAGGAAATTGAAGAGACCTTTGGTTGTGATGAGAAGAGTCTCTTTATTTGTTATATATTGTATCAAATGAAAAACATTGTACGCTTGAACATTTTCTTTATCAATAAAACTGATATTTTTGTTGTGTGGTTGGGTTTTCCCTTTCAAGTGGAAGGGTTTTACCAGGGTAATCTTGTGTGTCTCTTGTATCTATTTTTGCTCTTATTGCTATTTATCTTTATTTCTGGGCTAAATTTAACGTAGTATCAGAGCTAGGTTCAGATAACAAAAAATAAGGGAGTCTTCGTGTTCGTTCTACTCTGAATGTATGTTTGGCTTCTGTTATTTCTCACCATAGTTTCAGAGTGTTGAATTCTGGTGTGCAAACTTTGTTTCATTAAAGTTTGATTATAATGGATGTGGAAAAAGGTTGTGGAACTCTGGCTTCATGCCTTTGAACATTTTGGCAAAAGATTTTTGGGTGCTATTCATTCAATGAGATGTTTTTTTTCTTGCTCTCTGTTAAATTTTTCTAGCAGACTGTGAAAGATTTCTCATCATTTTTGATCGCTTAAATTGCATTATCTGTAGTTCTCATTTCACATGTTTATTAATTAGTGGATCTCGTGTTCAATTTTTTTGTCAAAAGATTTGGCACGGGCAGACATTATTTTGGCAAAGTGAATACTCTGCGACCATGGAAATGGGTGAAGCCATTTTACCTTTGCCTGAAGCCTCTTCGAGGAAAGTCTATATAATCTCATTGCTTGTTTGGTGTCGATCAAGCTTGAAGACTCATGCTCATGCTAGTTGATCTCCTTTGGGTTAGGATCCTTTGTGTTTTCCCGACTTGGAAGTCTCAGCACCTTGTTTTGTTTATTCACAGAATGGACTGTTTCCATCTTATTGCTGCCACCTTATATTCTCATCAGTCATTGATGGTATAATTAATGTCGTGTATCACTTTCATCCGCTCATGTTACTTGTCCATTTATGTTATGAAGGTGTTGATAGTTCTTGGTAACCGTCGATCTCTTATCTTTCATGCAACCTCTTAGGTCTAATGCGTTGTGGAGTAGAAATAAATATTCATGCTTGCGTCCCCTTTTTTTTCTTTAGTTGGTTTAGTCGTATTTTCTATCGTGTGCTTTTGGTAAATGTATGGGTGTAACAACAAACTGTTCTTTTTCCTTTTCTTTATACCGTGGCTTCATGGTATCATAATTATTGATTGGACTCCTTATTATCAAATGGTGTTGGTATTACTGGAATCATGCCTATTCATTCTTAGCATACATTTTGTAATTAATCTCTGACAGTTTGGAGTTGTTTGCATGAAATTTTGTGTAATTTTGAAAGTGGAAAAATTGTTGTGTAACAGGGCTTTGGTTTATTCAATCAGGGTGCTCGCTTAGGCCATACAAGGTAGAGTAGAGCTGCGTGCAGCTTTTCGTGACAAACTTTTTTTGGGAATAACTTTGATCCGACAACTTCCTTCTCAACAAAAACTTGGAAACAATGTTTGTCGCTCGTTTGCAACATCATTGTTTATTGAACGTATTCCCGAATTCAACAAGAAGCCTCCCCAGGAGACCATTTTGCAAGATGGTTGCGACTACAAGCATTGGCTCATCGTTGTTGAGCTTCCCCAGGAAAACATGACCAGAGATGAAATCGTCGATCTCTATTTGAAGACTTTGGCCCAAGTTGTTGGAAGAAAATGCTCATGGGCTACTAAAATTGGGTGATCTTCTTTGATAATGTTAAAGTTTCAAGGCGTTGAATACTCAGTGATTGAGACAAGGCGATGAATTCTTAGTGACTGAGACAAGGTGATGAATTCTTGGCACAAAAATTCACAGAAATTCAACTTATCGAACTTTATTGCAGACATTGTTTAAGGACCTAAGCATTCCTTAACAAGTTATAAGCATCATTAATATTGTAGGTTGATTCTATCACTTCCTGAAAATCAATAACTACAAAAGAGGTGTAAGGAACGAAGGCCGTTCTAACTATCAAACACTAATTGCAGTGTTGTAATACACAAATTAAGAGCTATTATATCAATTTTGAGATTAGAGATAAGTATTATTGATAATGAATTGTTATCATATCACTGAGAATTATTTATGCTTTTAGCATTAATCTATATAATGGGTTGATTTTATGATCTCTCTTTGTTACAAGATGAAGTAATGAGATGAATATTGCTTTGCATTCAGAGGGAGATGTTTCAGCTGTAGAGGGAGGTTACATTAGCTATCTTATTATGGTGATCAAAGCCGTCCCTACTGAGAGGGAGTTTCTGTTGAGAGAGAATCTCAGTCATTGTACATCAACTATCTTATTCTGGTGTTATTCTTTCTTATTGATTATGAGTTCTTATTCGTGTGAAAAAAAGAGTTGTCAGGACAGCTATGATAACTCTTTCACTTACGAGGGAAATCATAGTGAATATCATGTAGAGAGAGTCCATTATGTCATCACGTTGAGTGAACCTTCCAGGCTTTGCATCAAAGTGTGACTGCTATACTAAAGATCTCTCTCTTGCTAAGAGGGAGTGTTGAAGATTGTAGCTGCGATAGAGATCTTTATCTCTATTTTTAGAAATATGACCGTTATAACTGTAACGGTCATCCTTAGTTGAAGATGACATTTGTGTTAATAATTGAGATAATATTAAATATAGAGACATGTGTCATGCGTAGAGGCATGCATGCATTTGGAATATGAAGAGATTTGTTTTGGGAAATTGAAGAAACCTTCGGTTCTGATGAGAAGAGTCTCTCTATTTGTTATATATTGTATCAAGCAAAAATAATTGTACGCTTGAACATTTTCTTTATCAATAAAAGTGATATATTTGTTATGTGGTTGGGTTTTTTCCTTTCAATTGGAAGGGTTTTCCTAGGATAATCCTGTGTCTCTTGTGTGTATTTCTGCTCTTCCTTATGGCTGTTTATCTTTATTTCTGGGCTAAATTTAACATTCCCATTTGAGAGTTCCATATTGATTGTTTCTATGAAACATGATTATATGGAGTTGGATATTCAATTTGATTCTACCATGTTGCAAGAATACACTTAAAAGTAATGAAAGCAATCAACCATTGTAAGGTTACGCTCCTGATTTCACTCAATACAGGATCCTGCCAACACTATATGATCTTAGCATTTTATGCTTGGTGTGATTAAATGGGCCACTTGTGAAAACAACAAAGTGGTCTTGATCTTAGTACATGCCAATGTTTGGGCTAAAATTGAAAGTACATTTTTTTCTATAAAATGATACACAACTGCAAATGACACGAAAAGTTAAGCAGTTCTAAAAGAAATGTACAATTTTTTTTACCATGGGAGTCCAAATGGAGGCCTTAAAATTCCTAAAATGAGAACTGCTTAGTAACACCTATGGGAATCTACAATCTCTATAAGAAATATATACCAACATCAAAAATCCTCTATGTGACTACACAACTTGTTAAATAATGCTCTAAATTAAAAAGATGCTTACAAAAAGGAACCTCTGTGGTTGAGAATAGTTTAGGTATACAAAAAACATAAATAGAGAGGGGGACAGGTTAAGGGAAGGGGTTGATGATGTCATGTTGACATCAACTTACATAGAAAATAGAAATTTTTCTAGGTGACAAATTACTCTTTTTGAAATCCAAAACCATTGTTTGGTGTATGAAACCATTGTTGATTGTTGAATACAATTTTTTTTTGGGAGGAAACTACCTTGAACCCATACACTTAATTTGAAGTACTCAAAATGGTTTTTGTTGGGCTAATTGCTAATGTCTCTAGGTTGTATCGGTCATTAATAGGCCGATCTTTTGGTGCAACGAGAACCACCACTCTAACAAGTGGTATTAGGGCTTGGTCACATGTTCAAATCTCCTTGGGTGATATTGAGGGAGGGATTGTTGGATTAGTTGCCAAAGTACTCCTTCGGGATTCGTGACATGGTTTAACAACCTTCTGTAAAGACTTGTGGTTGTATTGGTCATTATTAGGTCGATCTTTTGGCGCAACGACAACCACCAGTCTAACAATTTTGTGTAGACCAAGTTGCTATTTTGCATCAAGCTTCTCTTGGTGGTAGCTTATGTTGGTGTTTGTGGCCGACATGAGCGGAAGGCAACATGGGGCCTCTTGTAGGGCCCTAGGATAGGGTACTTAGCAATTGGAAGGGGTTGATGATGTCACGTTGACATCAATCTATGTAGAAAACAAGATTTTCCCTTGGAGGAGCATTCTTTTTACAATCCAAATCCATTTTTGGGTGTATGAAACTATTGTTGATTGTTGAGTACTATTGTTTCTGAGAGAAAACTTCCTTGAACCTGCACAAAAATGTTTTTCAGCACTCAGACTGCTTTTGAATATAGGAAGTGCTATTAGGCAGCAAGCTTCTTGTGATGGTGGCTTATGTTCGTGTTTTTGGTCGACATGGAGGGAAAGACAATGTGACACCTCTTACAAGGCCCATGACTTATTGTGTGGGTATAGGGTACTTAGCCTACAACTCATGGATATGCAAACTGCAAATTTTTAATTAAATCTTGAATTTTGAAACATTTAATAAAACACAAGATTTTTTAAATTTGTAATATGAATCTTGTACAAGTGCGAAGGATGATGCCAATGGAATATTTTGTGAAGATTATTACAGTATGATGCATAGGTTTAAAGCGGGGAAATCTTGCTCAAATTGCTTGGGGAAGGGGGATTTTGATGAAATGAAAGTCAATCCTAGGTTCTTGGGCCTTTTCTATGTGATGGAAGGGTTAGATTTGATCCAAAATGCTTTTACATTGTGGCTACGTTTTGAATTTGGCAACCACCTCCAATATTTAAATAATTGTACGTTTGGTTTCACTTGTCCAATTTGGACAAATCAAAAGGCTAAACTGATTTTCTTGGACATCTTGAACTCAATGGCGAGTTTAGATTTGGACCAGCATGCTGTAGAATGAACTACATCACAAATCCGCAAAGAGGAATCCACCTAAAATCTGGTATTTCTATCAAAATATTTTTGATTTTCTAGGTCATCATACGATGCTAGAGAAGAACATACTCAACTTTCAAGATCTATCTAGATTGCTCAATAAAGTGATTCGAGAAATGCTATTACCACATAAGAGTTGGTATAGAATTCTCTTTACCGCACAAGATTTGGCTGAAGATGTAGCTACCCAATATCTAGGAGCTTCAAAAGTAGGAGAGAGATCAAATATGAGAGAACATTGCTATTCTATGTAATGCCCATTCTAGGCATATTTTGATTTTTTTCCCCAAAACAACAATTCCAATTTAAGTTGAAGAATGCTATTTACAAATGTAACTTTTATAATGATTTTACCAATCATAATGCACTATATAAGATATTTCTGGTTTAGGTCCTACGAACAGTAGAGATTGATTCTGAAAAATCATAAAGTATTGAAAATTCTTGATAACATCTAAATCCACAAAATATTAGGTACCAAGAATCAATAATAACTTTTAAAGCAATATATTTCATCACTAGTATCTAATTTAATGCAACATATATATATATATTTTGATCAAGGCATATTCCTATAGTCATTTGCATTAGGAGTTTATTAGGAAGCCCTTGTTTCATGAAGGGCTTGTGTTAAGGAATCCTTGGATCAAGTGGAACCCATTTGCTCAAGGGGAGCCTTGAAAGTACATGGGAGATTGGTGAATTTTGATGTTGGAGAGGGTTTGGGAAAACCCAAATCCACAGCTAGAAAGGATGAGAAAGTGATTGTTGAGGATGGGAAGGATTTTGAAAATGAGTTTTAGGATGAAGAGGAAGTCATCTTTAAACGTAAGCACAAGGAAAAGGGTAAAATTGTGAAGCGAGGACACAAGTGGTGATGTTGTTTTCTAGAGGTAGAGGGGATAAGCCTTGGCCTCTTCCTTGCTTCTACAGACAACTCTTGCCTTTCCTCCTCAATAGACGATGTAGGTCTTATTGTGACAATGCTAGTTGAGAAGTTTGTTGATATGCATAAAGAATTTGTGTCATCAATGCAAAATGCTGAAACAGCTTCACTCTAAAATCCATGTATAGTGAATATTAGGAGCTCTCTATTGGCCAAGGAAGTTGGGGGTAAAGTGCTTCCCATTGGAATGTGTTGGAGGAAATGAACAGACTAAAAATTGTTAATACTGTGCACCATGCTGGATGAAAAGATATTTATTTTGGAAAAGGACATCTAGGAAGTTAAGGTCAACTTAAGGAGGGTAGTTTATGTCAACAGAAACACCATAAAAACCAGTACCAATGATATCAAAATGTTACAATGAAAATAAGATCCCACTTTATTCAGGGAATGAAAGCCCAAGGTCTAGAGCCAAAATCCACAAGGTAGAGACATTGAAGTTCTGGAATAGGAAGTGACTGTGGCTCTTAATCAACTCTAATCTCTGTGGGATCTTGTGGTAATTATATCTGTTGGTTGTTTTGTTAATTGTTTTTTTTGGCCTCCTTGTTTTTGAGGCTGTCTCTTTGCTTTTCTGTTTGCTATTCTCTTGCTGTACTTTGGCTGTTATTTTTCTGTTTGTCTCTTTAGCTTGTAAAAGGGTGGCAGCCCTTCAAATTCACTTATTAAAAAGAGACTAAGGCAATGGAAATGGTATTACTTCATTGAATGCCCTATCAACATCAGCATGAACATATTATTATTTCTTTCTGTTTTCAGTATGCTTATAACAATTATGAACTTTGTTAGCCGTGGGCACTAAATATTATGTAGAATATCTGAGTACTCTGCATTTTTGTCAGTCTTAATTTGTTATTAATAGGAAACTTGTTAATAGCTTGACTTATTAAAAAAGGATTTCAGAAAGCTAATGAAATACTTTGGGCTATTCCTGCTGTAAACCTATTGTGAATACAATTTGCTCTACATAGATATGGCTCACATATGCAATGTTATATGTGGATCTTATCCAGATAGGAATATTCATATCTGGGCTGTATCCACTTCAATAGTGAGAATCTTATTTCTACAGTGGATAAAGTGATTTGGATTTTGAAAACAGGTTACTGATAAGTAGATATGTTTATCAGAAAGTCAAATTGTGATATTGCTATCAGGATTCAACTGTGTGGTGATATTGCTATGGGGTAGCAAGCTCAGAGGGCTTAACCTTGGAGGAAACTCTATGGTTGAGCGCACTTGAGTTAGATCAATACTGGGATGGGTGACCGCCCTGGAAGGCCCATTGCTTCACCCCCCTGAACATCACCTAGATGCAATGAGTGTGAAGTGTTCCATACATTCTCATGAGAGATGGGTTCTTGTGAATCACTACTCATGAAACATGGGTCAATGAGTTTGACTTGAAAAATCCATAGTTGAATATTGATAGCAATATCACAAATAGATTACTATCATCTGAAGAATTTCTCATTTCCTAGGCATATTTAAATAACTTAATCAGAAAAAAGTATCTGAATTGTTTTGAGTAGTATCACTGTATTGTAGAATATTCAATTCATAGAGTGCATATCATTTAAGCAGTTATTCTTTGATTCACTTTAGACATGCATGACCTAGGCAATTTATTGCAAATAATATTATCTTCATCTTGAACTATTCTGTAGAATGACTTTTATATGAGAGAAATAACTAATATGTAGTTGTTATAGTGAGATGTTCATCTTTTAGTAACAAGCATTTTGATGAACTGGAAACAGAATGTTTGCTATAGTTTGGTTAATATATTTTGTTTTTATCAATGCTAATGGTTTTAAATTTGGATGGTTTGGGGAAAAATGAAGCTAATTTCATGCAATTAGTTCAGGTGCCTTTTTTGAGATGTATTTTAATGTAAATTGCAGTCAGATCATGTTGCACATCTACGGCAAGAGATAGAGTCAGAAGAGGTAGCTCAGGCAGGTATACATTCCATTTCATCTTAAAAAGTTGTCATCGCATTTTCAAAAGATGAAACTATGCCAACCTAATGCATCAGATTATTTTTTGGTTTCATTTGTAGTTTTCAATAGTCTAGTGATGATTAATATACAACCTGGGACTAAGCCTTTATGTGGATTTTCGGAAGAGTGTTCGAAAGATGACTATTCAATTCGATAATTCTGTATATTCTATCTTAGATGTTTAAATGTATAATTTTTGATGTTGAGAGGTATCTGGCTTGAGGTGCATATTTTATATTGAGATGTTTGAAAGACATGTTTGATAATCAGTTCTACATTTGTTTAGTCGCCATAATTGATTATTTAACTACTAACTAGTCTTCAACTTTCTAATATAGTTTGCTTAATTGGTTCTTTATTTAGACTACTTTGCTTTTTTGTTCCCACTATTATTAGCATTTGTAAACTCTATTTAAGAGTTCATTGTTAATACAATTATCATCCCTTTTTTTTATAATTTCACCTTATCCCTCCACCCCACATCATTGTACTGATTTGACATCTAAAATAATGGGATGGTAGGGGTTCCCCCCATGTATTTCTTTGTCCATGGGAAAATTAGAGACATGGATTGGAAACACTAGCGTTTGGGACTTGACATCTTAAGGATACTTGTCACATTCTACCAGCCCAGGATGGTTAGCTATCCTTTTGTTGTTAAATAAGAAAGGAGCTTTAAAAAATCATTAGTAATGGGAATTGGGATATAGGTGGCGCATATAACATGTTAGACACCACAAACCTCCCTTGCCCCCCTATGAAACTCTAATTGAACTTTTCAGAACTTTTTAATGGATTTTGTGCTTGGTCTAAAGCAATAAAAAATTGAAAAATGATGTACCATGAGGATCATGTGCCCACAAAGGTGTTTACCTTGGACTTCATAAGGGGCGCAATCCCCCAAACCTATTGAGGGCTACCGCCCCCAAAATTGTTTTGGGTCTTACCAGATGGAAAATCAACAGGTTTGGTATAGAGTTTTTTCCATTTAAACTCAAAGTAATTAAATTTAATTCTTTTGATTTTCCAAGTCAATCAGTTTTGATATTGATAGTTTAGGGGCATATCTATGTTAATGTTTATATACCAGAAAAGAAATAAGCTGCACAAAACAAAATAGTGAATCCTTTAGATTAATGAAAGATCAGAAAATCTTGAATCCAACAAAACATATATATGCTTGTGTTTGACCCTTCATTGTCTTGATAGTGAAGAGTCAGGCAATTACAACAGAGAGTGAATTTTTAGATTACAAATAAAATGAAGAGATACCAACGATAAGATAACTCCTGATGCTATAGCATCAACACTCCTTTTTTTGTGAGGTACCTTTTCAGATATACATGTCATGGAAATTCTCAACATGACGTCCACCATGGCTACTTCCATGTGTCAGAAAGCAACATGTATCTCACATTTCTTCCTCCTAGAGAAAAATGCATTACAAGGGCTTTCACCTCAAATTGCTCGCTCTCAGAGCAAAATGCATTACAAGGGCTTTCACCTCAAATTTCTCCCTCTCAAAGAAAAATGCATTACAAGTGCTTTCACCTCAAATCTCTCCCTCTAGAGAAAAATGCACTTTAGCATATAATAAGAACAATTGATGCCAAGACTTCCTCTCAGCAAGGGCAACATTCTCTGCAATGCCAAGCTTGTCTTAAAACTCTCTCCAAAATAATGTAAAGACTAACTGTCAAGTGATCTGGCAACAAGCTCATTTTTCAAAGGATACATCCACAAGGTTGACTCTGGTTCTCCAGCCTTCAGACACATATAGTGAAGCACACAACATGCAACACCTGTCTAAGGTGCATGACAATAAAAGGCAACAGTGAAAACCAGTCACATCTTTCTAACACAAGCATAAAATTCAATTGCAGAAGCTGTATTCATATTTGTAAGCCACCAATGAATGCACAAATGAAGTGGATGTAGACAGATCTTAGCTCTTCCAAAAATATTTCTCGCAAAGCTTCTCCCTTTTTGAACTGAGCAGAAATTGCTCTGCTTCACTGTCAAGTCAAACTCAAATCAGAAAACTAAACCATCCCATCACATCAGAAATATAATTTTAAGTAGACTGAATTATAAGCTTGGATTTGCATAAACAAGACAGAATTAGAAAACAAAAAAACTTCTCTCTGAGGTGTTATAACAATGAGGAGGTCTCGAATCTAACAAAGGCTGTCAATAGGATTGCAGCTGGTATCATAGTCTGCTTGATAATCTGTTTGAAGACTGGAATCCCAGTGAGCAGTAATATAAGTGAGCCACAAACCAGATAGATGGCTCTGATCTTTACGCAACCACTAACAAATTGCTAGCTACCTACGAGAAGGGGCGATGCAGGTAACCAACTAGGCTATCGCTGATCTCTGTAATATCTGCTATGTATGTGATCATCACTCCCAATAAAGAAATAGCTAGCTTAGTTACTGGTTTGAGCTTGATTCGAGTTCAAAACCGGCAAAATTCTGGAAAGGTTTTTGGGTTCACTTGGGTTCATTCGTACAAAAACATGTAAAAATTATAAAAAATTATATATATATATATATATATATATATATATATATATATATATATATATATATATATATATTTATGAAGCCTAGAAGCATAGAGTATCATAACATCATATGATTTAATAATTTAAACAACAAAAACACCATGTGCATAAACTTTAAACATGTAAGTTGTAATCATAGTGTTAAAGTGTAGCTTCAGTAGAAGTGAAGTACACAATATACTTACTAATTACTATTATACTAATTGTCATATACTTACATTGCAATATTGTGTTGGTTATCAGTTTAACAAACCATCGGCACTCTAATATGAGTTCATGGGCCCGTAGGGCCACTACTCCCTACGGGCACATGACTCTCCATCTTTATACATATTACTGATCGCTGGTGGTTGAGTAACATCAATACTCTTCTGAATATAATACAGTCCTTACATATACAGTTCAGTTTGGTAGTAGGAAATAATAAAAAATACTTGAAATCACAAGTATATATATTCAAGGTCATCATTGTTGTAGAACTGTAATCTAAATCAGATTCAGTAGCATATAATTATACTGATAATTCTATATCAGTATATTGCAATTACTAACCAGAAGTTTAAGGAAGATATCTGTATTTCTTTATCAGAGATCCTATAATCTTTTACATGGTATCAGAGCCACCTTGATAGAGAAAGTCAAATTTCATAATTGTTAAATATTAGACTTTTAATATCTTCAATTCAAAATGGTGAATCACGTAAGGTTAGAAGATAGACTTGAAGGGGCTGCAAACTTTTCTTCATGGAAGATTCGAGTAACGATTAATCTATGAGAGATGGAATTAGAAGAATATATAGAGACAAATAAATCGATACCAAAAAATGATCCAGACAAAACAACATGGAAAAAATACAACAATAAAGTCATGAAGATTATCATAGATTTTGTGAAGGATCACATTCTGCCCTCTATATCAAGTCTTAAAACAGCTTTGAGATGTTTTCCACAATTAAGAATACTTTCGAAATTAATAACACTAGTAGATCGCTAATATTGAAGCAAGATCTACTATACATCAAAATGAACAATGGAGAGTCAATTACATCAATTTTATTAAGAATTTTAGAATTGAAAGATCAACTTGCGACTATTGAAAATCAAGTAGATGACAAAGAACTTAGCATTCTAGCTTTAAAAGGACTACCACTATCTTGGGAAACTTTTATTCGCGGTCCAAGTTCTCAACTTGATCTTCCTAAATTTGAACTACTTAAAAATGAATGTACTCAAGAAGAGTCAAGATTAGATTTCTAGAGGAATCAATTTAAATCAAGAGAGAGACATTCAATCTCTTCAAGCCAATACCAACAATAAAGATCAATCAAATGGCTTTTCCACGAGCTCAAGGAGGTCAAAGATCAGGTGAAACATATTGAGGCAACAAGGAAAGGGATGGATGCCAACAGGAGGATGGATTCGGCTGACAGGCTCAGTCTAGCAGAAAAATGGATTCACAACTTGGAAAACTACAATCACAACCTTGCGAATCAGATGTTCTCCTTGTTAAGCTCCATTAACAACAACATCATCTCTCTCATGGGCTGGATCAAAGACAGAGAAATGCACGAAGATGAGGATGGTAAAGACAGGGATGAGTCCAGAACGGAGGATGACTCTGCAAAGGACAACTCTATTCCTGATCAGGACCAGGGGAACCAAAGGGCGCAACAGATGGAAGCGGAGGAGAATCAACTGGCCTTTGAGGCTGCTCAGGTTATGCAGGATCTGGAGCGAAAGAATGAGGAATAACTCTCGCCTGTTCTTTTGTTTATCGTTGTCTTTTGGCTTTTTGTTCTGGCTTTAGGCCGTGGCTTTGCTTGTCTTTTTTCTTGGTCTTTACTCAAAGCTCTTTCCTTTGGCTGGGCTTAATGCTTATTATCAGCCTATGAACTTAAACTTTTTTGGCTGGGCTTTCATGCTTATTATCAGCCTTTTTTTTCTATTAACTATTGGGTTTCAGGTTCCTTGTAAAACCTGTTTATCTAATAAAAAACAATAAAGAAAGAAAGGTAAATTCAAGCGAAATAGAAAGAAATTCAACAAATCATACAAGAAAGGAGATTGGTCAAAAGTACAATGCTTCAAATGTGACAAATTTGGTCACACTCATAACTTTGCCTAGAATGAAAAAAATTTAAGCAACCCTAGCATAAATCAAAGAAGAAAAAGATGAAAACTTTGCATTCTATCTAGCACTCTAAAGTGAATTAAAATCCAACAAAAACACATGGATTATAGACAGTGGAGCATCACGTCATATCACAGGCTTTAGATATAAAATTGAAAGCTTCAAAGGATACTCCTCTGAAGAAGTAACCATTGGAGACAACCCTACACATCTAGTAAAAGGTATTGGATCATGTTCAATTCAACTAAATTCAGGGATTACTCTTCAACTTAAGAACGTTTTATTTGTACCTGGCATAAAAAGAAATTTGGTCTCCATCTCCGGTCTTGTTGACCAAGGGTATCTAATCAATTTTCAAGAAGATTAAGTACTATCTTGGCCAAAGAATTCAAATATCAAGAAAGCTATATCCATTGAATTTAGAGATGGAAGTTTATATAAACTTTGTAACTAACAAAATTTAGCCCTAATCATGAAGCATCAAATTCAAATGAAATAGGGCATAGAAGACTAGGTCACCTTCACTTCTGTGCCTTATCATCTATAGGAAAATAGTAACAGGGTTACCTAGTCTTAAACCTGATCATTTAGGCATTTGCAAAGGATGTGCCCTAGGTAAAAACACTAAAGGGTCTTTTCCCAAAAGTGAACTCAAAACTAATTTTGTACTTGAACTCATACATATTGATCTTTGTGGTCCTATGTCTGTACCTTCTCTAAATGGATGTCTCTACTATGTGATCTTTATAGATGGTTATTCTAGGAGAAGTTGGATTTACTTCCTTAAACAAAAGGAATCAATGGAAGTGTTATCCAAATTCAAAGAATTCAAAGCCGTAGTTGAAAACAAGTTTGGATAGAAAATCAAAACCCTAAGATCAAATAATGGAGGTGAATACATCTCATAAATTTTTAAGGACTTTTGCATTTCTGTTGGGATTAAGAGGGAGTTTTCTGTACCATATAATCCTCAACAAAATGGAGTTGCAAAACAGAAAAACAGATCCATTATTGAATCAGCTAGAGCTATGATGCATGATCAAAATCTTCATACCTCCTTTTGGGTGAAGCTTCTAATACTGTAGTTTATATCCAAAAATAGATGTCCTCACTCAATATTGGAAAATATAACTCCCGAAGAAGTATTTATAGGCAACAAACCAGACCTTAGTCACCTAAGAATATTTGGGTGTCCTGTTTATATTCATATTCCTAAAGAAAAGAGAACCAAATTGGAACCATCTGGAAAGAAGGGTATACTCATCAAATACAGTGAATCAACCAAAGGCTACAGGATCTATGTCCTTGGACAAAGAACCATTGAAATTAGTAGAGATGTAAAATTTGAAGAAGACATTGCCTTTAATCTTTCTAAGAACATTGATGAATCATACTCCGAACCAACTACTGAACTAGATGAGAATCCTTCAGTAGAGAATGAGGGAGAATGATACAGATCATATTACACCTTCTATCTCAAATTCAGAAAAATATTGAAAATTCTAACAATTAAAAGAGACCACTTTGGGCGAGAAAAATGATAGTCTCTTTTTATTGTTAGGATTTTTAGGATCCGCTACATAGCATGAATGATTCCTTGTTCTCTTGTTTTCTTTGACAAAAATAGATTATGAAGAAACATTTGTGCCAGTCGCTCGTTACACTTTTGTCAGAACCATCATAGCTATTGCAGCATCCAAATGTTGGAAGATACACCAAATGGATGCTAAAATGACATTCCTAAACAATGAAATTGAAGAAGTATATATATTGAGCAACCAGAACGATTTATCACTCATGACAAAAATTCTCATGTATGCAAACTCATGAAAGCACTATATGGTCTTAAACAAGCACCCAAAGCATGATATGAATGAATAGACAACTATCTCTCAAAATTAAGGTATTCCAAGAATGAAATCGATCCTAACATATACTTCAAATTAAATGGAGATGATATGATTATTATTGTGCTATATGTTGATGAGTTACTAATAACAGGTGAAGAAAATCTTATAGCTAAATGCAAACAGGAACTAACAACGGAATTCGACATGAAAGACCTAAGACTTGTTCATTACTTCCTAGGTCTAGAAGTCTAGCAAAAGGAGAACTACATCTTCTTAAATCAAGGAAAATACATTGTTGATATTTTAACTAAGTTTGGAATGATGGATTGTAAACCAATAGCTACTCCTATGGAAGTTAATTTACATAAACTGAAGAATGATGGATTTAAAATTGAACGTACTGATTCTACTTACTATAGGTAGATCATTGGGTCACTAATGTACTTTGTTAGCACTTGTCTTGATAATTGTTATGCAACTAATACTTTAAGTCAATTCATGTGTGAACCAAAGAAGAGACATCTTATGGCAGCTAAGCACATCTTACGATACTTGAGAGGTTCAGTTGGTATGGGACTCAAATATGATCAAGTTGAAATCAATCTTCATGGATATTCATGATTGGGCAAGCAACTCTACTGATCGTAAGAGTAGCACAGGATGTTTCAGTCTTGGGTCATCAATGATTTCTTGGTTCAGCAGAAAACAATCTTCAGTTGCCTTAAGCTTCACTGAAGCAGAATATATAGCCTCCTCCATGGGAGCCAGAGAAGCAGTATGGTTGCGAAAGTTGCTAGTTGGGTTGTTCAAGAAACCTTTGAAGCCAACTATGATTCACTGTGATAATCAAAGTTATATCAAGCTTTCAACAAATCTAATTTTCCACAATCGATCTAAGCAGATGTTCTTTCCAAACCTCTTGCCAAGCTCAAATTGGAATATTTCAGAGGAAAACTTGGTATGATCAAATTGTAATTATGAATATTGAACTTAAGTTTCAATTTAATGAATGTGTGTTTATGCTTCTAATTCAATAGTTGCATTAGATATGGAATGAAAGGTGACGATCTTTCATAGACATATATGTTCAGAAGGTAATCATTGTAAGGTGAAGATCTTACAAATGATAGGCCTGTTATCATGATAGATTATGTTGTTCCGGATAAGCCGGAAGTCATTGATAACAATTGTATTATGATCAATTTAGTTGTTGATCCAGAATGTTGGAGATCATAATACTTGTTATGATAGAGTTCATAACATTATGGTTACAATTATTTGACAAGCCACTATTTCTGAGTGTTAAAGTCAGATAATCTGATAGGTATCATTAAATTGATACTAATTTGTATATCTAGAGTATCTGAGAAGTTTGATATCTCACTTCTCCCTCGCTAAGAGGGAGTGTTATAGTGTAGCTTCAGTAGAAGTGAAGTCCACAATATCTTAAGTATTTAAATCTGTGATTCCATCACACACACACACACACACACACACATATATATACATGTATATGTATGTATGTATATATGTATATATATAGGTAATTACTGTTATACTAATTGTCATATAGTTACATTACAATATTGTGTTGCAAATGATTGCGTTGGTTATCGGTTTAACAAACCATTGGCACTCTAATATGAGTTCATGGGCCCGTAGGGCCATGACTCTCCATCTTTATACATATTACCGATCGCTGGTGGTTGAATAACATCAATACAGTCCTTACATATACAGTTCAGTTTGGTAGTAGGAAATAATTTAAAATACTTGGAATCACAAGTATATATTCAAGGTCATCATTGTTGTAGAATTGTAACCTAAATCAGATTCAGTAGCATATATATTATACTGATAATTCTATATCAGTATATTGCAATTATTAACCAGCAGTTTAAAGGAAGATGTCCGTATTTCTTTATCAGAGATCCTATAATCTTTTACACATAGCATCATGAATCTTTGTTTCAAGTTCAAGTTTGTTAGGGCTGCGGAAGGACTACGAGAAGAAGAAGGAGAAGAAGAAGATGACGAAGAAGAAGAAGATGAATATGATGAATATTAAAATTTAATACATCATGATTAGTTGAAACTTGAACTTGAAACAATAATACTTGAACTTGCTGTTATAAACTATCCACACCAGAAAGACTCACTGCAACCACTGACTTCCTACTCACGTCCGCCAAATGATGTTCATTCATAGCCACAACAGTAGCCACAGATCACAAACATTAGTAGACACTCCATCATGAAGACTCTGAGGTAAAGCAAAAGTTTGTCGTTTACCAGATTCCCACTTGAGAACATTGTGCTGCTCATCCACAACAAAATAATATATAGTCGCAGGAGAAGTCGTGTGCAACAGTGAGGGTTGCAGGCTAGTAAGGAATGACCCCTTGATGATATGGCACCATTTGCACCACCTTATTCACATTCCAACCTCAGCGCCAGATCAGAATCACATATCACCAGATTTTCCCCCCTTGTCTGAATTAGGGAATTCTGAACCTCAGGTTTATCTTGCGAATGCACTTGAGTGGAGTTTCGATTCCTCAGAGTGTGTTGTTAATGGCAGCTGACCCCAAAGCCACAGAAAAAACTTTTAATTCTCAGGCAAATATTAAGTCAAGTACCTCATCCAACTATAAAACTTATGGAAGCTCCAAAATTCTTTCCCTGTTCACTATATACTGCGATTAATAAAACTCATCGACACTTAATAAATGGAAATTTTTAATTGCAGCTTATTGTAAAATATCGCAAAATTTCATGGATTTGTAATAAGCTGAACAAATATATATTTCAGGACCTACTATAACATAGGTGACAAATAAATGTGAAGAGCCAAGTTTAATATATAAATCAACTGCAATTGAAAAATATTATAGACTCTAGGAAATAAAGACATTCTGTTGTTAAATAAGCATTAATTTTCCAGATTGCCGAATATGACAATCAAGATTTGAGTTCTTATAAATCTACAGAACAAGACTAGACCAACTTGCTCTTAAGTAAACCCTGCTGTACAACCTGGCTCCATCCCGCTCTGATACCATGTTAATGTTTTATACCATAAAAGAAATAAGTAGCACAAAACAAATTAGTGAATACAAAACACAGTAATTACCCTCCGAAAATCTCCCCCTTCAAGGGAAAAACCCAGCCACACCAAGAAATATCACTTTATATTAATGCAAGATAAGGAAATTTGATTCACAATATCAAAAGTTCCACACCCGTGCAAATCCATCAAAATGTATATATGCTTGTCTTGACCCTTCATTGTCTTGATAACGAAGAATCAGGTAGTTACAACGAAGAATGACTTTTCAGATTACAAATGAAATGAAGAGACACCAACGACTAGGTACCTCCTGACACTATAACATCAACAAGCTTTGCTTAGTACTAATTTCTTAAATATCTACCATTTTAGTACTCCCCATATTGTTAAGCATTTTTGTCATTTGTGATTATTTAGCCTTGGTTGCTTTTGTTTCAATGAAAATGATGAAACTTCTAATTTGTCAATGAGCATTGAACATCGATTACAAGTTTTCCATATGTTATAAATGTCTACACTTGAACTTTGTTGTCATGTGTAACCAGTAAAAATTTGACTTTATAGCTCTCATCATCCCTTAAATTTTTTCACTTGGACTACCATCCTTGAAATGTACTGTGGAACATGGTAAAATGATTCTTTTTCATGGCCTTCACTTCCGAGAAAAATAGGCTCAGAAATTGCTAGTTTTGGTTTAAGTTAGTTATGTCGGTTGATCAGTTATTCTTTATGTGGGTTTGACATGTTTGAGCTAAAGTATGGCTTTATCCGGGTACTGTTTTGGTTCTGATCAGGGTTCACGTATGTGCAGGCTCCTCAGTTTCTCCCCATTTCTTTGCCTTCTCTTGTGTGGGCTTTGCACTATGCAATGGAGTTTTCTGGACTAATGCCCTCACACACCCATTTGGATGTGAATTAGGCGGAACTGATTGTAGCAGCAAAAATTTCAAAATCATTGCCATCTAAGAAACAGCTGAGGGAGCTGGTTGATTATTGTTGTCTATCAGACCCATTTTGCAGTATTGCTACTCATAATAAAGCCGGAAAGTATTATATATATAAATAGTAAATTAAATTAAATATTCTGTTTTGCATTATTAATAATTATAATAAAAGTAGGAAGCATTAAATTTATAATAATTAAAATACTAGTTTACTAAAATTTAAATACTTGTGTTAATGTTGTAGCTTAAGTCAGATTGAATTTAATGTAGAGACAATTCTTTTATGGTTAATGGTCAGTCATCAATCAGACAAACCCTCTTATGTCTACTTATATATTTATTATATATGTTATATAATATTATATATTATTATATATAATATATTAATATTAATATTGTCTAATTAATGATTGATTAGTTTATTACCAAGAGACATGTCTTTTCTATGGATATTTATATATCCTTCAAATCTGCATTTGGAACACAGAAATAAACAGTAGTGCTTAGTACATTTGCAGAGATCCTTTAACTTAAACATGTTAGCAGAGCCTAATTCGAATATCTGGGATTTAGCAACCTGTGCTAGGCAATGTTAGCCTGTTGCATGAATTATCAAGTCTGCTATAAAAGGAAGTCAGATTGGAAATACATTAGATCCTTGAATATAAGTCATGACAAACATCGACATGAGGCTATATTATCAAGTGACGATGATATAAATCACACCGAGTTTGAGAAAGTGGTGGATAGTGGTATTGACAAATTCTTACAATTATATACACATTGTCAATGTGTCTCTGAAATTAAATGAAGTATCTTGCTAGAGCCGAGTGTGTGCTCATCAAAGTCTGTAGAGTAAATATCATGTTCAAAGGAGCAATTATGTATACTACCGGTTGACAATATTTACAGGAAAATTTCTATCATTTTTGACAAAACATTCTTATTACTGCAAATTGTGTAGTTCAGTTCGTGAGAAGGTAATTTCCAATCAATCACATTAAGGAATATGTATTCAGTTTGAAATTATCGTGGAAATTCTATTACTAAATGAATTTCACGAAGATTACTATAAGAGCTTGAAATAAGTTTTTAGTTTAGTGCAGATTACATCAAGCACGGATACTTTGCCTGCAACATAAGTTTATTTGGTTGCTTATTTTTTTATTCTGTTTCAATATACAATTGACTGCATATTTGGGATAAGAAGAAGAATGATACCGACTGCCAAGCTGTGCCTGTAGATGCCAAGAAACATCTATATTCTTCTTTTATGAAATTTCTTGCACAATGCTCCTCCACACAGTCGGCAGTCTGATATAAACAACATTGCAGTCCAATAAATTATATCCATGCTTCATATTCCTTAGGTGCACGGTGCAAAAGATATCCCTAGCAATATTTGTAATGTTCGCGTAAGGAAACATATTGTGTCGATTGTTGCTGACTGGGTGATCAAATGTCGTATTGGCTATATCTATTTTCTGGTCAATCCCTATCTTCCCCACTGACATAAGCAAGTGCTTTATTAAATAGCTTCATTATATGGATACAAAAAGAGAGAATGATATCTATTTGTCTACCTTTCTTCTGTTTTTATAGTCATATTATATCTGTCATTTAACAAACACCAATAAGAAAGATGTATTTATCACAAATACTGCTGTAAATAATCGAGGAAAATATTTATACGCCTAATGCTATTGCTGTGAAGGTGAAGGAGCCCTGAATGTTTGTTCAGAGCTTTAACCCAACCCGCTATTATATATTCTCTAATTATGAACCGAATGAAGATTGCCAAATTTTCCGCGCAGAAAAGTTTGGAGCTTGATATTTCATAATTTTGGGAGCTTGGTGTTATTGTCGCCTAGAAGCCGTGGAATTCATCTTCTCAAGCGCCCAGTCAAAAATGACAAGTCACATCCATAACTTGAAATGGAACCATCATTACTACAATAAATTGTGAGGGGTGCTTGAAGGCTCTACTGAAATCTAGATACATCTCTGGGCACTCAGTGTGCAAGCATTCATTTTTCTTGTTGGAGTTGTGGATGATGTCTCAGGCATTGTTGTATGTTCATGGCAATCTGTTGATTGGCGGCAAGGAAAATATATACTTTCCACATAACCAGTAAGGTTTGATGAGTTCCATATTTCAAACTTTTAACACATGTGCAAGAGAATAGAAGTCATGGCATTGAAATGTCAAAATAATAACAAAAACATATTTCAAATAACTGAAGAAATACATGTGTTTATGAAGCATGCTGGATGCTTATAGGGCCAATGTTTAACACAATAATCTCAAAACAAAAGGTGAGTTAAAATTCAATTAAGATATATTGGGTTGAATGGACTGATAGGGATGCCTTCTAAATGTCATGATGTTGAAATATAATTCTATCAGTTTGTTTTTCAAAACCATGTGGGACATTGATAACTGATTATATTGTTCGTCTTCATCGCTAAAACTCTCTAAACAATATATCACTGATGAGCAAAATAGTTTCCACGATGGATAGAGGTTTATCTTTGGCATGGCAGATGATAGTTCCTTCCTACAGTGCCCTTTATAAATATTCTCTTCATTCGAAAGGTTGGGAATTGAATACATCAGGTGGAGTGATTCTGAAGTCTCTACCTCGCATTCTTAATATCAAGACTTCGCTATCAAAATATTAATATTGAAGCATCAAGAACCAATGGGATCATACCATAAGATCAAAGGATTACTAAAACTACCATATGATGATGGAATTTTAATTATAAGAGACAAAAGACATAAAATTTGTGATTTTTTGGAAAGAAGAAGTGGCACTTTTTCGAGCCATGTCGCCATATTCATGACTAACAATACATTACACACTCTACTAAGGGCCATGTGTGAGAGTGGCACTAAGTTGAATCATCTAACGAAGAGGAAGAATATATACAACTTGTGATCAGTTTCTTCCAAGAGGAGGATATGGTGATTGGTGGAGAGCTTGAGCAGTAGAGGGAGAGATAAGAAAATGGCATTCATGTTCTCCACACCAAGCATGACAACAACATTATGGCCATCTCAAAAGCATCTCGGCATAAATTTGATGCAAAGATCACTGGAAATGAATTAGAATAAGATGTTGATGCCAATACAATAGACTACTGGATACAGAGTGGGGCAAATTTTTGTACAAGCTTGTGATGATGCAGTAGTTGATTTTGATTATGAAAGTGATGTGTTTGTTGGCCAAAGTTGAAGGCTAGGCCTGATCGCTCTATTGCATCTCCCCATAGTGCAAAAAGACTAAGGTCCCGAGATCTAAATTAAACATAAAGAATTTTTCCATTTTTGATGTGATGCAAAACTGTTTAAATGATATAAAAAGTGGGAATTTTACATTGTGGGGGGGGGGATAATAACCAATGTTCCATTCCCATTATTTGACAAATGCTTATATGAAGACATTTTTCTGATTTGACGCATATGGACTTTCATTAGAGCAACTTGTATCAAGAATGTTGATGTACTGATAAGTATTTATTATCCTTAATTATTGCATGTATCTACTCACTGTAGTCTCTATCTTATTTGTATACATGCTATAAAGAGCTATTTGACTTGATTTTTTTTTCATTGGCTCTGGGGATGTTCTTTCAGGAAAAGAAGATTGGTACATTAGGCATACTGCCAAATATTGTGCAGGAATTAATCTTATGATACTAGCTCCACAAAATTTTTGATCTAGGATTCACTAGTCAATTGATGATCATAATGGATATAGTGAGGCTTTTGAAGTGAATATCCTTGATGATTGAGATTATGATTCTTCCATTATGAGGGAGTTAGACACTTCTTTAAGGCAACGCAGGAGCTTAGAAGATTGATACTTAGAAGGAGTCTAGAAATACATGTTTGTGACTGCATGGGCCTACTCTTATGTACATAATGAGGAAGTAATGACTTATCACTAGAAAGTCGGAAGATCAATATCAAATTTAGAGGGAGTTCGATAGACATCCTTGGGCGAAGTGAGCCTCTAAGGGAGTAACTACATGATCTAACTTCCCAGGATCATTGTTCGGAGGAAGAATTTTAAGGTGCAATCCCTTATGAATGATATCTTCTCTATGAGGGAGAAGTTCTAAGTGAAATTCCTTGTAATACATTCTTCTCTTTGAGAGAGAAGTTGAGGTGAAAGCCTGTTACATCCCAAATTTTTGCCCTAAGTTTTAAATTGATCATAGCCGTTGGTTTAACAAATTATTTTCATGTGAAATGAGTTAGTTAATTATAGACGTTGCATCAATTTATTTCTTTCCTGATCATGTGAAGTGAGTTAGTTAATTATAGACATTGTATCAACTGATAATGAGTTATTTCATTCATGATCATGTAAAATGAGTTAGATTTTATAGAGGTTGATGAAATCTATAAGGTCACTAGATGATCGGCAATGGTTTTGAATTAACAATTAATAGATCTTTGAATTAATGTCTTGGCGAGAATGTTTGTTTGAGTGATTGCAAGAAGAAGACTGAAGAGAGGGGAATCATTGCTAAACGGGATCATCGGAAGGGGATGGTCGAATGGTCCAGTCATCAGAATTGACAGGTTTGACCTAAGACTACCCTGATAAGGATACTAGGACTTGACAACATGTTGCATTGTGGAACCGCATGAGCTATTAGAGAAACAATATAACAAAAAACTCAAAATAATATAAATTAAACATAATTCATACCTTTGATGAATTATTAATGAATTTATTATTTAATCATTATTATACACTCTCAAATACGAACATATGTATATAAAAATAAGGTGACACCAATAAATTATAAGTTATAATCTAATGATGCCGCTTTATCAATACATTCACATGAACGTATATAAGAATGAACAATAATAATAAAATAATAAATTCAAACTTTTCAACTTCTTATTCTTTCCCTCTTATTTTCCTTCTTTTAATTCGATTGAATTAGCATTCGAATAGTCTTCTTTGTAACTGAAGGTAGTCGAAGAGCCAAACCATCTTATTAGAGACTCTTGATCGTATTTTGGACACAGTCTATTTTCTTTCTTTGCTATCGGTGGCTCTCTGTTCTTTGTCTATACGTTTTCACATAGAGTGGAGAAACTGAGAATTATTTCCGTCTTCATTCATAGCTCTTCCATTTTCCCATATCACCTTCGCATTTTCATATCCGTGGGTTCTGAGCAAGGAGGAGCGGAGTCCATTCTTCTAGCCGCGAAGTATTAGGAGCAGATTGAGGTGTCACGTAAGAAATACTGATACTGCCGAACAATGTTATTATTTTCTTTCATATTGCTATGCCAGTCGTGAGTCATGTTTATCATAAAAACCAAATACTGATACCACCGAACCATGTTGTGGTTTCATATTGCTATGCCAGTCGTGTATCATGTTTTGCATGAAAAGCAAATACTCATGCCAATTTATTACTGACTGAATCGGGGTAGACATAAAATAGATTTCTAAGTTCATAGAGTCTGTCTTTTATAACATTGATGTTCTTTATTCATAATCATGTATCAACCATGTATGTGAAGGATGGAAATGCAATGATAACCATGAACAATTAATTCTGCTCAGAATTTAATTCATTCCTTTATACCCATACTGAGATGAAAATAATATTATGAAATCCAAGCATCCAGGAATTTACTAGGCAATGATGCCATTATAGGTGAAGAGGTGTAAAGCAAATATAGTGGATATAAACTCGCGAGCACCTAGGAATCACCGACATGGTAGCCTGAAAAGGTGACGAGGTGTAGAGAGTCTGCACAAACAAGAATGAAATCAGAATAAATAAATAATAGACAAAAACTATAATAGCTCATGCATGTTCCAGTTATGAAATATGTTGTCAAGTCGAGTGGTGGAGATTGGGTTTACAAACCCAACTTTGAAATCCTTGGCCAGGGTAGAAATAGGCAGATGTGCCGAACATGTGATCTTTGTTGTTTGTCCAGATGCTTCAGTTATTTTGGAGAATAATTGTTGGGACACTCAAACCACCTGATTACTCAGACGGGTGGACTTATGAACATCCCAAGCTCGATCCTGAGGTAGGGAGGGTCATTCTATCGAGTTAGGATGTGTGGGGATAAGTAATGGTCCGTGGTTGGGAGGTTAAGCCTATGTCAATGCTTCTCCTTTCACCAATGTTGAGGCTTGGACAACGAGATAAAGAGATTCTTTCATTATTACTGTATGTTTCTTTTACTTTTAACCCGTAGAAGAATAGTTAGATATTTCTAGATAGAGAAAACATTTACTTTTATGTTGAATAAGCATTTTAGTTGATATAATTAGTCGTTACTTAATTTCAGATGAATATGTTATCAGTTAGAAAGAGTTAAATTGTTAGCGATACATATATATTTCTTTTTGTTTCTTGTGAAATCAGCTTAACATGAAAGACAATTAGATTGGAAAGAGTTTCTTTTTCGGTTATAATCAGTTAGTAAAAGTCATTGTCATGTGAAATGGAAATAGTTACTTATTAAATCAGATTATTAGGAGTTTAAAATTGGTTATGAAAATTTGTTTGTTACAAAGCCCTTGTTCCACTCTCTGACTTAGTTCATGGTGGTTACTATTTTGCATATGTGGATTATGTCATGAAATGTGACATTGATATATATATTGTAAGGTGACGATCTTATCAATAGCTTGACCTGATATCATGACAGACTACATTAAGTTGCTGTCCCGAAGTGCTGGTAGTCATGATAACAAATATACGATGATCAAATTACATTAACTTGTTGTCCTGGAGCGGCGGAGATCATGATACTTGTCATTATAGAGTTCATGACATGTTGATTACTGGTTATCTGATCAACTTTATTAAGTTTTCCTAGAGTGCCAGAAATCAGATAACTCATATCCTACTAGGTTATACCATGTTCTTTTGGTAGGCATCAAAGATTTTTATAAATATCATGTGATTGATATTTCTTGTTGAATCATACTTCGGATTATATTGAAAGATAATGGATGTATGTTGATATCCTTAAATATGCCATTCCAGGAATATCATACTGAGATGATATCTCTTCATATACTTGAGAGTGTGACGTGTTCTATTGTTACATCCCAAATTTTTGCCCTAAATTTTAATTTGAACTTAGCCGTTGGTTTAACGAATCATTATCATGTGAAGTGAGTTAGTTAATTATAGCCGTTATATCAATTTATTTCTTCCTGATTATGTGAAATGAGTTAGTTAATTATAGCCGTTGTATCAATTTATTTCTTCATGATCATGTGAAATGAGTTAGTTATTTTGACGTTGATGAAATCTCTAATGGTCACTAGATGATCAACGATGGTTTTTGAATTAACAATTAATAAATCTTGAATTGATGTCTTGGTGAGAATGTTTGTTTGAATGATTGTAGGAAGAAGACTGAAGAGAGGAGAAGCATTGCTAAACGGGATCATCGGAAGGGGATGGTCAAATAGTCCAATCATCTGAATCGACAAGTTTGACCTAAGATCACTCTGGCAAGGATACTAGGTTTGACAACATGTTGCATTATGGAACCGCATGAGCTATTAAAAGAACAATATAATAATCAATTAAAAATTAAAACTATAATTCATACCTTTCAAGAAATTATTAATGAATTCATTATTTAATTATTATTAGTCACACTTAAATATGAACATATGTATATAAAAATAAGGTGACACCAATAAATTATAAGCTATAATCTAATGATGCCACTTTATCAATACATGCACATGAACGTATTTAAAAATGAACGATAATAATAAAATAATAAAACCAAACTTTTCAACTTCTTACTCTTTCCCTCTATTTTCTTCCTTCTTTTAAAAATCCAAATTGTTTGCATTTGAAAACTCTCTTTGCAACCGATGGCAGCCGAAGAGCCAAACAAATCCTTTTTATTAGAGTCTCATGATCATGTCTCAAGACAGCTTCACCTTTCATCCTTCTCAGCTATCGGACTCTCTGTGATTTCATAGAGTGAAGAGACTGAATTTCAAATCCGACTGAAACCATTACTATCCGTCTTTTCCCGTATCACCTTCACACTCATATCTGCGAGTTACCGAGCAAGGAGCGGAGCTCTCTTCTTCCGACCAGAAAGAATCCGAATAGAACAGTCATGTAAGATGCTGCCGAGTTTGTTTCCTCATTACTTATATTCTTTCTTAGTGCCAAGTCTATCGTGGTTCAAATAGAGTATAAAGATCAAGTTTAGAAGCCGCCAACCATGTATGCAAATCTTCCTTGTTTTTGCACTAGTCGGTTATTCCTTTGAACATTAAGTCCCATATACTGTTAACAAATTATTGCTGACCGATTTCAAGGGAATGATAAACAGATTATCGAATATGGACTCTGCCATCTATATCATTGATGTTACTTAATCAAGATAGTGTATCATTCATGCATGAACAATTATTCAGCTCATAATTTATTACATCCATTTATATTACTCAGGAATGAAAATGATATCATAGAAACTGAACACCGAGGAATTCACTAGGCAATGATGCCATTATAGGTGAAGAGGTGTAAAGCAATGCAGTGGATATAAACTCGTGAGCACCTAGGAATCACCAGCATGGTAGCTTGAAAATGGTGAGGAGGTGTAGAGAGTCTACACAAATAAAATGACATTAGATTAAATAAATAATAAGCTAAAACTACAATAGCTCATGCATGTTCTAGTTATGTAAAATGTTGTCAAGTCGAGTGGTGGAGATTGGGTTTGTAGACCCAACTTGAAATCCTTGGCCAGGGTAGAAATTAGGCAGATGTGTTGAAAATGTGATCTTTGTTGTTTGTCCAGACGCTTTAGTTATTTTGGAGAATAGCTATTGGGACTTTCAACCCACTTGATTACTCACATGGCTGGGTTTATGAACATCCCAAGCCTGATCCTGAGGTAGGGAGGGCCGTTCTATTAATTTAGAATGTGTGGGGATAAGTAATGGTCCGTGATTGGAAGGTTAAGCCTATGTCAATGCTTCTCCTCTCACCAATGCTGAGCCTTGGACAACGAGTTAAAGAGATTCTTTTGTTTATACCGTATATTTCTTTCACTTTTAACCTCTGAAAGAATAGATAGATACTTTCATTTCAAGATGGAGAAAACATTTACTTTTATTTTGAATAAGCTTTTCAATTGATATAATTAGCCGTTACTTTAATGTTAGCAATACATAAATATCTCTTTTTGTTTCTCGTGAATTCAGCTGAATATGTAAGATAGATTGAAAAGCGTTTCTTTAAGTTATAATCAGTTGGTAGAAATCATTGTCATGTGAAATGAAATTAGTTACTTGTGAAATTAGATTAAATTGAGATTAAAATTTGGTTAGAAAATTCGTATGTTACATCTATAACAATCCTCCCTAGTTAAGAGGGAGTGTTAATGTTGTAGCTTCAGTCAGATTGAATTAATGTAGAGACAATTCTTTTATGGTTAATGATCAATCATCAATTAGACAAACCCTCTTATGTCTACTTATATATTTATTATATATGTTATATATTATTATATATGTATATTATATATAATATATTAATATTAATATTGTCTAATTAATGATTGATTAGTTTATTACCAAAGAGACATGTCTTTTCTATGGATATTTATATATCCTTCAAATTTGCATTTGGAACACACATAAATAAACGATTGTGCTTAGTACATTTACAGAGATCCTTTAACTTAAACAACTTGAACATTGCATTGAAATTTGAACGTGAAAGTGGAACATTGAACAATTATTTTTTAAAATTTTAAATACTTGAATTAGCAAATGGAAGAGTTCTAATTTCTATTATATGAGTATCTCATCATAAAGATAATTACATTGAGCAACATGATATGATGTTCAATGTTCATATATTAAAACAAGTACACACTACAAAATCAAAATGCGAAGGCCCAAATCGTAGTGAAGGAGGCCTCTAATCATCCCTTGGGAGGTCAGCAAACTTGTCATCATCAAAATTATCAGACTCTTCAAGGTCAAGAGCCACGAAAGGAACACAAACCTTGCATTTGAAGTATCCTCAACGTCATCAATTTGTGATGGCTCCTCTCGCTCTACATTCCACCATGCTGTGGGTTCTCCTTGTACACACATGTCTTGTGATTAGTGATACACAAGGCACAAGGTACAACCACTAGCTTCTATGCTGTTTGAGAGGTAAGCCTGTTCCTCTTGAGAGTGGATGAAGCTATACTTAGACTAGTTCTTCTTAGAAGTTGAATAACTAGATACCTGAGATAGAAATCAAATGACTAGTGTAAGAAATGTTGAAAAGTAAAACTTTTAGGGTCCCTTAAAGTTAAAAAACTTAAAAACTTTAAAGTTAACACTTCAAAAATCAAAACATTTCTTGAATACATATAATTTGGTTCTAAAGTTGAGGAACTAGATAGCTGAGACAACAAACAAATGGCTATTGTAGTAGTCGTTGAGCTCGATCCATGACAAGTCCACCACAAAATTGGATCCGCTTGTGCCATATTAGGTCAGCCTTTGGTGCAACCCTATAATCCCTAAGAGTAGCGAATTTGGTCCACTCAGTGCGAACCTTCCCAACAGACTCAAAGTCATACATCCTGTCAATGCACTTAAAGAACCCTTCCTTCACTTCAAAAATTCAAATTTTTGGCAAATAAAAGATGCTAGTTAAGAAAAGATTCAAGAAGAAGATGCATAAGACAGAGAGATGATTAAAATAAGTAGGCATGATATGAATCACCTCTTCATCCTGAATTGGTGTAACTCTATTAGGCCTATGTATGTACCACTTTGGATTCAATGCATAAGAAACGATGTGTAGGGGAGTCTTTAAGTTGTCCCATTTGTGTTGGATGATAGGCTAAATGTGCTCATTGTAGAATGCTGAACTGGAGTGCCTCTCTTGCACAACTGTCACCATTTGGCTAAGCATAGAATCAATGTTCTTGTACACCTCTCCAAGGTTAGGTGCACCCCCTTCCCCATATCCAATGACCTGGAAAACTGGAGTGATGATAAAAACTAAGTATTTTGCATCATTCCAAAATACATCACTCTTCACTATCTCCTTCACCCTCCTCCCCTGCTCTATGGACCCATCCCACCTATTCCACTCATTTCTCACAACCATGAGTTGCAGTGGCTCTTGCAACCCAATCATTCTCTCCAAAAGAATGAAGTAGGATGCATGTCTATTCTCAACTGGTTTTAGGAACTCTTTCTTCGCAAAACTTTTGAAGAGTGCATGTGAAGTGTGGTGCTTGCAGATACACATTTGCACATCTCTAGGATCGCTGATCACTCCTTTAATTCAGTCAATCATCCCTATGGCCTCGAGTGCATTGTTCATGACATGCACAGAACATGGAGTCCACTAAATATGTCTATATGTTCCCTCAATAAGCCTTCTTGCAGCTTTGCACAAGTGGTGCACCAGTCAAACTTGGAACACATTTTGTGGCCCAATCTCCGCTATAGCTGTCTAAAGGAGGTCAAACTGAAAATCAACATCCTTTTGATGTCCTGAACTATGAACAGCCTTGAGAAAGAATGAGCCATCTGAGTATGTAAGTATGATATTGTTGAGTGGATGGGTCCTACTGTTCGTTGACCCATCCATGATAATGCTGCATCCTGACTCCTCTCAAACTGTCCTCATGGTCTTCATTATACTGATCTTGGCATACTCTCTATCCAAGATTGTGGTCCTCAATTTATGCTCACCTGGTGGGGCAAATGATGCTCCTCCCCACTTCGCAACCATCTGCATGATCTTATTTAATATATATCATATTTTCTCCAGCACTGAACATTTTCTTATTCAATATATATCATATCTGCTATTCTATGGAAGAATAGCAGATTATGTATACACTTATTAGTCATCACGAAGGAAGGAGGAGTTATATCACTGAATATAAAGAAAACATAATGATTATTATCAAAGGAAATGAATCATCTGCAATGCGGGCAAGCACTGTTTAACAACAGTTAATGTTGTAACATACTAATGAGAAATATTGATCTACAAAAAAATTACTAAATCAGGATTATTTATATTCATCTATATAAAACTCACATTCATAACAAATTGATAAACTTATATATATCCAAAATCCTATTACTATTGACTTATAGAAGGAAAGCTGTAATGTTCCCAAGGAGGGGCTTTTATAAATCCAAGCAATGAATCTTTGTCCCAAGATAGGGTGGGGATCAAAGGCTCCAAGCACCTTGTGGGCATCGTCCCAAGAAAGGCTTAAGGGCCTGGACCTGAAACTTTGAGGGAATCCATTGCAAAGTTGGTATCTAGGCAACTTGGTTAACACCTACTCCTACTCCTTCCATCTTGAGCTGGAATGGTAATAAGGTTGGACATGAGCATTAAAGATAACTTAAATCTAGTAAGATGAATGACAAATACTATTAGGGATGTTATAATTCTCACCCTAAGTGAGAAATTTAGGATAAATTAAGTCCAGTTCCAACAGGGGACATTGCAATCTTGGATATATCAAGGTTTTCATGGACCATGCATTTGTATGACTTTGACTTGGGTACATTTTGTAGGCACTTACCTAAATGCTAGGTCTTTTTTCTGCAATATATGTTTATCCACTTTAAGGAATGATACCATTACAGCCTTCAGGCTATGGTCAGCTCCTATGTGTACAATGAGGGCTTATCTGTTATGGTATACCTTTTCTATTGCATAATGAATTTCATTGTAAATTTTTTCTAGTCTTATCTCTTGACTGCATTATGTGGGCAGTCAATCAATCTTGCTACTTTTACAATATCAGAAGCTGATAGCTAAGTAGTGGTAAAAAGTGCTCTTGTTAGCAAATTGGGTATTGCAGAAGATATGAGCTGTAGTGAATACCTCTTGCAAAAGCTAACTGATATTCAATGGGAACTTTATAGAGATAGCATCTCAGTTAATGAATATATAGATTAGCTAAACCAACACTCTTAGAACATTCGCTAACTCTGCCAATTGCTTCGCTTCTTGGAAGTGTTAATTTCTAGGATCGTTTCTGCAAATGTAGAATCATAGCCATTGTTATTGATGATCTCCAAATGCAGATTTGGAGCTCATATAAATATACAACAATAATATATATATATATATATATATATATATATATATATATATATATATATAATTAACATAGATAAGTATATATAGGAAATGATGATTACCAATAACAATAATGTATGTCAGATCGAATCAATCCGATTGAAGGTACAACTTTAACACTCCCTCTTGGTTAGGGAGGATTGATATAGAACACATTATGCTTTCAAGTATATGAAGAGATATCATCTCACCTTTTATAACACACAATTGAAACAAATTCCATAACTTTAATATAAGCTTAAACACCACTTTAAGTGTGGTCTATAATAGTAACTATGTCATGGTGTCCAACAAGATCCAGCCAAAAGAACCATAACAAGTTGGTTCTCATGGTGTCCGGCAAAATCCGAGCCAATGAACCATGATTAGTTGGTTATCATGATTACCTTCTATCTGTTCGTTATCATGACTTTCAGCACTCTTGGACAACAATTTAATGAAATTTGTCATGATAACAGGTCTACCATTTGTAAGATTGTCATCTTATAATGATTACCTTTTGTTTATATATCAGTGAAAGATCGTCACCTTTCATTCCATATCATATGTGAAATAGTAACCACCATGAACCCAGTTAGAGGGTGATACAAAGGCTTTCACCATAATTTTCTCTCACTAAAAGGAATACATTACAAGGAGTTTCACTTAGAACTTCTCCTTACAGAGAAGATATCATTCTCAAAGGATTGCATCTCAAAAAATTCTCCCTTTGAATAGTGATCGTGGGAAGTCAGGTCTAGTAGTTACTCCCTTAGAGACTCTCTTCCCCAAGGATTCTTGTCAGACTCACTCTAAATCTGATATCTAATTTTCTAGTGATAAGTCATCACTTCCAAATGATATACATAGGAGTGGGTCCATCAAAATCATGTAGTTACACACATGTATTTTTAGACTCCCTCTGAGTATCAATCTTCTAAGCTCTTGTTCCCTTAGAAGAAGTGTCATACTCCCTCTTAATGTAGAAGAATCTCATAATCTCAATCATCAAAGATGTTTGCTTCAAGACCTTCACTTTATCCATCTTGATCATCAGGGTCTTTGGAGCTACTATCATTAGATTGAGTCTACACAATATTTGGTAGCATATGTAAAGTACCAACCTTTTCCTGTAAGAATATACTCAAACATAAAGGAAAAAATCAAGGCAAATAACCCTTATAGTATGTATAGAATTACAAATAAGAGAGACTACAAAGATTAGATAAATGTAAAAGATAAAAATACTTATCTGCACATGAAGATTCAGTAATTGTCCTTTTAGATTGTTTGAGAATGGAACATCTCCCCTCTAAATAAGATTCAAGTGGGAATGAAACATTGACTATTATTCCCCCCACAGTGTAAAATTTCCACTCATTCTTATATTGTTGAACAATTTTGTATCAAATATGACAACTCCTTTTCTAAGTTCCAACTTGCTCTTTTCGTTCATCGAAGGTCCAAACATTCATTTAGTTTAATAGTAGAAGCGAACATGTCCTTCCATTTTATCAAACTCGTCCACAATACGCCAATATCTTGATCAAGTATGATTGTGCCACATGAATGACTCTACAACACATACGTCAAGTTTCATTCATCAAGGAGAGACTCGTAGATTGTTCAAATGAATTCTTAAAAACTTCATTAACATCTCACAACAACTCAAATTTCTTACAGTAACTTCTGTAAATATAAGTGACATCATTTAGAAGTTGTCACTTTTTCATGATGTATACAGGGGGTAGGCCTATTAAAAACATAGTCACGAGGTATATTCATGAAGCATATTCCTCTTGACTGCTATGATTTATTGATCACTAAGGAATCCATCACAACATGGTTTACTCCCTTTGAATCAATATGATTGAGATCACCAAAAGTTGACTGAATCATACCATCTATTTGCTCCCTCTTTTTTAAGGTTGCTTGAAATGTCAAACTCACTCTTTATCTCAATCTTCCTCTTCTTTTTATAACATTCTCAGAGGAAAAGATCAAGGGACATAGCTTTCATAGTAAAATAAAATAAAAAGAGAGAAACTACTATAATACTCAATAATAATAATTTTGCATCAATCCGATCTAAGATAGATAAATATCTAATTTAAATATATATTCTCCTAAAGAAATATAAATCACTAATATTTATTATCCTTTACAAATCTCATATATTTATATATGAGAATTATAGTCTTATAAGCTATTTATCAAATTAATCATTAAATTATCAATGAGGAACACCTACCCTCATATATAGTAATTTATCAATTTAAAAACATCTATAATCAATGGTAAATATATAAAATCATATTTAAAAACAGTGAGGAAGGACTTAATGTATTTCTTATTCCTCCATACAGCTCGATTCCTAGAGAATCCATATCGTATTTTGTAGCAAAACCGAGTTGCAGAGGTAAATGTTTCTGGCCTGGCTAACGTATAGTAGATAGTATGGAGTAATTTGAAAAATAGTGGACTGAAAACATTCAAGTAAATCCATGTTGATAATTTTTCTTCTTTATACTATGTTACACTAATGTTCGAGGTTTTATTGTCATCTTGAACGGATGGAACTAGCGTTGAAATATTGTGTGTATATGTTCAATGGCATTCTATACTCGGCATCACATGTATACATAGAGCTTATACATTTGTTCTCATGCTGAAGGACATGATCTCTAATTCTCATAGCTTTCTAGATTAGTAAACAATTTCCTTTATGTATTCATCACTTTGATTAACATGAAGATATTTTATTAATTTTGGTACTTTCAACAGGATGTCACATACAATAATTAGTCTTCAAAACTTTAGGGTTATATCATTCTACAACCCTCTAAATCTTCTCACTGCGATATGGTGATGTCATCGTTATTTAGCAGCTTGCTCAATAAAATGCTTCGGAAATAGAGACACTCCCTTCATCTTTCAATAAATATATCTATTGTGGCAATTGGATATACAGATTGAATTCTTACAACATTATAAAGTTGTTGTGCGCCTCTATTTTATCAAATAAGTTGCGCTGGATATTATAGGATAGTCTTTGGGCTATGTAACTTCCACATGTATTCATTTTGTCATTGTTATATATCTACTAAATTTATTACTTAATGGAACTGTTCCACTGTAGTCATTGTTTGATGAAATAAATATTTGTAAGAATTTATACTCTTGCATGGTTGAATATATCATGACGGTGATTCTTGTGTGCATTCTTATTTGTACACAATATCAGTGCAAGTTCTGAACATTTCCTCATCGTTTGAAAGCTCTCAATCCATAATGCACCAATAAGTTGGCTCTGGATGCTTCACTAATGGCCTTTCTAATTTCAGAAAACACTTGCACACTTTCAGAATTAGTCCACATAGTGAATGCTCAAATTCAATGCAGATTTATGGACGATGATAAGATTTAAAAATGCTTTGAAGAATCCTCCTGCATTATTCAGCACCTTACAGTAGTGTTTGGAAGAATTCTTCTAAAGAATTTTGGTCCAATTATTAATGCAATCATATTTGATTTGGACGGTTCACATGTGTTTCAAACTTGTTTCTTTAATGTGTTCACTTGTATTAATCTACGCCGCTTTAGAATGGAATTTGCCTGCACAGGTTCAACCAGGCTCATAGTCAAAATGAGGCCCACGTAATTCTCCCTCTTCCTCTGCACTATGACCGCTGCACTCTCAACCAATGTGGCCTCAAGTCATGCAGATCAGAAACAAGACCATGAATCTCATCAAGCATGGTTTTGTTGATACAATCTGGGCTGTAAATAAATAGTGCTATCCTTATCTATAACTTCAAAGTCAAATTATTTCATATTGTTATTTCTTACATTTGCAGTCCTGATCGTTTCTGCAAATGTAGAATCATAGCCATTGTTATTGATGATCTCCAAATGCAGATTTCATATAAATATGAGAAGAGGAGACATGTCTCTGGTGTAATCATCATTTAAATAATATTATATTAACATGAATTTTATATATATATATATATATATATATATATATATATATATATATATATATATATATATATATATATATATATATATATATATATTGTTAACATGGATAAGTATATATAGGAAATGATGATTACCAATAACATAATGTATATCAGAGTGAATCAATCCGAATGAAGCTACAACTTTAACAGGAAGTGTTACAAGATTCAAGAAGAGTTGGCAGATTAACGGATTTCTGGATGATTCATTGATTAACAGAGGAACAAATGTGTTCCTTATAAAGAATTACAAGGACGTTGTTTCTAAAAGAAACAACGTAGACTGAAGACGGAATTAGAAACAAAACTAGAGACAGGATAGGAAACATTCCTATTTGGACTGAAGAAAAAAGAGACGGGATAGGAAACATTCCTATCTAGACTGAAAGACGGACTATAGACAAGTAGTTGACTATTATAGAAAGTATAAGATATTATCTTAATACCCTCCCTTAATGGTCAACGTACGGATGACGAAACATTCTGTGATAACTGAGACCCTCCCTGGATCTACAGAATGCTGAAACCAAGAAGCTTTGCCAGAAGAGTGCTATGACTCAAAATAAGTTGCAATTACAAAACTTCGTTTTTGTGGAAAAAATGGTAAAACCCAGAATCTCACACAACCTTGCGTATTACAGACAACTTGAAATGATTTTTGAGGAGAAAATCAACAAACCCAGAATCTCACGCAACCTTGCGTATTACAGACAACTTGAAATGATTTTTGAGGAGAAAATCAACAAACCCAAAATAAACAGAAATAGATTCAGAAGGCGAAAAATGCAGCTTCGCTTTGATCAGGACCCGGAGAAGTCGGACGTTGCGAACACCCAGAACAAGTTGATCGGTGTTTCGATATTTGAAGATTGCGATGATGCGCTGCTTCCAGGTTCCATAATTGCGACCATTGAATTTGGAATTATGTTCGAGTAGAATATTTGTCAGCGATTCCATGGCACGTTTTTCAATGAAAATCTGTGAAAATCTGTGAAGGCACATTTTTCGAGGCAAAAATACGAAAGACCCAGAAGAATCAGAGAATGACCCAGAAGAGAGCTCGAAAAACCCAGAAGGAATCTGCTGTCGCTTTCTGGATCCGCTGGCTCAAAAATCGAGGCACCCAAAAAAAAGGACAACCCAGTTGAGCCCTAGCTGAAAAAAGCTTGAAAAAACTTCAGATTTCTTGATAAAAAATGGCAGATTTTTCTTCAAGGATCGATGTGCATGGACGAATGGGGCTAGAGTGTGCTGAACAAACACAGGCAGACCCGAGTTTGGGAATTTCTCTAGGCCGAAACCCTAAGCGGGTTTTAGAGAAATTCAATAGAAAAAATTTTGAAAAAATTTAAACAAATAATTTCACGAAGAAATTATAAATTTTTTCGAAAAAATTCAAGTAATAGCTCTGATACCATGTTACAAGATTCAAGAAGAGTTGGCAGATTAACGGATTTCTGAATGATTCATTGATTAACAGAGGAACAAATATGTTCCTTATAAAGAATTACAAGGACATTGTTTCTAAAAGAAACAACGTAGACTGAAGTCGGAATTAGAAACAAAACTAGAGACAGGATAGGAAACATTCCTATCTGGACTGAAGAAAAAAGAGACGGGATAGGAAACATTCCTATCTAGACTGAAAGACGGACTATAGACAAGTAGTTGACTATTATAGAAAGTATAAGATATTATCTTAATAGGAAGTGGTCCATAGATTTGATCCATGAACTCTCAAAATAGTATAATTTAAGAACTCAAAATAGTATAATTTAAGAACTACAAAGATTTGAAACTACCATTCTAGTTGCCCCAATAGATGGCATTTTTAAAGACATGGATGTTTTGAAAAATCAGAACTAAACATGCTGGTAATTAAATGAATTAACACAATAACTCAAGAGTTTACCAAAGATGCCTTGATAGGGAAAAATCAACTTTGGTAATTACAAATGCTTGTCCATTTTTTATGGAATTAATATAAGAAGAACAGATGCTGTAACAATGATTGTTCTTCTACTACTCTAACAAGCCTCTACAAACTATGAACAATTATGTTTCGCAAATTCTTCTCTCAACATGATGCTAAAAATGTCCTCTCCACCACTAATTATAGTTATTGGTGATGTTGGAACGTCCACCAGACCATATCAGAATCCTCAAGAAGATGGAAATGGGAAGAACATTGTTTTGATTCAGTTTTGAGTTTTTAACAGTTCGGTCACTTCTGTGGGTGTAGATTCATATCAAAAATGTGGATTTACCCTTTTTTGTGAGCAAGTTTTCTGAATTTGTCATTTTATTTTTGTCTGTGTCTATTTCAGAAATTCAACTTATGTTTCAAGTTTTATTATTTTGATCCTTATGGATCACAGCTGCCATCCTAGAAAGGCTTTTGGTCTCACAAAATGATGAAGTACGGCTCTGATACCACTTGATGTAGTACGCTCTGATACCACTAACGAAGGGCCACACCACCCTTACCAACTCACAACCAAGAATGCAACAATATGAAGACAAAGAGAGATAAAATGCTTCCCAAGAAATTTTATTAAATTTGAAAATCCTTAGCAATTACAATAACATTTCTACAAGATCTCTCAAGATTCAATCCAAGCCCAAGCTAGTCCAGATCCACACTCTGGTAGAAACCTCCAAGATCTCAACTTGTGCTCGCAAGCCACCAAGCAACCTCTTTGTTTCTAAACCGCAGTCACTAGCTCTTCTCCAACTTTATCCAAGATCCAAGCGTAAACTGCCTCACATTCGGCACTCTGTCCACAGACTCAGGAAAACTCACTCTTCACTTCCTCCTTCTCTTTCACACCTTGAAGCCTTCCAAGCTTTCCAAGCTTCACCTTCCACAACTTTCACCTTTCCAAGCTTTCCTTCCAAAGCTTCTACTTCCCGAACTTCTCCTTCTCGAGCTTCTCCTTCTCGAGCTTCCACTTCTCAAGCTTGATTAGAAATGCTCATATGCTTTGCTTAAATAGGCACTTACCACCCAATGCATGACTTATCCACAACCTTCTAGAATTCCACCTACACAATATCCACAACCTTCTACAACTTCCATAACCTTTTACAATATCCACAACTTTCTACAATATTCATAACTTTCTAGAATTCTTCCCACACACCTCGATAAATGGAATGACAACCATTTATTTTTTATTTTTTCTATTATGCCACCTATGCACCTCGAAAATAGAAATCCCCTTTTCCTTTCTTTTCTCCTTTTTTCCCCTTTTTATTTTTTTTATTATTTCTCCTTTAATTTTCGTCACTTTCTCTCTCCTCCAGTTTTTTTTTTTTTTTTTTTCAATAATTTTCCCATGCAAGATGCTCCTGCATCACAAAATCTTGATGAGACACTATGTTCGGGAAGAGTTATTACACATTTTTAATCAGTAAATTGGACAACGGTGGAGCGTAATGTTTACTTATATAAGGTACAGCTTTATATATTATGGCATAATAAGACAAATTTCAGTGGGCTAATTTAAACTAATTAATAATAATTAAATATGCACCTTAATGAGAATGTATCACCACTAAATTGTAATGGGTGGTTGCATCCATCCTATGTTGAATGAAATTGCAAGTGTTGGAAAAGTATATCATTGGATATATGCTTTTGCATTTGGTAAATATCTGCATGAGGAAGTTGAGGTATGTGTTTGGAAGGAAAAGAGAATAGATTCAAAGCTAGTTTTTAGGAGTCCGTTAATCAGATAATGTGAGTTTTCTCAATGAAATGAATCAGACTTTTGTGGTGTCTTTGATTGGAAGGTTTTTCTTATCAGTCTCCATGTTCTGTGCAATTTTATCATTCTCTTTTAGTTTATTTTATTATTTGTGCAATGTTCAAATTCATATAATTAATGAATTTTTTTATGGCTAAACAATTCACCCTGGTTTTTCTAATAAACAAGTTGTATAACTATAGAATTTTCAAATATTCAATGCCTTATTGAATGCTACTGCCATGATTGCAGATGGGACATTGTAGTATTGTATGCTTATCATCCTCAGTTCATTCTTGCTAGGTGATAAAATCTTTTGTGTGAATTGACAAATTATAGTAACGTGTGGATTTTCTAATTTTCTGAACAAAAATATTCAACCACAAAATTAATGATTGCACTTAGAGCCAGCTAAGCTTTGACTAATCAACATGAAGTGGATGAGCTAATAATAATTTTCAAACATTTGCTATCTAGTGCTGAATGAATGCACATTCAATTTGTATATGTGAGGCACATAGTTGATACTACTTTTACCTGATAAACCTGATGATTTGAAACCTTTTTCAGTGAGTGGGAAATTTTACTGCTATTTAGGTCTAAAATGCTGGACAGTGTATACTTGCTCCTGAAGTATGTTTTGGTTGCAATGAGGTTATGTTAAATACTATTAGTTGACATTAGATTTGTATTTTATGTAAACTGGTAAAATGTGGTGAAAAATACTGTATCTTTGTCTATTCTTGGAAGAATATTAGAGTAGTAAACGTCTCTTTTTTGTTGACTCAGAGCTTGTGAGAAAGGCGGCACTTCTGCACCATAAGCTAGCAGGTTCTGATCAGGTTTACTTGTCAATCCTATCTACTAGCAACATTTCCTGTATACATGTATATATATTTTTTGTGTCGTTCTATTGAAATGTGTTTTTATGAGTAAAAGTTTGTTTGTGGATAGTAACTTTATTGTATAAATTGGTTCCATTTGATGGGAAAGGAGTTGCACTAAATTAGCCATTCGGTGCTGAGTCTGCTGACTATTTGGCTGGTTTGGTCTACAGGTTGATATTTCAAAAGAAATTCAGATGGAGCTAGAAGGATTTGATGAAAATTTGTTAAGTTTATGTGAGAAAATTGAGCAAGTGCAAGTCAAGGTAATCTCAGATAATTTCGATCTAAACAATTATTGTCCTGTGCATTGCTACATGCTGATTCAAAATAAATTTATATCAAGCTCAAATATATGCAGTGAAGTTGCCACTATTGAGAAACAGCCAGAATGTTTTCTATGGTTTTCTCTTGTGGAAATGGCTGAACTGTAATAAAATATGGAGATACTGACTGGTAACTAACAAACAATTAAATATTTAATATGTGACTATTGTTTAGTAGACACATACCTAAATAATCCTTGATATTGATAAATATCTACAAATGAACTGCAATTCATCATAATGTATCCTATTTTCAGTGAAATTTCTTAAGGTTTTTTCAGGTTATAGGCTCTATAAATCGTTGTGTGAATGCAGTTAGGAAAGGCAGAAGCATACTCACTCCATCCCGTCTATTAAGAGAAGGCTTTTTAACTATATGCTCCAGAGTTTCGGGGATGGGAGCGTTTCAGGGAACAAGGACGTGTTTCCAGTGCGCGTACAGTTCGAAGCCAAATTTTAGGGGGACGACAGGGGACAGCTATTAAATAAATACTAATAGGGAAATTTTAATTTTTTAATGTATAGAGAGAGAATTCAAATATGCATATCATAACAATGATAAACCATTCACCACAGACATTTTAGATGCTCAATACAATGATTACATACCAAATAACTAGATTCAGACACTTTCATGTAAAAATATGGCATAAATATAATAGCAAAATTGTCCAAAGGCTCCAAGCTTCATTCAAAAGATCAAAATGGCATAAAGAGAAGTTTAACTAAAATACTAAACAATAAAACTGTAAAACTAAACAATAACATAGACGTTCAACTTTGTAATCATATTTCCATATAAATCAAATCAATAATGATCTTCAAATGATATATGCCAAATATATGGCTGTCCTTTGGTAATCTAAGTCAAGATCAACATCAGAGCTAGGGTCTAAGTCACTGGAAGGGGTAGGCTGAGGGGTAGCTTTGCTACTGCTACTCTTTCTTCTTCTTCTTGCCAAGAATGAATGAAATGAAGAAAGGAAAGAGAGTTGGCCTTTTTAGCATCCAAAATAGGCTTTACAATTATTTATTTGATATTAGAGACCACGTGGGGCCCATCCATAACAAAATTAAAAAAAATGAACTTTTGCAATTCAGCTGACGTTTTTAAATTTTTGGGAATTCGGAGACGGATTTTGTTACTAGCCGACCATCCCCAATACCCGGCTCCATCCCTGAGTTTCGGAAACTTTTCGTTCTTGCAAAAGGAAACATCCCCTTTTGGGGACAAAATTGGCACGGATTGGGGATGTTGAAAAACTGTACCCGCGTCCCTTGTGATGGATCCCTAATTTTTAGGGTCTTCATTTATGCACTATCTTTAAATTTTTAAGTTTTGCCTCAAGGGACATTTTGTAAATTTGATGAAGTACACCAAATGTTAAGGATTGTGCATCTGGAAAATGAAGAGGAAAATGGTTATGAAACAGGGGCAAGTAATAATCTGCAGCTGGAATAATTTAGCGATCAACCAAGCCTAAGCAATGGAATTCTTGATGACGAGTTTGAAAGTTTGTTAAATGATGTTGATAATGCCCTACCTATTTGTACATTATCTAATGAACCTTCATTCTGGTAATGCCTAACAGATTAGAAGAGAGCTATAGTTGTCAATATTATGCAGTCCAGATTGCAGATGAAAATAGTGACTTCATTCAATATAAGGCAGTGATACCAGCGAGGCTGGAGTGTGCAGATAAATCTTAAAAATATCCCAAATTGGATCGATGCCAGTCTAATACACACGTCGGGACTCAGAGCTATTTATTTATTCCTGTCACTGTCAGAGAATTGCAGAGAAAACAAGTTTTGCAGTAGCAGATAAATCTTTTTAAAAAACTAATACCAAGACACGGCAAAACTATTATATCTGAGTCACTCCACGTCACCTGATTAATTATTATTTACGAAGGGGTGTGATTTATTTTTATAAGGAAGTGACTTTTGAGTTAGAAAAGTCACATTCTTTTAAATATTCTCATATAAATAATAATAAGTGGTAAAATGAAAATTAAGAGACATATTTGGAGAAGATATTAAAAGAGATATATTCATGTCTTGTAAGGGAATTGTAATATTAAAGCATGACTTTAATATAAATTTATATATATTATACTTCAATAATAAATAAAAGGCCTTTTTGTTCATGTTTATTCAAAGCAGAGAGATTTAAAATTATGATTAAGATTTGTCCTTTACGATCAGTAAGAACTTATGCACTGGATTTTTCCCACATTCTTTGTACGATTATTAGGGATAGGCATGAAATATATAGTGTTTCCTCATCTCTGTTTAACTGGGCTTTTTGCCAAAGAAATTAAAATTCCTTTTAGACTAACGTTGAATTGTATACAAGAATTATCTTTTGCATTTGGAGTATAGTGATAATTGATGATATTTTAAATAAATATTGTCTCATAAAGTTGTACATAGTAATTTTGTTGTGGTTGACTCGGTTGCCCGGATAAGTTATTAAGTAGAGGCACTGGTCTTTTAAAATCATTGAAATATAATTATTGGATTTATAGTTGAAGTCAGAAATCTATATCTTTCTTCTTGCAAGCATCTAATCTATTATTGATAAATATTACACAAACATTCAACCATTTCAAGCAATCATATCACAACACATTGATTGAGTTCGAGGACCTTGCCAGCCTAAGAATTCACAAAGATTTAAATTCGCTATAGAAAAGCTTTGAACCATGTGATCGGTTTTGAAGTGAAGGGTCACCCACCTAGGTGTAGCGAAGCCTGAAGCACAGGGGAATATGAATTATTCCTGTTTGTTGGCTAGAACTAATTTGGGATCCTATTGGAGAATTGGAAAGCTCTTGCATTTCCAATTTGTGGTTTTGGGAACCAACACCGAGTACGATATGAGGACGGAAATGGGGTTCCAGGCTTGGGGACGTGTCCCCGTGGAGCACAACTTTTTAATTATTGAGATATAACTTGAAATGCTAGTTAGGAAATGATGTTTTAGTATAACATACCAAATTGAAAAACTTGAACTTAGCAAAATTGCAATATGAACAAGAACGATTGAACATTCAACATAGTAACATAGTACATACCCAATAGTAACATTAAAAAATCAAAATTCATATAAAAATTCAAGTACCTATCTTGGCGGCAGTGTGGTTGTAGAATGGTGGAGGTGGGGGTACTTGGGTACGTAGTGTAGGGACATCTTGGGGATGGGTACTTCAAGCTTTTGGGGGAGGAGTGCAAGTCCTCGGGTTTTAGTAGTATCTATATACACACACATACATACATAAAGATACATAGACAATATGTGCAAATATACGCATATGTATTTGTATGTATACGTATTTTTGTGCATGTAACAAAGCCTAAAATAATTTGACAACTTAAAAATTTGTTTGATTTTTATTTGAAATGCATTTTTTTGGCAAAATTTAATGAGAAGATGCATCCAATGAATAAATAATTGAGTACAAAAATGAAACAGGCTGAGTCTAGATATATTTGATTGATTTAAATGCAAATTGGGTACAAAATGACAACCTCATGTGGAATGCTGATGGCTAGTAGCCTGATAGTCCGAAGCAATATTAAAATAGAAAATTGTTTTTGTAAAACTGTAAGTAAATACAACAGTAAAACAGTTTGCATCTTCTTATTCCCAACTCTACTAAAGACTAAGGGAGAAGTAGAGGTTCTAGTCCTAGGAGTCTGCTGTGGCTATGCCTCCTTTCTCGGCATGACTAGTCATGGCTTGACTTCCATCTTGGATGTAGATGCGTTTGGCACTAGTGATGACTCATCATCATCCTTAACCTCCTCACCCTCCTCAACATCATGTAGTGTGAATTCAAATCCACCCCCTCCTCCATAGCTCACCTCTCCAAATCATAGATCTCATCTTTTGTGAAATTTGAACAATGAATGTTGCTGCTGTGAAGTCACTTGCCAGACATTAATAGATTTATCTTATCTTTCTTGTGTGCAATCAAAGATTATGTTGCACAGAGACAAGGTCTCTGAAATTTGAGGTGATTCTGGGTTACTTGTTCCTTTTTATCATGTGGATGGCCTCAAACAAGCTCCAAATGCATCCCAAGCTTTAAAAAAAGCACATAAAAAAGTTTTAGAACTCACTTTTTTGTGTCTTGAGCCTTGTATTATATAGCATGATTGAGTTTTTTCACAAAAAAACTCGGTAGTTAATGACATAAATACTCGCCAAGCATAAAAATCTGCATTTTTTTTGTCTATGTGTGTACGTGTGTCTATAACACACACACACACACACACAGAGGCATATATCTTGCTTATTTTGCATGCTTGATGTTCAGGTTGTTTTGAATACAGTCCTTTATCTTTGAGTCTTTGTTTTAAATTTGGATTTTGTAGATATTGTTTTTTAACTGGTTTCTTAATGTGATATGGTAGCTCCGATTCTACTTTTGGATTGCTTTTCTCCTTGTATCCGGGACAAGAAATCTGCAACCACATTTTCTTGACTAGGCTTATCAAGTATAGTGACATCAAATTCTTGTAATAAAAGCAACCATCTAATAACCCTACCGGTTACTACAAGTTTATTCATCAAAAATCGAATTGTTGAATGATCAATATGAACAAACACCTTATAACTAGTAATGTAGTGCCGAGATTTATTAATGGCATAAACAACAGCTAAAAATTCTTTTTCAGTTACCGTATAATTTACCTCAGCACCAGTGAAGTTCTTGCTAATATTGTAGATTGAATAGAAGAGGTTATCTTCCTTTTGTCCAAGTACTGCTCCCATTGAAAAGTCAGAAGCATCAGTGTGAATATGGAATGGTAATTCCCAATTAGGACCTCTGAGAACAGGAGTAGTTACCAACTTGGTCTTAATGGTTTCAAAGGCCTCTTGACATTCGGGGGTCCAGGTGAAAACAACATCTTTAGCTAGCAAGGCAAATAGAGGAGAAGCAATCTTACTGAAGTTTTGAATAAATCTCCTGTAATATCCGGCATGACCAAGGAAACTCTGAACATCTTTTTGTGTCAAAGGTGTGGGGAGGTCTTGAATTATTTGGATCTTTTTGGGATCAACTTCTATTCCTTTTGATGAGATTAAATGGCCTAAAACAATTCCCTCTGTCACCTAAAACAATTCCCTCTGTCATCAACATATGACATTTCTTATGGCTTAGAGACAAATTAGTGTCGATACATCGCTTGAGCACTTTCTCTAAGTTGTCTTTAGCTTCATCAAAGGATTATCCATGAACAATAAAATTGTCCATATAAACTTCGACACAATCATTAACTAGATCAGCAAAGATACTCAATACTGCACGTTGGAATGTTGCAGGAGCATTACATAACCCAAAAGGAAGAACATTGTATGCAAAGGTTCCTCATGGGCAAGTAAAGGTAGTTTTGTCCTAATCTTCTGGGGCAATGCGGATTTGATTGTACCCGCTAAATCCATCCAAGAAGGAAAAGAATCGCTTCCCTACAAGAGTAACCAAGACTTGATCAATAGAGGGTAATGGAAAATGATCTTTCTTAGTAGCTTTATTCAAAGCTCGATAATCAACACAAATAGGCCACTTACCATTTTTCTTTGGAACGACAACCAAAGGAGATATCCACCTGCTGTCTGAAATTGGATAAAATGAAACCAACATTCAAGAGTTTTTGGAGTTCCTCTTTGACAATATCACGCAAGGCAGGATTGAGTCAGCGCTGTGGTTGTTGAATTGGCCGATTTCCTTCTTCAATGTAAATGTGATGGGTACAAGTGTCAGGATGAATACCTCACATGTCTTGATACTCCCATGCAAATGCATCTTTGTGTTCTTTAAGCATACTTATAAGATCCTTAACCTGGGTTGGTGTTAATTGTGGATTAATATTGAGGCTATGCTCGGGTAGGATTTCCATAGGTTCTGAGGATGTAGGTTTGGATGATGTTTCAGGTTTGTCTAAAGACAATAATGGGCTATACAAACATTGATGTGATAGGAGCTGATGTAATGTGAGGAAATGTTGAATAGATCTGGGATTGTCAACTAAAGGAAAATTCCCGAAAGGACAGTCAACAGTTGCATGAGAGGGAAAAACCATAGTTTCTAGGATATCATTAGACTCATACCCATTTTGAAGAAAGTTTACTAAGATGGCCTCATTAGTTTACTAAGATGGCCTCATTAGTTAGGTCTTCAGAATACTGTACCTGCTCAATGGTAAGGACTGCAACATAATTATCTGAATCACTACCGACCCATGTTGGGTCCTCGGTATCCAATAATGGTTGAGCAGGAGGATATAAGGTCAACTCTTTTGTTTGCTCACCATTAGAAATAATCATGTTACCTGACCGATAATTAATGTGGGCATTGGCTGCTGCTAACCAAGGCCTTCCAAGGATGAGAGGACATTCCTCCAACTTAGCTTTGGGTTTAAGGATCATGAAATCGGTTGGATAATCCCAACTATTAATGGAAATAATGACATCTTCTATAACCCCTTTTGGTCTGACTAAGAATCGATCAGCCATTTGAAGCACTGTAGGAGTAGGTCTAAGTCCCTCTAAGGATAATTTTATTTTTGTTTCATTTGTCATTACATTTATAGCAGCACCTAAATCCACAAGTGTATTAGGAATAACAATTGTACCGATACTTACCTGGATGACAGGACTGCCAGGATCTGCATATTTTGGAATGCTGATATTTCCCAACATTAATTTTGCAAGTTGTCCGATAACTTGAACAGTTTTTGGATCCTTCTTTTTCTGGCGTCGGGTACATAATTCCCGTATTGTCTTGTTGTATACTGGCACATCTTTAAGAGCTTGCAAAAAAGGAATTTTTATATTAATATTGCGTAATTCATTTAAAATATCAAACTCAGAATGTGTTGGTTCTTTAGGCTCTGGCTTATGAATGAATCGATCGAGAAAGGGTGGTTCTTTTTCTAACTCCTCATCAGGTTCATCTGGGACCTCTGTGATAGTAGGTCCTTTAAGAGCTTTCCCACATCTGAGGTGTACACCATCCAACTCAACTAAGTTAACAGGATAAGTGGGCAAATTAGTCACTTCACTATGATAGATTGGTTGAGGAGGTTTATTATTGGGATTTGGATTTGGTTGAGTTGGCATGGATGTGGGTTTAGGCGGTTGTGGTGGATTTGAAGCGGATTTGACGAAGATGGAGGTATGGGAGGAAGAAATTGTTGAGGTTGTTGATAGGGGCTTATTATTGGTGGTGGAGAAAAAGATTGTTGTGGAAGATAGGGTTGCGTATAAGGTTGTGAAGGTAGATACGATGATTGTGGGGGTGGATACGAAGGTTGTGGCCTCCATGTTTGATGCCATGGTTGCGTACTAGGTTGAAAACTTTGGGGCCATTGTGAATAAGGTTGAGGTTGTTGATAACCTCCATACCATGGACCTTGGTTAGGGAATTGCTAAGGTGGTTTGGAAAAGTATTCATTAGAGAACCCTCTAGGTAAAAACTGGCATCGTGGAGCCATATAATAAACCGGTTCTTTGGTATATTCCATAGGAATCATCCCTTTAGGAAGAGGTCGTAGCGTTGAAGTCTTACCAGCTTCCTCGAGTGATGCTACATGGGTTCGATTATAAGGGCAATCTTTTGGTCCATGCTTCTTACGACATGTTGGACAATATATTGCCAAGGCCTTTTCAGCTTCCTCATGTTTCCTGCGAGAATACGTGTCAATTTATTTGCCCATATGATTTAATAAGTCAATTTTAAGATCTTCAAGTAAATTACCAATTTCACGTTTAGAAATACTTGATGTATTACCCATGGTGGAAAACTTGCTTGAATTCCCGCGAATAGATCGATGAGACCGCGAATAGTTCCTGCATATATCGCAAATATCTTCAAATGACATTTTAGAAATATCACCTTTTCCAATCAAATTTAAGGCATCCATGGTTTCATCGTGAATCCCTCTTAAGAAAAGCATCTTGATGGTTTCTGAAGTTAAATCAGGACGTCGTGAGCGTTGTAAACTAAAGGCAAAACATTCCAAGAAATCTTCAACTGACTCTTCTTCTCGTTGAGTCATGCGAAAGATTTCATCCCATACTTCCTTGGTCTTATAGTACTCCTGATATTTGGATAGAAAGGCATCTTTCATTTGGTTCCATGTTCTAATGTCCCTGAGACTCAAACCATCGTAATGCAGCATCCTTTAAAGTAGCTGGAAATAGCTTTAGTTTTTGTGCATCACTTTGATAATCATAGCTATTACAAAGGACATCAAATTCAAATAGGAACATATCAGGATCTTTGGAGTTTGACCCTCTAAATATGGGAAGTGCGGAGTGAGGGATATTTTTCATAGGGGCATCATTTGCAGGAGGCTGAATAGGGAACTCAAAGATCATATTGTGTTGAACAATTTCATTCCTATTGTTTCCAGCATTATTTCCTCTTACATTGTTGTTTTCGACATTGCCAGCCAGGACTCCTTCCAAAACTTTGGTTGCCCAAGGGTAAAATATGTTTTAAAGGGTTGTTCCTGAGGTTTTGGAGGCTCACTACACCTAATCTCGTATGACTTTGCACACTGTTCAGCAATTTCAGAGGGTGTAGTAGGAGAGGTGAATTGAGAAGATGGCTGGATTTTAACTTCACCTCTTGGTTTGATTTCAATAGTTGATGGATTTTTCTCTTTTTGTGGTTTTTGATTCTTTAAGCTAGCTACGGATTCCTTCTTAACAAATCTACCTTGACTATCTCTAAGCCTATTCATGCACCTAAATGATTTACTGCAGTGGAAACCAAGGTACTATCCTAAGCAAGGTCGACAATTGCTCAAGATTTCTCAAGGGCTCACTATTCCTATCTTGACTTATTATAGTTTCAGGCCTTTAATATCTCTCCCCGGCAACGGTGCCAAAAATGTTGGGTAAAACTGAGGTTCAGCTTGATGGTATATGATTGAATCAACAATACCCTAAAAATGTTAATCCAGGATTCGTAAACTCGTGAGAGATATAATGGCTATTTGCACAAGGGGTGAAGATAATAAATCAAGAGGTTTATGAATGCAATTATTACTTGCTAATGAATTGAACTGTTCAAATTACCACACATCTAAGATTACTTTTGCAAATAGATTCTAATCTAAAGTTCACACTTAAACAATTGAACACAATGTCTTTATAAATGCTATGAATGTTATTAACACACCTCTAAACAATTAATCACAAATACTATTAACACTCCTCTAATTAATCACTATATCTTTACGAATGCTATTACAAAGTTTTGTCTGATTAAAAGGTTGGTCTGATTTTACTTGGATTGCGACAGGAGGTTTAGTGGCGGCAGGAGGTTGTTTACAACGAACTGGTTCTAATATAGAGTGCGGTAGGAAGTATGATAAGAGTAGCAGGAAGTATGATTAGTGCGATAGGAAGTATGATAAACAAAAACAGGAAGTGGTTCAGTAAATGAATGTAGATTTAAGCAGTAGCAAAGCAATGATATATAATAAGCAAAACAGATATGAATGCTTCAGCCAACTACTTCATCGGACAATTAAATCCTTGATTAACAATAACAGACATTATATAGATTAACAAACATACATGCAATGAATTCAGATAATTGAGAAATATGTAAATACACACATTCAATTTAATCTACAGAAAGATGCATAAAATCAATCAATGCTGAATACTCACAAAATAAACTAAAGTGATCTCACCAAGTTCCCCGAGAGGGGGCCCTCCTCTGGTTCACAGGGTGAGAGATATCTAAACAGAAGCTTCACGTTCTTAATATCACAGGTTTTCAAAGATAATATAAAGAGAGTATTTTTCATATATCATCTGTTATATGTCTTGCAATTAACATTCACTTATGTAGACTTAATATGTTTTAACCGAATCAACAACTAAGCTGGAATGACCGACAGCCTATTCCCTGAATGTAGATGATGATTTGTTTTGGCCGCTGGCCATATAACTGTTTACAAAACAACTTGACTGAAATAACATATGGCCAATAACTACTTTGTTTAGCCGTTCAGAACTACTTGCCTAATAATATAACAAAACTACAGCTTCCAAAACTATTCTTTCAACTAGACAGCTAACTCCATACCCTCGCATCCTTGGTTCCTGTAGCAAATGAGCCAAAATATATCAATTTTATGCATTAACCTTCCACTCTTTCAAGAAATAATTCAAATCTTAAGACTTTATCAAATGCATTATATTCTTTAATAATTAATGGCATAACAGGGGTTAGGACAAGCTTAAGACAAGGCAAAAATGTATAAAGAATATACAAAAACAAAGCAGTTTGCACACCCATCACCTCTCCCCCTAGAATGGTGTCATCCACTAATTGTTGATGGGAGAAGATCAAGGGACCAGAGGAAGGTTTAAAGCCCACAAATTCGCCTCTGCTCCTTTTGTCATGAATAAGCCTCCCAGGCCTTCAGCCAGAATGATAAAGAGGATAGGTGAGAGAGGGTCGCCCTGCCTAAGCTCCTTGGTAGATTTAAAGAAGTCAGAGGGTGTCGTATTAACCATGACCGCAAAGGAGGGGTGGAAATCAGTTGAGAAAATTCTTTCTAACTTAGGCATTGAAACCAAAAGCTTCCAGAATTTTATCCAAGAACCCCCAGTCCACCCTGTCATAGGCCATTGATAGATCAAGTTTGAGCAGAAAACCCTCCTGTTTACCTTCCTCTAAGGAATGGATCACTTCATGAACAGCAATGATGGAATCCAGGATTTGTTTGCCAGGTACAAATCTCTCATTTCATTTGTTTGACAAATAGGCTTCATTAGGTTGATTTTATCACAGAAACAGCACAAGAAAGAGAGTAAATAACACAAGAAATACAAGACACAACATATACCCTGGCAAAACCCTCCAACTTGAGGGGAAAAACCTAGCCACACCAAAACATTGCTTTTGTGATTAATAATAGAGTCTGAATACAATGCTCACAAACTGAAATAATGATAACTCCTCCGAGTCTGCAGGTACTTAATAATCAATACATAAAATCCTCTCTACAATGATATTGAACCTGCAATGCCTATACTTCACACAGAAAAACTTCAAATAATGACAATGGATGCTTTACACAATAATCACTGCAAGAAGCACATCTAATAAATTGTAGATGTAACCCACATGATGAACGCATGAGAGAATATATATTTGATCATCACCAAAAATGACTAAAGGTAAAAGAATGCTGAATGTGAACATCTGTAACTGATACAAGAATGACCTGCCAATTATAACCCGCAATGGTCGAAGAATAACCACTGCAGCAGAAACAAGAATGACCTCCACATCACACAAAAGATAGTGCCTTCAAGTTTTGTCTTCTGTGAATTTTTAGTGACTCTATCGTGACTATTCAAAGTCTCCATCACATAGAATTTGAAACAAAAGACTGTACAATACCTTAGACCATCGAAACACGTGAAAGAAAGAATCGCTGGCAATAGAATGGACAGAAGAACAGCAACTATATTCAATTAATAATAAATATCATATACGGCAGAGAAATCTCCTGAATCGCCAACACTTCAAAATGCATCAGCAAGTGGATGCTGAGGGTTCAACCTCAATTTAGCTGGAGGATACCGTTTTAAGTTTGAGAAAGGAGCTAGGGAAGACTTGGAAAATATCTATTCCAAACATAGGTTTAATTTGAACTTTGTGCTAAGCGATTGTGATTTTTAATGAAACATAAGTAAAAGGCTTGAATTGCTTCTTAGAGGTGACAGATACGATTGGAATTAAGTTGATCTAATGTTTTATACTTCAAACTATCATCCAGAGTTGGTTCCTCTTGAACTATGTGGCAGAATCTGTACTTTATTATGGTGATACAAATTTAGATAGAAGTGTCTTTCAAAACAAAAAAGCAGCAGGTTGCTTGGGTTTTATATTTCTTATCAATGTTTTCGGTTTTATGCTTAGCTTCTAATTGTTTGTTCTGATTGATGATAATGTTATAAGAAGATTCATGTATTTTGGGTGCGAAATTCTGCTATATGGATTATAAACTCCATTTCTTCATAAAAGCACATTTCATCTTCTGCCACATTCTTAAAAATTACTTCCATTTTTGCTTAAAAAGAATTGTCAATGTAGATGTTGGCATCCTCCATTAGCTCAGAAAAACATAGCCATTTTCAAACTGAATCATCCGACTCACAGATAAGCACAATTTAACCTTACTTAAGGAAGGCGTGATCTGATTACGACCTAGGATCTAGGCAATTATATACTAGTGAAAATTGCATCAAAGTGTACAGATACTCAATGCCTAATCTTTAATTAAAAAGACATCAAATATTAAAAATGACATGATCAACAGAAAGAGAGAATTAATATCACCAGATATAAAGAAGAAAGGGAGAGCATGAGAGAGAGAGAACCGATTTGATTTCGGAATTCATCCGGCTAAGCGGACTACGTCTCTGGGTCTAACTCAAATGAGTGACCGATGTATAATTGATGCTCCAAAAATTGATTACAACATGCTGTAGTCCATCCACAGTCACAACACAAATCTCGACTTGAACCACTTGCCTACAAGCTCTCACAGTGCAAGACTGGTTACTGAAGAGCAGAGAAGACTTTGCTTGAAAAGACGTTACTACAGAAACAGAACATCACTATATCTCATTCTCCTTATTCCTCCTACAAGAATTCATCTTGCCTAGAGAAACCCTCACATTCCTTTTGGAAAAATGCACAATGCATTAAAAAATGCCCTTGGAATGACTCCTGGAAAATGGCTCCGGAAAATCCCCAGGAATGCCTAGGAATAATCTCCTCTGGAATCGCCTATTCAGAATGGCCACAAAATTGGAATGAATGGGAAACCGAGATGATCATAAGAAAAGCCCCCCCCCCCCACCCCCCCTCTCTTTATATACAAAAATTTAGCCTAAAATAAGCTATAACAAAAACATATAAAAATAGGGCTTATTAATTAATTAGATTATTACCCCCTTTGGCCTTTTATAAATTTTGCCCTAAACCAATTTTGGGGGTCGAAATCCTAACAAATAACAAATAAACCTATTTTTAAAGGGGGGCAGTTTTGAGGATAAAGTTTAAAATTAATGTTTGCCATATATATACTAAGCGCCGCGAATGGCGCAGTGACAGTTAAATCTTTTTAATAGGGTGCCGGTCGGGGGTTCCAACCCTGCCGGTGGCCCTCTCTCTCCCCAATTTTCAGTGGGGATTGTTTAAATAGAAAAATGCGCCCATGGGTATTTGGAGACAGCCAGCGGCTCAACGGCCACCGGCCAAGTTTTAGGAACAGTTGGTCGTGGGTTCGACCCCAACGACCTCCGCATGCACATTTTTTTATCAAAAATGAATATTCACCCCTTCCACCATGCAGAACATACCAAAGGCTGCCACGTCAACTTGCCAAGCTAACTCTTAAGGTGCCACGTGGGCTTCCTTGCCATACACGTGGCACCACATTTTTTTGCCATGTAATGCCATGTCACTGACATGTGTTGTTGCTGCCACATCACCCTTTGACTGCCACATCATGTGATCTGCCATGTGTCATCATCTAATTAGCTTGCTGACGTCATCGTACAGACTTGCCATGTCATCAGTCATTTTAGTCAACCAACTTCGACCAAGCATATCTTTTGCATATGAGCTCCGTTTTCGACGAAACAAACGTTTCTGGAAAGCTCTCGACGAGACCTTCGCCTTGATGCCATTTTCAACCAATTTGGTGATGGTCAAAATTTCATGCCTATTTTTGGTACTCGAGTTTGACCCAACTTTGACTAACCATAACTTGAGCATACTGACTCCTTTTTTGCCTGTTCAAGTTGCGTTAGGTCTAGAATTCCGAGGACTTCAATCTGACGCCGGTTGCTAGAGTTTTGGGGATACTTCAAATTTTGATGAAAAATATCCCTTGGATCAAGCCTCCCCACTGAAAAAGGCTTTTGGTCCGCCAAAAGCATATACAATTGAACCTTTAGCTTCTTGGATACAGAGCTTAGTTCTGTTGCCATTTTTGTAGCTTCACTGCAATGCTTACATTTGACTCGTACTTGAGTCACACTAGGACTTCTTGAAGAAAAGGAACGTAGTTCAAACGGAACTTGACAAACCATAATGTAAGAAGAAAAATTGAGCATGATAATCCTGTCACTTAGTGCTTCTGACGATGGTAGTTCACGTCTGCATTCCAGCCTAGTCACTTTTCATGCTCCTTCCTTGCAAATTGCACGAGCGATGGTAACAAAGCCTCAGCTTGAAACATTCCTTCACCTTTGTACTTTGGAAAAGTTGACTAAAGGCGTCACCATAAAGCTCCAAATAGTTGCATATGCATCAAGGTCATGATAAAGACCCGAAGGAACATTGGTCACCAACTGACCATCTTTAACGGAGTCATAAAGTGAAGAACTTTAAAGGCATTAGCTAGCCGTTCTTTGCAACTCGGAATCACAATAGTTGTAATAGGTGCTTCTTCTGAAGAGCCTCGCACCAAACAAATTCTGTAATAAGAAGTTCAAAGTATTTTCCTTTTTGGATTACAAGAGATATGGCTTTTAATAGCCGTACAAACATCTCATCCCTAGGATTATACAACTTCATTACATACAAATTTATTTAGAGTCATATACTCATAAACACACTAGCTTTCTATCAACATTTACCCTACTAAAAAGGTAATACCCACAAAGCTGATATTTCTAGTTAGCTGAAAATTGTTCTTAACTCTTGCGGAGTTGTTCAATGGAACCTCCCTTCTAGGGTTTCTCACTGCTCTATTGCGCTTCCACTAGGATTGCTTCAAGAGTGGTAGAAACTATTGGTGCTGCTTCAGGAGTGGAGGAAACTACTGGCACTGCTCTTGCCTTAGTCTCTTGCATGGTGGTGTCAGGTACCACCTTGATTCCTTGTCTGCTTTGGGCTGACTGGATTCTGCAACGAACTTAGGGAATTGTCGAAGTTCTGGGTGCAACTTCTAGCACTTCTCTATCCAATGGCCACTTATCTGACAATGGCTGTAGAAGTTTTGGATCTTTTCAGGTGTCTTGACCTTCTTCTTCATAGAAGACTCAGCCTCAACATGGTCCAGAGAATTTGTCTTCGACAAGGCTTTAGAGTTCTTGTTAGTTTCTCCGAATCCCAATCCTTGCTTTCGTGGCCTCTGCTTTGCCTCAATGGGATGGGTAATGCCTTGGTCATGGATACCCAGGCCTTTGCCACTATATCCCATTTTGGACATTAGTTTATTACCGATGCCCTTAGTGTGCTTTTCAAAACTCCCAATAGAGTGATGATCAGGTTCCTACTTCTTTTTTGATGCAGAAGATGCCTCTATCCAACCACTGTGGTTGTTAGGGGCTTGAAACTGTCGCAAGTACTCCATTTGTTCGCAAAAAGCACAGTGGCTCGCATTCTCCTTTGAGCCATAATTAGCCCATCTGCCATGGCCACAAGGGAATTCTTACTTTGGCAAAGACTTCACAGCTGATGATGCAAACATACTTCCACGAGGGGTGAGTGGAGAGTATGAAGAAGTTCCTTTTGATCGTGGGCTCAATGCCCACATGCCAACACTTTCTGAACGAAGAGGACTTCTTCCACTATGCTCCCTTCGGAACATCTCATGCAAGCTTTGCTTTTCCCGATTAGCCTCCTCTAGAAGCCTTCGGAGATTTGCATTCTCTAATCGAAGCTGGTGATTAGCTTCTTCCAATTCTTGGATTCTATCATCTTCTTCTCGACAGCCTTGAATGAGTAGTTCCACTTTCTCTATGATGGAGTGAATACTCACCATCATAGATGGAGTTAATTCCTCCCTTTCTGGTGTCATCGTGAAAAAATACACCTGCAATCACTTCATATACAACTTTCCAAACTGGGCTTTGATACCAAATTTGATCTGATTACGACCTAGGATCTAGGCAATTATATACTAGTGAAAATTGCATCAAAGTGTATAGATACTCAACGCCTAATGTTTAACTAAAAAGACATCAAATATTAAAAATGACATGATCAACAGAAAGAGAGAATTAATATCACCAAATATAAAGAAGAAAGGGAGAGCAAGAGAGAGAGAGAACCAATTTGATTTTGGAATTCATCCGGCTAAGCGGACTATGTCTCTGGGTCTAACTCCACTGAGTGGCCGATGTATAATTGATGCTCCAAAAGTTGATTACAACATGCTGTAGTCCATCCACAAAGTCACAACACAAATCTTGACTCGAACCACTTGCCTACAAGCTCTCACAGCGCAAGATTGGTTACTGAAGAGCAGAGAAGACTTTGCTTGAAAAGACATTATGACAAAAATAGAATATCATTATATCTCATTCTCCTTATTCCTCCTACAAGAATTCATCTTTCCTAGAGAAACCCTCACATTCCTTTTAGAAAAATGCACAATGCATTAAAAAATGCCCTTGGAATGACTCTTGGAAAATCCCTAGGAATGCCTAGGAATAATCTCCTCTGGAATCGCCTCTTCAGAATGGCTGCAAAATCGGAATGAACGGGAAACCGGGATGATCATAAGAAAAGCCCCCCCCCTCTTTATATACAAAAATTTAGCCTAAAATAGGCTATAACAAAAACATATAAAAATAGGGCTTATTAATTAATTAGATTTTGTATTACCCCCTTTGGCCTTTTATAAATTTGGCTTGAAACCAATTTTGGGGGTCGAAATCCTAACAAATAACAAATAAACCTATTTTTAAAGGGGGGCGGTCTTGAGGATAAAGTTTAAAATTAATTTTTGCCATATATATACTAAGCACTGCGAATGGTGCAGTGGCAGTTAAATCTTTTAATAGGTTGCCGGTCAGGGGTTCCAACCCTGCCGGTGGCCCTCTCTTTCCCCAATTTCCAGCAGGGATTGTTTAAATAGAAAAATGTGCCCATGGGTATTTGAAGACAGCCTGCGGCTCAATGGCCACCGACCAAGTTTTAGGAACAGTTGGTTGTGGGTTCGACCTCGCCGGCCTCCGCATGCACTTTTTTTATCTGAAATAAATATTCGCTCCTTCCGCCATGTGGAACATATCGAAGGCTGCCATGTCAACTTGCCAAGCTAACTCTTAAGGTGCCACGTGGGCTTCCTTGCCATACACGTGGCACCACATTTTTTTGCCATGTAATGCCACGTCACCTCTGACTGCCACATCATGTGATCTACCACGTGTCATCATCTGATTAGCTTTCTGACATCATCGTACGGACTTGCCATGTCATCGGTCATTTTCGTCAACCAACTTTGACCAAGCATATCTTTTGCATACGAGCTCCATTTTCGACAAAACGAACGTTTTTGGAAAGCTCTCGACGAGACCTTCCCCTTGATGCCATTTTCAACCAATTTGGTGATGGTCAAAATTTCATGCCTATTTTTGGTCAACCCCTAATATGCCTATTTGACCACGACTTTGACCGGGCATAACTTTTGCGTCTGGGCTCTGCTTTTGACGAAACGAACATTGTCCGAAAGCTCGTGACAAACCCTTCAGTTTGACGCCAACTTCGATTGATTCCGGAGAGTTTGAATTTTGGACTTTTTGTCGGCCTTTGTACCCGAGTTTGACCCAACTTTGACTGACTATAACTTGAGCATATGGACTCCTTTTTTGCCCGTTCAAGTTGCATTGGGTCCAGAATTCCGAGGACTTCAATCTGATGCCGATTGCTGGAGTTTTGGGGATACTTCAAATTTTGATGAAAAATATCCCCCGGATCAAGGCGGGATGCTGAACTTCGAGTTGCAGTCGGGAACAAGTCCAGTATCAATCTTTCTGTTGTGTATAATTTGAGCAAGCAAACAGATTTTTCTGATCAAGAAAACATCCAAGGTCATCCAAGTGGAAGTCTTGGACAAATATATGAAGATTTCACTTTTTTTAGTATATTTTCTGTGTTTTTTAATTTTACATTTTTTTGAGTTCCTTTTTAGTGGAATTTGGTGAGGTCAATTTATTATTTCGTGACCTGAGCTTTCCAACACATGTGGACTACCAAGTTTACAAGTAATTTCTAGACTATATGGTCCAAAGGAGGAGGGTTACCACATTAAATAGCTTTAACAAACTTTTCCAGTTTTTCCATAAGTTTGTTCCCGTCTATTATTTATTTAACTTCTGAGGAGTATATAGGTCACTACCAAGTGTGATGACTTGTCAATTCTCATCAAGAACCCTATTTTATTATTATTAGATTTTCAATAAGTTTTCATTCTCGTATGAAAAGATATATGATGTCTAGATTCAAAGCATGTCATCAGAATAAAAGACATACACCTCTCATATAGAAATTTTCCATTTTGTATAAGCTCTCAATTGAAATGAAAGAATTTATTCTGTTAAGGTTTCAGTCACTCTCAATCTTTTGCTTGAGATTTTTGCAATAGCTATTTATAATACATGAATGTCCTCAACTAGTGTGTTGTCTTCTGGATTACGAGATTAAATCATATCAATATCTTGGCCAAAAATAATGAGACGAGTTAGAAAATGCATGCTAAAGTGGCTATCTGATATACATTCCTAACATTGGAATTTTCATTTCTATATATATTAGCGTGAAGAGTTTATCCACAGTTTCATATATTGCAGGTGAAACAGCTGGAAGAAAATATAGAGAGAACTACTGAAGCATGGGAGGGACCAACTGAAATAGAAGTGGAATTGGAGAACAGGCTTTCACAACTTACTGATCATCTCATCCAAAAGCAAGCACAGGTTTGAGGATGCAGAGTTAAATTTGTTAGTGGAAGGATGGATGTGATACTCACACAAGCAGCTAACTTATGATGCTCATGCATGGAATGGTCGAACATGTTTATGTTCTTGTTAACTTGTATATTTAGTTTTCCAAAAAAACATTTATAATCAGGGATTCTATTTTTCTAGAAAATGCTTGTGTAATGTTAATTTCCTCACTATCTGCATTATCTGCTTTGGTCTTTATGTTGTATCGCTAAGATTTGCAAGTGTACTCTTAGGCATTGTTGAGGAAGATTTTGCCTTTGAACAACTTGCAGGAGATCTACAATCTACCTTCGCTGCTTTCCTTTTGGTTCAGATTAAGATAGTAAACTGATTGTTCACTGGAAAGATTGCTATCATTATTACTTTTTTTTGTTTGGAACCTAATATTTTGCCTGTAATCAATTATCCTGCTTACACACCAAGCATTTGTCATTTCTTTTAAGCTTACCACAAGTGTGTAGATAAACTCTGTTAATCAAAGCCAGAGCAAACCAAGGAAAGCTTTGCATTGCAGCTCTGATATGCGATATTACATTGTGCTCAAGGCTCACAATATTACTATTAGTCTCCTTAGTGAGAAATGTGGTGTTGCCCATTTGTTATCTCATTTTATCCGGGTCTGTGCAGATTGCCATTTCTTATGCTATAAGAACAAATAGTTCAAAAGCATGAATAGTCATAGCTCAATAATAATTGTTACACTTTTATAGCTTTTGTGAACCGACCCTGTGATTTCTTGATTAAGAATTCTATTAAATTTGCACGTGACAGCTTCTTATAGGTCAATTTGTCAAAAAAAAAGAAACTGTTTTGCCTTTCAATGTCGGTTATTGTAGGATATAAACTATAATAGATAATTTATTTTCTGAAACTTGGGACATCTCTTTCAACATGCTTTCTGGTATTAACATATTCCACTTTATGTTCAACTTAGCAGTACAATTTAGGTGCTGCCATGATTTTGCAAGGAATTTGTGTTTTTCTGGGACCTATGTAGGCATGGGGTATAGAATAGCCAAGACATAATCTATTTGTGGTGTCATGAAATGATTTATTCCTTATGCAGCTGTTTATGCTACCCTAAGACAAGAAGATAGCATGCAATACATAACATCCGTTTGCATAGTGTAGCATGTATTCTGATTTTCTCCCCATGATTATTTGGCAGGTTGAAACCCTCTCTGCAGAGAAAGCAACATTGCTTTTCAGGCTAGAGGTATGTTTTCTTGCATGAATAAATGAATCCTCTATTCATCCACCATTGCCAGTCTGGAAATTTTATTTTCGATAAATGTTATTTGTTAACTCTTTAAGTATTAGGTTAACTTTGAGGTTATCATTTTGTCATGTAACAACAGTCACTTTCCAACACACTATATGAAGAGAAGTACCTTGCACAATCACAATCATCAAAAGGAAACAAGTCAAATTATTTAGATTCAGTTTCTATGGATGAAGATTTGGAGTTTGGATTGGCAAGACCATATGATCTGAGAAGAGGAATTTATGAGAATGAAGACTTTGAAAGAAGCCCTTTTTTCTTTCTTCTCCGCCAATTTGATATGATCTTTTCTGCTGGTGCTTACTATCTTCGTAGGCATGGGATGGCAAAATCCTTTGCCTTAATTTACCTTTTCGCTTTGCATATTTGGGTTATATTTGTTATGTTTTTACGTACTGGAGAAAAGCAAGACACAAAATCTGGTGCATTATTCTCATTAGAGAGCATTAATAATGGGACAAATTCTTTAAATTCTTCTCTGTCTTAGAATGTACATGCTGCAATTTTTTAAAATCCATAAAATTATGGTCTCGGTGTACTGTATAATGATACAATATATGAAAACTTCCTTGATGCTGTGGTGCCAATTTAGGTGCTGCTTTCTTATTGCTTATACAAAGGCATCAGAGATACCAGTTTCATGGGATGCCACTCAATTCCTTGTATCCTTTCATCTTCTGCAGAGATGTTACAAAGTAATATTCTCTACACTCTGTAAATAAAACCATTGAATATTGGACAACATTTTATATAGAGTAAATTTGATGATACTATTTTCAATTTTTATTTGCATCTGTGAAACTAGAATCTGTAGTGTGGAATAAGTTGTGGGTGCTACAGAATAAAAGGCATTTTCTATGCGATACCCCTTACTGCTTAGAAAGTATATATAGATGATTAATTTCTTATCTTTATTTGTGCCTAAATATGATAGTTTTCTTTGTGGGATATACTGAATAAGAAATTGCAACTGATGATTTACGTTAAGCATTGATATTTAGAAGTTGTGGTGTTGTATTTCTTCTTGCTCTTACGCTTCATGAGAGGACAGATGCAATCCAAAAAGCCATAATACTAGCAACGGGTGGTGCCATGCTACTATTTGTGAAGCGTGGTATGCTTTTAGTGAAATTTGAGGCCATTTATTGTTATGGTTCAGAGTAGATGCTAGGGTAGCCAGAAGGATATCACTTTTCCTTGTACCATTCACTTGTGCAGCTGTTCCTTTTTCCTGTTTACTGTTTTGCATTCCAAGTGTGGGTAATTGATATAAGGTAGTCAGATTCTCATTTTGAGAACCAAAGAACTAAAAATTAGATCTATTGATAACAAAGTAAAAATTGAAGACAATTGTTCTATCAGCATATGATGCAAGATGTAAAGTTGCAAAACACAGGCACTGAAGGATGTGTATGGTAGTTTATTGAATTGTGGTTCATGTTTTCAATGTCCTAGCACATTAGAAATAATTATGGACTTTTAATGTGGGATTGTCCTTGTACCTTTTTGCAAGAAAATTTGTCTCACGCAAACTATTTAAAAAGCTACAAAACCATCTTTTGAAAACAGTAAAACCATTTTACGATGGTTAACATTATTTATTTCTAATTTTATTTGAAAAAACTCTTATCTATTTAGTAAAATAATCATTACTAATTTTCTTTTTAATTAACTATAAAATTAAAAAAAATTCCAAAAGTGAAACATTATAATTAAATTATAATCAATAGAAATTAAGTTTTATTTATTAAGTAAAATAATCATTATTAATTATCTTTATATAATTTTTTGATTGGTAAGAGGCCAAAGTCAAGATTAATTATTATTATTATGTTTTGTGATTAATTATTATTATTATTTGTTAAGCTTGATTAGACTCGAATCCAAGACCTCCCACATAAGAAGCTCACAAGTTACTGTTGTGTTGTAGACTCTTGTCTAGTAGTTATCTTTATATTAATTGAACAATCTAAAAAATAAAAATTCTTTAAGTAAAAAATATAAATAATTTATAATCAATATAAACTATTTATTTTTATTACATAACAATTTGAGAATTTTAAAAATATCAAAATTAAAATATAGAATATTATATATATAATAATAATAATAATAATAATAATTTATATATTATACATATGGTTATTTATATTATTAATATACTAACTAATGATGATTATCTATAGAGACACGTCTCTTTATGAGACATGTCTTCTCTCATATTTATGAGTTCTCAAATTTGCATTTGGAAAACATCAATAACAATGGACATGCTACTTACATTTGCAGAAGACGATCCATGCTACTTAACAACTTTAATCTGCTCAACCATCTCCTTCAATGTAGCATCAAAGTTGAAGGTTTCATTATCTTATGTTTGAACCTCATACTTGACCCCTTCATCTAAGAGTACCATGGTGCATGCATTAGTGACTTTCAACAGCTCCTATTCATCTTGTAGTTGATATTGATTTGCATACAAATTTTATGCATAGTGCGTCTTCAAAGAGATTTAGTAAGAATTCAAGACCTACCTTTAAATATGTCATCATTCCTAGGAGGGTGATCCCACAATAATGGGTTCCACTTTTTGACCAATTTTGACACTGAAATCAATATTTTTGAAACAAATTTCACATTCGAGTGACCATATCTTTAAAACAATAAATAATTTCAAGATGACATAAACTAGTGATTTTTAGTACTCTGTTCCTACTTTGTAACCATATCTTTTAATCTAAAAAAAATAAAATTATTGATATCAATTTTTTCTTCTCTTCCAAAAAGTGGTACATAATAAAATTCAATATTTTTAAAGAGTGACAGTCCGCTTGACACATAACTTTTTTTTCTAGAAAAGATAATGGAGTAATTCTTTCAACGTTGGATTTGTAACATCGATATCTAGAGGATGCATTTGGTTTGATTCAATTTGGTTGAATATTATATACTTTATGAAGTTTTGAAGTGACACCAATCGTAATTGAGACATACATTCGTTTTGACATAGATAACTTGAAGTCAATTTATCATAAATCTATTTTTTAAAATTTTGAATAGAAAGCTATCTCAATAAGCTATTTCTTAGATATTTTTCAATTTTTTTTTGACTTAATTTATTAATTTTTCTGAAGTGTCAAAGTCAGTTGATGTTCAATCAGTAATGAACCTATGATGAGTTAAACTCATATTTGAAAGTCTTAATGAATAAAATATGTATTACAATTATAGTCGTTGGAAAGCTTGCTCCGAGCAACACAAATTGGCATTTTTAATTTTATAGTAGGAGATCATTCTTCTGCAATTATGGGTGTCAAAAGAGCCAAAATTTATTTTTTTTTCAGAAAAAAGGGCTAATTTTTTAAATTTTTGGCTCAAAAATTTTTAACCGTCAAAAATTCAACGAAACATGTTCGCTCAAACATGTCTATTTTATGGCGTTTGCACAAACATGTCTATTTTATGGCGTTTGCACAAACATGTAAAAAATAGAAAATGCTGACGTCACCTGCGGACAGGTCAGTTTAAAAATAGTGAAGCCACATTGCAAATCCATACTACGACATTTTTATATAGTTATTGTGCAAAATTTATTTTAAGGCAAGGGCTAATTTTTTTTTAATGATTTTATAATGGGAAACAAGCAAGGAAGACAAAACAAATACGCAAGGAAGAGATATGATGAAGCAAAACTAAGAAATCTTTAGAAGACTATGGCACGTTATCATCAAATTAAACAATGTGTGTAATTATATGTATTAATTTTTTTTTATGGTTTTGAATTTAATTATGTTTCAATCTTATTTTTATTTATCTAATTTGATTTATTTATAAATTTGTTGCAGACAATCAACAAGGTGAAGAAAATGTTGAAGAAGGCTCAACATAAGTAGAAGAAGTGCATATGGGAGAGAGGTCAAGAACGCTCCCTACGGAATCTCAAACAATGAATGTTGAAGAAGGTTCAAGATCATTCCCTACAGAGGTTCAAATAATAGAAGTTGGAGAAGGGTCAAAATCTTTTCCTGCAGAATCTCAAACAATGAATGTTGGAGAAGGCTCAAGATCGCTGCCTATAGAAATTTCAGTAATAGAAGTCAGAGAAGGGTCGGGATCAGGTGTAGGAACTGGTATGGATGAACTCCTAAATATTGCCTAATCTGTAAAGAATGTTATTTCTCAAAAAAATTTAGACCATTTACTTAAAATGGATGTGGATAAATTGAGAAGACTTGCAACTACTGTTCAACCATTAAGTTTGTCTAAGAAAAGGTCAATGAATAAGAAGATAAGAGAAATTATGACTCAGTTTGATAATACTGAAACACTTGAACAAGCTCAGTTACTTTCCCTTTTGCTTACACAAAAGAAGTTGCAAGCGACATTGAAATTGTTAGGTATAGACACAACATCAAAGAAGAGAAGATTTTCTAGCATGCAAACTGATCTGATTGAAAATGTTAAACAAGATTTGAGAAACATAGGAAAACACTCTCGAACTAAAGATAAGTCCGTGGCAAGAAAAGTGATGTTGATGTCTGTTGTAAATAAGAATATGACCCAAAATAGACAAATATTTTCAATTTCATCTAAAATGGGTTTTAGTAGGAAAACAATGAGAAAATATTTTAATACAAGATTAATTGTGAATGCCAGTACTATGGAGGGCAATTGGGAAATCATGTGTAGAGTACCTCGTTCTGATAGGATTGAAGAGTCATTAAAAAATTTAGTCATATCATTTTGGATTGACAACACTCGTCCTTCATCAAATAATAGAGATGTTATCAGCATAAGATTGCATCTGGTCAATATGAACATCATACAAAACATTGGTTGGACACAACACAGCATGAGTTATATGTGTCGTTTTGTTGTGAACATCCTAATGTAAAAGTTGGGCAAACATTGTTTGAAAAATTGAAGCCATATTTTGTGAGGTCAAACAAAGTGTTTGAAACATGTTGTTGTCGTCATCATATTGAGTTTGATCTCTACTATCAAGGATTTCGAAAGTTTGTAGAAGACACATGGTTTTCATGCTGTTCCTAGTAGGAGAAGTGAGTTTATATCATCCATTCTATGTGACAAAATAGATGATCCAATTGGTCAAATAAATTGCATCAAAGGATTATGTGGAACATGTGGTGAATTGACTCTATTTCCTTTGAAAATTGAAAATATTGATGTAACAAAAAAATTGAATTGCAAAAGTTACAAGTATGTCAAGAATGAAACAAAGTTGGGGAAATAGACAAAAAGATTGGAGTATGTTGAAGAGGAGTTACATATTCTAACATTTATGGACAGATTTAAGAATTTGATTCAACCTTATATTCATCACGCATTTTTTGCAAAGTGGCAAGCACAACAGTTTCAAACTTTGAAAGATAATTTCCCACTTGGGACGATTGCATCGGTTGTTGATTTTGTAGAGAACTATTCCTTTGTTCACCAGAAAGCAATTCAATTAGATTATTTCTTTTTTAAGCAAGTCATTATTATAGTACATGTTTGTTATAGACATGCACAATTAGATTTGGATGGTGTTTAGAGTACAGTTCAAGCACGAGTAATTAAAAATGAATATCATTTTTATATAAGTGATGATAAAGAACATGACATTCACTATGTAGAATATTGCTTCAATATGTTCTTTTCTTATTTGAAAGAAAGAAACATAAATGTTGATAAACATTATGTTTGGTCTGATGGATGTGCCACACAATTCAAATCATTTAGACCATTTTATGTATTATGTAGATATCATCGCAATGAGAATATAAAACACATATAGAATTTCTTCGAGAGTGGCCATGGAAAAGGTGAACATGATGGCGCTGGAGCTTGCATCAAACGTGCTCTGCGAAAATATCAAATGAATATCCAGGGAGTTCGTGTAAATGATGCACATGATGTTGTTGAATGATGTAGGACACATTTTGCATTAGATGAGGTCAGGACATCATCAACAACGAGTCGACAGGTACCATATAGAGTCTTTTGGGAGATAATAGGTATGGATGTGTACATTTGTTTAAATTTTATGCAATTAAGTTATAAAATTTTATTGTTAAGTTTTATTTTTCCAATCATTGAAGTTTAAATTTAATTTGTCCATATTTTCAATTTAATGAACTTTCAGGTGTTAATAGAAAAAACATGCATGGTTGCAAGAGGATAAAAAAGACACGTTCCTTACATTCAGTCATGAGTACAGATAATTGCAATTGGACTTTTTAAAAAAAAAAAAAAAGGGGTAAACACTTTGACCTGGAGCTATGAACCAGTGAGGCCACAAATGGGGGACCTCATCCCCATGAGATTTGAACCTTGATGGCAATGATAACAATGCAACAACTTAACCATCACAACATGCCACTATTGGCAATTGCAATTGGACATTGAAGACAAGAGAATACTCATGTTTTTGTGACAGTTGCATTGATGAAGACTATCAAGAATGCATCAATCAAACACATGGATATACAGGTGCATGGATTTCGGTACGACTTGATGTTACTAATACATTTGATAAAGATGATGAAAATTTTGATGATACTCCATTTATTTTTGATGATCATAATCATATCTCTGGATTGGTAAAAGTGGGTAAGTATCATAAAAATTAATCTCAACTTGTTATTTAATTATCAATTTGAATTGTCTTATATATAATGTACACATCTATGTATGTATACTTGTTATGCAAGAGATGTCTTTGTAGTGATTGTCGAGCCTGGAAATCATGAAGGTGTCAGTTATTATTTATTGCGATGTACTGCAAAGAGGTCAAAGTTATATGACCCTAAAGAAAGTGATGGAATGTTGTTACCCATAAGTAAATTATACATACATGTGTGCATGTACACATATGAATAAATATATATATCTAGGTAACTTTATATCTATCAAATTTTAAAATACTTAAATTTGTGGCGCAGGTTCTGTTGTGATAGAGGGAACATATTTGAAGCAAGACAAAATAGTCCAACATGGAATACACTTTGTTGATTATCAACTTGACAACAAAGTTTTACAATACAACCACCTGGTCGTTGCTACCGGGCTTTGTCTACATCTAGTCAAACTTAAGCATGTACGTTGCAAGTGGAGACTAGACAGTGAAGATCATGAGAAGATATTACATGTTATAAGTGTACATCATGGTTGAACTGACCTTTGAGATTTATTTTATAATAGTTTGAATATCAACTTCTTTTCAAACTATTGAATTTCATTTTGAATTAAATGTGTTTTTAATTGTACGATCATACTCTTAGTTATCGTTAGTTTATTAAAAAACTATATAAATTAATAATATTAATTGTACCGTGGATGAATTTAATAATTTAACAACTTGATATAAATAGGCAATACAAGTTAGTTCGAACTTACACAATCATTAGATAGATATGTATCAAAGATAATTTAATATGTTAGAATTCTTAAATATCAACTTCTTTTCAAACTATTGAATTTCATCTTGAATTAAATGTGTTTTTAATTGTACGATCATACTCTTAGTTATCATTAGTTTATTAAAAAACTATATAAATTAATAATATTAACTATACCATGGATGAATTTAATAATTTAACAACTTGATATAAATAGGAAATATAAGTTAGTTCGAACTTACACAATCATTACATAGATATGTATCAAAGATAATATTAATATATTAGAATTCTTAAATATCAACTTCTTTCCAAACTATTGAATTTCATCTTGAATTAAATGTGTTTTTAATTGTACGCTTATACTCTTAGTTATCATTAGTTTATTAAAAAACTATATATTAATGTTTGTTTATTGTCTAGGGTCATACTCTTAGTTTAAATTAGTTTATTTATGTGTTTTTAAATATTATATTTTGTAAAAGTTTTCTAAAATAATGTATTCGCTTACCTAATTAGCATATTTTTATCCACATAAAACTAATATTTATCTTTAGCGGGTTACTAATTGATAATTTAATAAATATGTATCTTTCTAACAAGTCCTACTAATTGATTTAACAATTTATTTGTTTCTTTATTTCTACTAATTGGTTTACCAAATTTATGTATCTTTAGTTCTACTAATTGTTTATTTCATATAATGATTACAAATAAATATAATTTTTTAAATTTGTAATCTAAATCATTTGGGTTAATTTAGTAGTTTGAAGCACCTATATTAATTCAATTCAATCACCCTATAAATTATTATTATTTTTCAAAATTTTAAATTAGGTTCATAGATCAATTTTGAACTTCTTTGAATATTTAACTATTGAAGTAGGTATTTAGAGAAGTTAATTTGATTATTTTATAATGATCACAATAAAATCTAAAGTTTAAAAGCTATAATCTAATTCATGAAGAATGTTCTACTAGATAATACAAAAGAAAAAACACATGTATATACATGCACACATCTCAAGAACATGTTCTAGCTATAATACAAAAAAATACACATACACATGTACACATCTCAAGAATAAACATCTACATCTAACATATCTGTAGAATTGAAATGCATACATATGCAAATTGTAAATCTCAAATAAATACATGTATGTAGAAAAATATAAAAAGTCATATATACATGTGACCATCTAACTACTGAAGTACTAAATAGTCAAATAAATAGTGAAACATGTCATCAAGGTAGTAAAATACACATATGTGTATGTAATTCTCCGACACACACACACACACACACACACACACACACACACACACATTAGAGTTCTATCTAAACATATATATACATGTGTGTACATTCAAATTAAATACGAGTGCATATATATCTAGTTTGAAACATTGTAAATAAATTTAAACAAACTATTTAAAACTTGCACCTAAGCACTACTGGGTGCCTCAATATAATCATCTTTCTCACATACATGCCTTGACCCAACACTAGATGTAATCATGTGCTCAGCGACCTGTGCCTGAATGATTTATTATAGTTAGATTAAATTAAATGTTTATTTGAACTAAATTTTTAAATTTAAATTCATATTTTTTAATTTCATATATTTAAATTAAAAAATAAATTTTATATATATATATATATATATATATATATATATATATATATATACCTGAGTCTCCGGAGGTGGAGGATGATCAACAGACTCCATCGTATCATCTATCGATGCACCTCCTGAAACTCTGACACCTACTGAACCACCCTCAACACCATGTCCAACTACTAGTAATGATGAGTGAAGTGGATTGTGTAACTAGCTGGGTAATGGTGTAGAATCAGTGCTGTCAAATCGGAATAACATGTCCATGTACGATGAAATACCCATGCTTGAACTAGTATCAATCTCATATAGCCTTCGTAACTGCTCACCAAAATCATTAAGGCCCTCAGCTGTGATCCTAACATCTCCAACTCGTATGCCTGAGTCATCTGTAGAGTGTCATGAGCCTGTGCAGAATGTTGTGAACTATGCACAGATGTATCGTCTATCATTGGTGTGACCTGTGCTTATAGAACTACGAGGCTCTAATGGTGTCTAATGGCGTCCATCACTAAGTGAATTGACATCCCCTGTGTATTAGAAATATAATTGATACTCTACAACAAATCCTCCAAAAAATACAGTGCTAAATCCATATGTGTGTGTTGTCTTGAAAGAGCACGAATATCGCCTAGTAGTGGTAGTCCAATAGCTCTGTATGCCTCATCAGAGGAGGTTCCTGAAGTGCTACTAGATGCCTCTGAAGATGGTCGACCAGGTGGAAAACTCCGTCAACCATGAATATAACAACTAAGAGAATCAGATGTGATATTAGCAGTCGCAGATGCAATGTGTCCAATAGTGTCAATTGTTCCCCTTTGGGAAGCAATGACAACTCTATCTGCAATAGGTGCTAGTGCTGGAGTCCCTGGAGGTAGTCTCTGTCTAACGAACTGTTTGACATCTGGAGGTGGTAGACACTGTGCACTGCGATACTGGTCACGATTTGCGATTCGACCATACCCTTGTCCACAATAATCTGGAATGTCTAAGTAGTTGACGTTGAGCCCCACGTCGAACTCAACATACAACTGCTGTGCAAAATAAAGAGGTATCTAGTTGTTATTAGGATAATGACCATGTGCGGCTGAAAAATGACGATAGATCATGCTAGCAATAACAAGATCTCTGCATCGTGTGACTCAATAGCCTCTCACGCTACCCTATGCTCCCTCATATGATGGAAAAAGATCTTGTTTGATGATGTCTTTGGGGGCCACCCTCTTGACGTCATCAAAAGATGCATCTCCTAAAATCTTAGCCCTAAGCTCCCTAGATATGGAAGCTAATATGTCAGGAGTAAATGAATGGTAGCAGTCAAATCCTGTAAACTCCTACATATAGTAGCACATATGTCTCTATATAGACCATCATCAGAGGAAAATATAGACTACTATAATCTAGCAACTTCCTTTGAAAATGCAAATAATGCATCGATATATCAATGCGTGGAGGTGGTGCAGCAAGACCTCCAACAGGAGTTGCAGGTCCAGCCTAACCTCCAATAGGCGCCACACCAGGAGCCATGCCAGGACCTACACCACCTGGAGCTACACCAGGAGCTGCATGATGAGCCCTACGACGAGGTACAATAGGAGCCACACCACGAGCCCCACCAAGAGCAACATGACGAACTACACAAGGAGCCGAAATAGGAACTACATCAGGTGCTACAACAGGAACCGCATTAGGAGCCGCAACAGGATGATGAGCAAGCTGATCGTGTGAAGTCATATCTATACTAATGTCTCAAGAGCTAAGTCTACTGTACACACAATTTTTTATTTAAATTAAAAATTATATGTAATTGAATGTACATCACATGTCTCTAAGATAATATGTAACATGTACATATCAATAAAATTTAAATATGATCACATATACATACATGAGAGTTAGACTTAGAGTTAGAGTTATTTAGGGAGTTCTTGAGTTTTCAGAACTTTAGGAATTAAAAATTAGTACCTAGGTTTGACTTAAATGGTTCAATGAGTTAGATTAGGGTTCAAAGTAATTGCATGCAAACAAATTGTTTAAGACTAAGTGTCATTTTTAATGAAGATTCAAAGTAGCTAGTGAGTGGTTCATCAAAGTGCTATGCAATTAAAAGTTTGAACAATGCAAAATATTGCTCGATTTCATGATTAGACTTTCATTTTGTTGAGACATCATGGTGTCACAAAGGTTGGTTTGTCAAAATATTAATTTGAGGATGAAAATGATAAAAACTAAGAATGTTTGAGAAGTATGAAATGGTGAGAATTTATATGAGTGATGATCACTCACCAAATTTTAGGTATAATAAAAACATAAAAACCTCAAGAGGCTCAACCTCAAACCAAAAGTGAATTATAACACCCAAAATGAATAGAGGGGTTCTAGTGCAAGATATAGCTTCAAGGATGAGGGAGTCAAGGATGCATTCCTTTCAAGATAAATATGTGCTTATGATATATAAAATTATTAAAGTATTTTGTGATACTGTAAAATGTCCCTTTTCTGATTTTATATGATATTTAAAGTCTCTAATCGGATTTTTAAAATCAAACAACCAATATTTCAAATATTTGCCAATTTTTCAAATAAACCCAAATCGGGTATGCTCGAAGTAGTGCCAAAAACTTCATAGCTTCACATATTATTAATAAATCTGAAAGTGGAATTTTTTATAGAAATTGCACTAGCATAACAGCCTATAAAATGACATTTCCAGATCTACATAGAGTTACACAACAGCTCCCAAACAGAGGACAAAAACAATGCTCATCGGACTCTTGACAATAATACAAAATAGCTCGAAAACACCACAAAAACACTAATAATCTATCACAGAAATATAACCATGACCCAATACATATATTCAACTCTATTTTAACATCTAAATGTCTGAAATACAATAGAAACCCAAACTGATATGAAATACTCAGCCAGACACACCAAACTCTTACAAAAAACACACCCGAAAACTCACAAATTTGCACTGTTTAGCACAAGGGCAAACTCTGCATGAGCTTGCACATGGAATGGCTTTAAACTCTCATCCTTAGGCTTCCTAGAAACTTGCAAACTCCCGTCCTTGGGTCTCCTTCTCCACAAGTTTGGTAGCCTCTTTTTGAGCCTGCTTGCCTTATCAAAGATTATTATTTTTAATTATTTGAAAAGGGGACATGACAAGTCCTCCCCTCCCAAATATTGCTTGTCCTCAAGAAATGAAGGTTGGAATGCTCAAGAATATGTGCTCCTTCTCAAGTTGCATCCTCTAATGGTAATCCTTTCCATTTGACCAAATGCTCTATGATGCTCCTATTTCTCAATCTTTTCTCTCTTGTATCCAAAATCTCTTCTGGTATCAAAACTAATTTCCCTTCATCATCAAGAGGTGGTAATTTTGTAGATACTATGGTTTTCTAGCCTAGAACCTTCTTTAGGCAAGATATATGGAAAATATTATGTATTTTGCTGTTTGGTGGGAGCTCTAATTCATAAGCTACCTCTCCTACGTTCTTGATGATCTTATAAGGCCCATAGAATCTTGTCTTGAGCTTCTCTGCCCCACTCCTCTTCAAGGTGCTTTGCTTATATGGCTGTAACCTGAAAAATACCAAATCTCCCACCTCAAAAGATCTTTCAGTCCTTTTCCTATAAGCATACAACTTCTGTTGGTTCTGTGCATGTTGTAGATTATCCTTGAGGGACCTTATTATGTCTTGGCTTTGCTTGACGAAATCACTTGCTGCAGGTACTCTGCTATCTGAAAGTACTAGATCAACAAAGGAAAGGACATCATAACCATAAAGAGCACAAAAATGAGGCATACCAATAGACATGTGATGAGATGTATTGTAACAATACTCCCCTAGGTGCAACCATTTCACCCAAGCATGTTGTTGATTTGAAACATAGTTCTTCAAATATCTGTCTATCCATTTATTAACTATCTCTGTTTGTCCATCTGTTTGAGGGTGATAGCTAGTATTGGGAGTGAGTTCAGTTCGTGCCAAATGAAAGAGCTCCTTCCAAAAAGAGCTAAGGAATCTACTGTCCCGGTCACTGACAATGTTTCTAGGCAAGCCATGTAATCTAAAAAATTCCTTAAAGAACAATTCAGCCACTTGTGATGCCTTGAAATAAGATGTGATAGGAAAGAAATGTGCATACTTAGTTAGTCTATCTACCACCACATATATGCAATCCTTACCTTGAACCTTGGGCAACCTAGTGATGAAGTCCATGGAAATACTTTCCCATTTTTGTTCAGGAATAGGAAGTGGCTGCAACAACCCTGCAGGAAAATTTTGCTCACTCTTGCTTTGTTGGCATACCATACATTCCTTAATGTGTTTAAGGAGATCCTCCTTCATACCCTTCCATGAAAATCGCTCTCGAATTTGCCTGTATGTCTTGAAGTATCCTTGATGACTAGCCAAAGCTGTGTCATGAAAGGCCCTCAATATCCTCTCTTTAGTTTTTGATCCTGACACTAAGAAGATCTTGTTTTTGTAATAAATCAATTCATCAACAACCTTGTACCTATTATCATCCACTAACTTATCCAAAATCTTGGTGGTAAAGGAATCTTTAGCATACTCTGAAATTATGGAGACTTTCCAATAAGCAGAGACAGATGTTAAGGAACACAAAGTGGGCTTTCTTGAGAGAGCATCAACAACCACATTATTCTTTCCTTTCATGTATTCAATATCAAAATCATAAGCTTTCAATTTTCTTACCCATTTTTGTTGATGATCATTCAAATCCCTTTGGTTCAAGAAGAACCTGAGGCTATTATGGTCTGTCTTTACAATGAATCTTCCACATACCAAATATTGTCTAAACTTATGAAGTGCATGCATGATTGCCAACATTTCCTTATCATAGATGGAGTAACCTTTCTCTGATTGATTTAATTTTCTACTCTCAAATGCTATTGGATGTCCCGTTTGAGTTAGGAAATCCCCTATACCTTCTCCAGAAGCATCACATTCAACAACAAAAGGTAGAGATAAATCTAGAATTGCAAGCACAGGGCATGAACTCATTACCTCCTTAAGCTTATCAAATGTTTTTTTTACCTCTTTTGTCCAAACAAAAGCTCCTTTTTTTGTCAAATCAGTCAAGGGGCAGCAAGCTGAAAAAATCCCTTGGCAAATCTCCTATAGTAGCTACACAACTTGAAGAAACCTCTCAACTGTGTAAGATTAGTGGGTGGAGGCCAATCCAAAATTGCCTGGATCTTTTGTTGATCAACTTGTACTCCTTTAGAACTTATAATATGTCCCAAATATAGGATCTCTGTCAAACCAAAATCACATTTAGATAGCTTAGCATAGAAGGATTGCTGCTCCAAGATTCCCAAAACAATGTCTATGTGCTTTAGATGCTCTTCCCATGTTTTACTGTAAATCAAGATATCATCAAAAAATACCAAAAAAAAATTTCGAAGATGCTGGCTAAATACCTTATTCATATAAGATTGGAATGTTGCAGGTGCATTAGTGAGGCCAAATGGCATAACAAGAAATTCAAAGTGCCCATAGTGACATTTGAAAGTAGTCTTTTCGAAATCTTCACTCCTCATTCGAATTTGATGGTACTCTGATCTTAAGTAAATTTTTGAGAAGTATACAACACCATGTAACTCATCAATGATTTCATCTATGCATGGTATGGGATACCTATTTTTTATGGTCTTCTTGTTTAGAGCCTTGTAGTCTATAGACATTCTCATTGTACCATTCTTTTTCTTGACAAGTACCACAGATGATGCAAATGGACTAGAGCTAGGCCTTATGAATCCCATGTCCAGGAGTTCCTTAATAGTTTTTTCAATTTCTTCCTTATAACCTCTTGGATGGTGCTATGGGGTTGTTATAACTAGTTTGGCACCCTGTTCTAACTCTATAACATGCTCAAAACCTCTATTTGGTGGTAATCCTAGAGGCAAGTCATTGAAAACTATACTATGCTTATCAAGAATATTTTGAATTTCAAAATGGAAATTACCTTGATTCTTTGGAGAGCTTGTTGGATGGATTATGACTCCTGCTGCCCATGCTACTTGTCTTCTTCGAAAAGTCCTCTCCATCTTTTTTGTAGAGACCACCTTAGGTGCTCCATTTGATAAGCCTCTCAATAAAACTTCTTTCCCATTGGAATGAAATTTAAACTCCATAGATTGATGGTTCATGTAATAGCCTCCAATAGAGTGCAACCATTGAACACCCAATACAAGATCTGTCTCTCCAATGCCAACAACATAGAAGTCATCAAATAACTCATAATCTCCTAAGGTCATCTTGAGTTGTTTCACCACCCGTGTGCAAGGCATAACGAATCCATTAGCTACAGTAACATTGAATCCCTCAAAATCTTATGCTTTAAGCCCTCTTTTCATGACAAATCCCTCATTAATAAAATTTTGAGTTGCCCCACTATCAAGAAGAACTGTCAACCTTTTCCCTGCTAGTACCCCTCGAATTCGAAAGGGATGGTATCTTGGGACTCCTGATAATGCTGCTAAAGTGCCATCTTTGTTGATTTCTTTTTCTTTCTCTTCTTCTTCCTCCTCCTTAGTGTCATGAAATTCCTCATGCTCATCTGAATCAGATTCTGAACCAACTTCAATATAGTGCACTTGACCTTTTCCCAAACATCTATATCCTGGAACCCATGGTTTTCTACAAGTGAAACAAAGCCTTTTCCTTCGTAATTCACTCCTAGTCTCTTCATCTACCTTCATTTTTGCCACATTTATCACATCTTTTGGTGGTAGTGTTGGAAGAATTTTTTTCTAAAAATTCCCCTTATGGTGCCAAAGATTTGGGGGTTTTTGATTAGTGACTGATTTCATAAGCACACAAGTTTCAAGTTGCAAGCTTCTTTTGATAGCTTCCTGTAAGGTTGAGGGTGAGAAAGCCTTAACAAAACCCTTAATAGAATCTTTCAAACCATCAAGAAAAAGATAAACAATCCTCTTTTCACTCATATTAGGTACCATAACATCCACTTTTTGAAACTCTTCTATATACTCATTAACTGATTTGGTTTTCTCTAACTTTGACAATTCTTTAAAATACTCTTCATCATCCTTGAGGTCAAATCTATCTATCACTCTTTGACTAAAATCATCAAATATAGTTACCTGATCATGACCTTGATTAGTCATTCCATGATACCACCAATCATAGGCTGCATCTTCCAAGTGTAGGCTTGCAAATTGAACAACATCACTCTCCTTCATGGGGTTAAGTGTGAAGAAGGTTTATACTTTTTGTAGCCATGCTCTAGCTGAAATTTTATTTGTTCCATCAAAAGCAGGTGTTGTAAACTTGCTTATTTTATTTTTGAGCTCTCTTCCACTTATGTCATGCTTCCTCCTGTACTCTTTCTTGGGCATCAAAGTGTTCATCATATCCACATATTCTCAAAAAGGAACCAAACTGCAAAAGTCATCATCTAAGCCATTGTAAGTAGCTCTTAATGCAATCAAGTTACCTGTAACCTCTTCCATGGGACTAAGGGCTAGATTTGGTACTGGTGGCTCATTTGCAAGCAGGAAAATAGTTTTTGTTGATTTAGAGGGTGTGGGTTTCAGATTTCTTGGCTCCTCTGAAGTTTTCCCTTTCTCATTAGTAGATGCAACTCCCTGCAATTTTTCTATCAATATTCGCAAAGCCTCTCTAGTTTCTGCCAAACTATCCACTATTTGCTTCTGAGCATTTTGGATGTCTTGGAAGAATTTATTTGCCATCTCATCTGGGTCAGCCATAATTTTTCCTTCCTTGGATTTTTTACTTTTACTTTTAACTGGAGGTTTAATCAAAATTTCTTTATTATTTTCTCGCTGCGAATATCTCTTTTCTCTTTCACTTAGTTGCATGCAAACTTCTACAAACCCTCAGGCTGGCAAGATCATAGCTCTGATACCACTAAAATGTCCCTTTTTTAATTTTATATGATATTTAAAGCCTCTAATCAGATTTTTAAAATCAAACAACCAATATTTCAAAGATCCACCAATTTCTCAAATAAACCCAAATCGGGTATGCCCAAAATAGTGCCAAAAACTTCACAGCTTCACATATTATTAATAAATCTGAAAGTGGAAATTTTTATAGAAATTTCACCAGCATAATAGCCTAAAAAAACACATTTCCAGATCTATATAGAGTTACACAACAGCTCCCAAACGGAGGACAAAAACAATGCTCATCGGGCTCCCGAAAATAACACAAAATAGCTCGAAAACACCACAAAAACACTAATAATTTATCACAGAATTATAACCATGATCCAATACATATATTCAGCTCTATTTTAACATCTAAATGTTTGAAATACAATAGCAACCCAAACTGATATGAAATACTCAACCGAAAACACCAAACTCTTACACGAACACACTCGAAAACTCACAAATTTGCACTGTTCAGCACAAGGAAAAACTCTGCATGAGCTTGTACATGGAATAGCTTTAAACTCCTATCCTTAGCCTTCCTGGAAATCTAAAAAATCCCATCCTTGGGTCTCCTTCTCCACAGGTTTGGTAGCCTCTTTTTGAGCTTGCCTGCCTTATCTTTAGTGCAAAAAGAGGGGTAAAAATTTATTAAGACAGAAAGGAATATAACAAGGAGAGCTCAACAAGGAGCTCAATCCTGAGCAACAAGATCATCAAATTCTTGCACCATCTCAAAGGACAGTTGCCTCCTATCCCTAATATTCCAACCCGGATCATGACTAGAAGCCCATTTGGCTAAACAATCAACAGTTCTATTCCATTCACAAGGAATATACGTGAACCTAATGAACTGAAAACAGGAAGAGAAGAAAAGAATTTGCTTAACAACAGTGGCCAGCTGCCAACTAACATCCTCAAGCTCTTGCGAAGAAAGCATGTTCACCACCACTTGGGAATCAGATTCACAGATAATCTTACTCCATCCCCGTAAGCAACACTGTTCCACAACATATAAAATAGCCTGAGCTTCCATGAGATTGTTAGTATAATCACCCTTATGAACTGAGAAGAAAAATTTAACATCCCTAGAACTACAACAAGCCACTCCGCCAATACAAGCCGGACCAGGATTCCCACGGGAAGAACCATCAGTGTTAATTTTCAGAACTCCACAGGGAGGAGTCGTCCAGTGCCCATCCCGGTTAACCCGACCCTTCCTCTGATGGTAAAGCTGCCTGGACATAGAAGGAAACCTATGAGCTGCAGACCCATCCTGAAGATGAAAATTGAGGTGATTACAGATAGCAAGATCAACTAGATCCATACCCCCATCAAGCTCACACTTCACAAGAATAGTTTCCTGAAGAGAATGTGATATTTTCCACCAAAGATGCAAAACACCAAGTCGAACATCTTGGAATATGCGATGATTTCTCTCCAACCAGATATGCCAAAGCATGAAAGATGGGCCAACAATCCAAGCAGCATGGAGAGAAGAAGACTTGGAGGGAGCACTACCCAAGCAGGCCCAGAACTCAGGCAAAGAGGAAGCATGCCGACAAGAGCAACCCCAAGCGCTCCATCAAAGGTGCCATATCTGAGTAGAATAGGAGTAATGGAAGAACAGATGGGAGACAGACTCCTCTCCACTACCACACAAAACACAATAAGAGGGGCCCTGAAATCCACGTTTACAAAGATTATCCCAGGTAAGACAACGGTTGTGAGCCACTAGCCACATGAAAAAATTGCACTTGGACCAAGAAACTTTATTCCAAACTTGCTTCCACCAAGGGACCTCAGCATCCCCAAATAATTGTCTAGTTATCTCCTGATACCCAGTAGAGACATGATATTTACCAGACAAGGTACCACCCCAAGCCAAAACATCTGGACCAAGCAAAGAAGAACACTCTCTAGAGGCCAGAATTTGAGAAAGCTCCTGACGATCTATGTATGTACCTCCAGGAGGCCAATCAGAAGAATGCTTCCATCTGTAACCAACAACAGGTCCCAATTGATAAGGAGTCTTGTAATGAGCCACTTTATCCCATCCAGCGGCAAGAAAAGAGTCACAAAGAGGCTGAAGATGAGGGTATATGGATAAAATGGAAGGGAATCCATCCCAAGCATCAGACCAAAACAAAGCCTGAGAACTTCCTTTACATATCCAGAACAGACCCCTCTTCACCAACATCGCACCTATCTTCAAAGTATGCCAAACCATTGAGCCACGACCTTCAAGAGGAAGTGCAGAAACAGAGCAAGGATCAGCACCATGAAAATATTTATGAGTGATAATACGAGCCCAAAGTTGATGTTGTCCAGAGCACCATCGCCAATAAAGTTTAGCAGCCAAAGCTTGACTACTCAATAGAGCAGATCGAAGACCAAGACCACCTCCTTTTTAGGCCTACAAATTGTTGCCCAATTAACCAAACTCCATTTAGTACTACGCAAATTACCACTCCAAAGGAATTGTCGAGAAAGAGCATCAAACTCCTTGACAGCGTGAACCATGCTTCTATAAGTAGGAAGAGCTTGGATAATAGCTTGAACAAGAGTAACTCGGGCAGTAGTAGAAAGCCATCTATGAGTCCAATGATTTACCTTATCTTGAAGCTTGGTAATCAAATTTTTCCAAAAGAGACGTGGCTGCCTAGAAACAACAATAGGAATGCCAAGATAAGTCAAAGGAAGTGATCCTATCTGGAATCGTAGGATACCAACAATCCTGTGCTGAATAGAATCAGGAGTGTTAAAAAAGTAAATGGAAGATTTGTTCTCATTAACTTTCTGGCCTGAAGCTGCCAAATAAATTTCCAAAGCATGTCGAAAGGCTTCAGCTTCCTTGATCCTAGCAAGATCGGCAAGAGCAAAATCATCAACAAATTGAAGATGGGAAAGAGAAGGTAAGCCATTACCCCACCGCCAGCCTTGAATAGAATTCTGGGACACCTGATGCTTAATGAATCTGCCCAAGCCTTCAGCCATGATGATGAATAGATATGGGGAGAGAGGGTCACCCTAGCGGAGGCCTCTAGAAGCACCAAATAGTTGAGAAGGTTGACCATTAATAAGAACAAAAAAAGAGGCAGAAGTAACAGAACTCATAATCCAACTCACCCAGTCAAAGCTAAATCCAAAAGAAAGAAGAATACTCCTTAGGAAGCTCCATTTAACTCTATCATAGGCCTTAGCCATATCCAGCTTAACAAACATGGCTCTCTCCCTTGAAGTAGCCATAGAGTGAATAGCCTCAGTAGCAATAACCACCCCATCCAAAATTTGTCTGCCAGCAACAAAACCACCTTGTTCTTCTAAGATAATAATGGGAAGCCACCTTTTCAGTCTCTCAACAATCAACTTAGTAATAACTTTGTAAACCACATTACATAAGGCAATTGGTCTAAAAAACTCCAATTGATTAGCACCCTTTCTCTTAGGAATAAGAGTCAAGAATGTAGAGTTCAAAGCTCGAAGCATCTGCTTGCTAGCATAGGATTCTTTAACCACCTCCAACAAATCATGATTAATGATGTCCCAAAATTCCTGAAAGAATTCAACTGGAAAGCCATCAGGACCAGGAGCCTTCCCCTTAGGCATGCCAAAGACCACCTCCTCTAGCTTTTCCAAAGAGATAGGATGCATGAGATAATCATTCATTTCCTAAGTGATAAGGGAAGGAATACAAGACAAAATAATATTTTCTTCATTATCAGCAGGAGGAGAGTCCTCAGAGAAGAGGGTAGAGAAGTACCAAATAGCCTCCTGGAACAAAGCTGGCAAGGAATTTAGTTGGATACCTTGAGAATTAACCAAAGAAGAGATAGTGCTATGATTCCGACGAGATTGCACTGTTTTATGGAAAAAGGAAGTGTTTCGATCACCTTCCTAGAGCCAATCAACTCTAGCCTTTTGCTTCCAAAAAATTTCCTCTCAAAGTTCCCATTCTTCTAGAGCTCTAGAAGCAAGGGATTCAGCCTTGCCAAGATCCTCTGAGAAACCTCAATCTCTAATCTCCCTTGTGATGACATCAAGATCTTCTTGAGAAAGCCTCTTCATAAAGTGAAGGTTCCCAAAGCATTCCCTATTCCATATCTTGAGCTGCCTTTTAACATATTGAAGCCTTTTAGAAAATGAGAACATTGCAGTACCATATGCAGGAGCACCATCTTTCCACCAACAAAAAACAAAATCATGAAGAGAGGAGTCATGAAGCCACATCAAATGGAACTTAAAAGGAGGATGCTTCAGAACATAAGCCCCTATAGCAAAAAAATTGATTGGCCAATGATATGAACCCCTCCAATCAAGGATTTCTGAAGAGATAGTAAGGGTGCCACTAACCTAGAAGCAAGAAACAAGAAATCTATCCAGATGTTCTGAGATAGCAGCAACACCAGTCTTGCGATTATTCCAGGTATAGAGGCCATTAGAAGGCTTAACATCAAAGAGATGCAAAAGAGATATGTGTTGCCGAAGAAGAGCAGAAGAAGGCCCCAATCTAGCCAAATCACCATGCTTCTCCTCCAGACTTTAAACTGAATTGAAGTCCCCTGCTAACACCCAAGGATGATAAGGATGAAAATTTCTAACATATTGAATATGTTCCCAAAGTTCCTCCTTTCCCAAAAGATCAACAGGTGCATACAGATTAGTAACCATGATTACCTCTCCTGAGTCTAGAGCAGAAGCTATCATAGAGAGAGCTGAGCGAGAAGACATCCAGCCAAGAGGAGAATTTTTTTGAGGATCCCAAAATATAGCTAAACCCCCAGCACTGCCTATTGCCCCAACACACTGGCATTGGCCACGAGACCAAATACTAGAGGCATGTTGGACCATAGACTCAACAGAGAGCTTAGTCTCTTGGATACAAAAAACATCAGGACTATGATCAACCACCAAGTTATGAATAACCTTTTGTCTAGGGATGCTATTCAACCCCCTTACATTCTAAGAGAGAATAATCATCATTGGGTAGAATTGGGAAAATGAGAATCCAAAGGTTTCACTGAACCAGACTCAATCAATATATCTCTTGTGAGTTTAATCTTCTCTTGGTCTGTTTTGCGCCCACTCCTTAGAGGGGGAGTAGAAGAAGCCCGCTTAAAGGGTCGAGGCAACAACCCCAAGGGGAGAGGAGATCCCTTGCCCTTACCTGATGGTAGCACATCCTTAACCAAGTCAACCAAAACAACATCATTATCCTCCAACACTGCAGGAGTCACCAGAGCCTCTGTCATAGGAGCTACAAGGACCTCACAGTTCTGATATAATACAACTTGGGATGCCCCACAAGCATCATTAGGAACAGATCTCTCATCTGGGAAAACTGGATCAGAAGAGATAGGAGGAGGAATACCCTCCTCTAGAACCATACTATCCAACACCTCAAAGTGGTTAAAACCTGAATCAGATAATCTTTCTTTCAAAGGCCTCTTTTGACCATGTCCCTTAGCTCGAGGGCGAATAGGGGTAAATCCATCCTTATCCTACATTTGAGCCTTACCCTTACCTGTAGCATCTTGCGGATTCATCCCCTTAGTAGTATTAGCCATTTGAGATTGTCCTTTCCCTGTAGTATCTGCCAAACCACCAACATTGCCAGCTGTAGAACCATCCACTTCTTTGAAACTTGAGTTACGGGGGCACTGACGCTGTAAATGACCATACTCATGACAAATCCGGCAATGGAAAGGGAGGGATTCATAATCTAACTGCTTCACCCAAGAAGAATCCCCCAGACAAATTTTCAAAGAATTTGGTAATGGGTTATTCAAATTAATTTCAATACAAATTCTAGCATAAGAAATAAACTTTTTATCGAGGGATTGATGTGCGATTGCAGTCGGCTTCCCCAAAAAAGAAGCAATTTGTAAAGGATGTCTTCACGCCAAAATTCCAAGGGAAGACGAGCCAAGCGAACCCAAACTGGCACTGTTGAAGGGAGATCCTTAGCAGAATTAAAACCTGAATGCCAAGGTTTGACAAATAACCCCACATGGTTGTAGAAATAAGGGCCTCCTTCAAAAACACGATCATGATCAGACATGCAAGAGAATACAACAAAAAAATAACTATTCCCTACCAACATAATCTCCATATCGCCTTCCACCTGCCATGAGCAGCGGATCCATGCCTCAAGAGCGGATAGGGAAATTCGGATTCCAAGAAATTTGCATATCAAAGCATGCTTGGTCCAATAATCAATGTCCTCCATTACAACCATTGGAGGAATAACCAGAATAGGGCGATCATGGCTACGCGGAAAACAACCATTAACTTTTTTCAGATTGGAGCTCTCCCCTGAATAAAACGATTCAGATCGCATTGCATGCATAGTTGGAGAAGAACCATCTGTTCCCACCAACAGAGAAGAAATCCCATGCCCTACCATGCAAACAATAAAACCCCAATCCAAAATTGACTGCAGAAGATTTCCAAAAACATTGACGCAAATTATGTCCAATAGCTAGCAATCCAAACAAAACAAAAAAAATAGTAAAGATCAAACACCAAGACCAAGCTAGGGGAAAAACCCTAGCCCAGCCGGTAGCCAACGCTTCTCCTGTTAGTTAGTTTTGCCTGCCTACCTTATCAAAGATTATTATTTTTAATTATTTGAAAAGGGGACATGACATACTACAAAGGAAATGGAAAATAGCAAGGTATGATATTACATCTAATGTATAAAAGTAGGCACAAGAGGTGAGATAGAAAGAGTAAACTTACCTTGAGATGGATCTTATTTTTACTATCATAGAGATGTTAGATTTAGTTAAAAACATGGATCTAGAACATTATTGACTATAAATTATATCTATAAAAATCTAAAACCCAAAGGACAATGATCACATAGTCAACCTAATCCTAGAAAAAATGTCATGATTTCAATCTTAACCCTTCAATCAAAAACTAATGAAACTTACAAAGATCTTGAAACTATGACTGATACTCTCAAAGCTAGAAATGACATCTTCTTAATAATTCAAGTAACTCAAAATACTCATGAGGTTAATTAAAATTACATCTATCTATATCCTGTATCTCTTACATATACTTGTTGTGTGGTTCAACAAGCTTGAGGGAATAAATAGGACATTCCTTTGGCTAGGAGTTAAAGATGAGAAGAGGTTATTTATTACTGACTAGGAGAAATTATACACTCCCAAAATCTTGGGGGATTAAATGTTTGTAATTTTCATAACTTGAATTTGGTCATCCAAGCTCTAAATATAGTCTAAACATAATTAATTATTATTCACATTGGTCCATAATCCATCATTATATATATATATATATATATATATATATATATATATATATATGATCTAAGGATATTAGATCTTATTTTATCCCCTAGATCAAATATTTGGAGTAGTTATTCTAAAATATATAATTTTCCTGTTTTGTAGTTTGATTACTGATTGTATAAGAAATATAAAGGGTTCATCTTATTCTATTTAAGTAATATGTTTTTATATTTTTCTAAGAAGTACAAATCAAAACATTTCTATAGCTCTCTTGTTTGGTATCAAAGCATGTTTATTGAATCTAGTTGAGGATTGAAGAAGTACAGTAAGGAATTGTGAATTATGGTCTTTGGTGAATGATCAGGTATATCAAATACAACTCATGCATACTCCATTTTGACTATTGTTTTTCTAGGGGCAACATAACACTGGTAGTTACAATTAGATCATTCATAGCCATGGGTATGATGGTGATGACTAAGTTAGGTCTACAAAAGAATTAAAATGGATAGACAATGTTGTGAACCTTGCATTCTTCTTGTATCTTCTTCCTTCTCTTTGTTAACATATTTAATAGAAGTATAGGTACCACTCTTTGTTTTCTCTACTAGTGTGGATGTATATAATTGGCCTTAAGAAATTGTAATATGTAGGATTGTCTTGTTATACAATTCTTTTCCAAGTATTTCATTATGCATTCTCCTACCTTTTAAGTTACATCCCATGTGATCACATATGATGAATGCACACATGATTGATAATTTTTTGCATGAATATGTGATCAATACATGTGGTTTTTATTAGAATATTTTGGTCAATGTCGAATATTCTCGATAATATTTTTAATGTGGAGAGAAGTCAGGGAGCACAAAAATGAATAACTAATAGTGCAAGTCTTTATTTTTATTTGGTTTGACACTCTTTGAAACATTGGAAATCTGAAGTTTGATGAGATTATTTTGAAGGGGCTCTTTATTGTTGTTAGGTCTCGCTCTTTGAAACATTGGAAATATTGCGTTTGATGAGATGATTTTGAAAGAGATCCTTGAGTATGTATTATGTTTGATTCTTGTTGCCAAGCCAAGAAGATAAGTGTACAACTTAAACCTGGTTATTATGGAGACAATGAAGTTGAGGTAGAATGGCCACATAAATTTCCCCATCCTATTGTATATTAATATCATGTACTAATTTTAATTATCTCCATTCTCCAAGGATATTTTTAGTTTTTATAAAGTGTATGTTGGCTTCCCCTAATAAAAGGTATCAATAACATATATATCTATTGTTTAGTTTGTATTTTGATTTTGATGTTATCATGTCTACGTTGAAAGTGATCTTGTTAAACACTAATTCTCTCAGAGGCACTAATTATTTTAGACACAGGAAGACTAAGATGTGAAATATTCTTCACTATGAAGCATTGTGGAAGATTTTTAACATCCTATTGGTTTGATTGAATGGATATAAAGTATGTTCAAGCACGTACAATGGAATGGTTAACAATGTGCTACGTCCTATTGATTTGGAGTTTATTAATCAAAATTTATATAGCTGCACATGTCTGACATTTGACTTGATATTGCAATAACACTTGCCTGGATATTACAATTTAACCTTCTAGATTAGGGTTTGAGTTATCTATTCTAGGGTTTGATTTAGATATATACAAGGAACCTTCATTTAAAGATTAAAGTGTTTTTGTTAGATTAGATTTTGGTTACGTGGTTTGTTTTCAAGACAAGTTTGATCTTAGATTAGGGTTTTCAGTTAGATTAGGGTTCATGATTAGGGTTTGAGTTAGAGATCTAAGGGTTTCGATTAAATTTAGTTCATATTAGATCAGGGTTACAATTAGATACCTAGGGTTGTACATTACCTCGTTTCAGTTACAAAATTGTATGGTTAAAGAGTTTTCACTTGAGTTAGGGTTAGAGTTTTCAAGTTAGGGTTAGAAATTAGGGTTAGGGTTATGGTTAGTATTATCTTTTAGGGTTATAGTTAGTTTTAGGGTTAAATGCAGATCTAGCTCGTTCTAATATTTCTTAATTTTCTACACTAATTTGTTTTTTGTTTTGTTTTTTCTAATGTTAAATTCTAATAATTTTCAAGTTTAATGTTTTTTCTAATATTTTGTAATTTTTTTTCAAATATTTTATAATGTTTTTCTAATATTTTCTAATGTTTTATATGCTAATTTATTTTCTTTAATGTTAAATGTACTAATATTTACTAATGTTTAATACTAATTTATTTTTCTAATATTGTACAAGAAATTCACATTTTTTTAATATTTCAGTTATTAATGTTTTCCTAATAATTCTACACTGTTATAATGTTTTTCTAATATTTTCTAATTTTCAAGACTAATATTTTTAAAAATATTTTCCAATATTTTCTAATGTTTTTTCTAATATTTTTTTCTAATATTTTTCTAATAATTTTCTAATGTTTTTTCTAATATTTTCTCATAGTTTTCTAATATTTTTCAAACTAATATTTTTAAATATATTTTCTAATATTTTTCTAATATTTAAAAATGTAATATTTTTTCTAATGTTTTTCTAATATTAAAAAATGTAATATTTTTTCTAATTTTTTTTAATAAAACTAATATTTTTCTAAATTTTTTTTTTCTAATGTTTTTATAAATAAAACTAATATTTTTCTAAAAAAATTGTTTCTAATTAAACTAATGTTTTTCTAATAAAACTAATATTTTTCTAAATCTTATTTTCTAATATTCTACACTATTATTTTTTTAATATTTTACAATGTTTTTATAATATTTTCTAATTTGCAAGACTAATGTTTAAAAAAATATTTTTTAATGTTTTTCTAATATTTTTTTGGTAATGTTTTTTCTAATGTTCTGGTATTCTAGATTAACGTTTTAAAATATTTTGTAATGTTTTTCTAATATTCTAAACTATTGTTTTTCTAATATTTATCTAATTTAACACTTTTCTTTTTCTAAATTTGTTTTCTAATGCTATATTATTATTTATCTTATATATAACTAACATATACAAAAAAAACTATAAACGTTAAATTAATAGAATTAAGTAACATAAAGAAACAATAAAAATATTGAATTAACATTAAAATATGCTTTCAAAACATTAAAAACATGAAACATAATTTAAATAATAACATATCTAGACATACCTAAAATAGTGTGAAGACGAGAATCTAGAGGAGAATGATGGAGCACGCTAACCAATAGGGGATGTTCGCTCCAACCTCTATGTCAACAATTGACGCCATAAAATGAACAATCAATGCTAAAAAATGGCTTTTAAAGTGGATGGAAATCACCAATAATATGTTCATGCGAACATATTTATCGAATATGTTTGAGCGAACATTTCTCATATAAAGGAAATATGTTCACGTGAACATAGTTTGTGACTATGTTTGCGTGAACATACGTTAAATGCGATTTCCTGATTTTGCAATTTTTTTTTTGTTTTCTTCGTCTCACTAAAGTGGAACCCATTACTGTGGGTTCACCCACGAATCCAAATAAACCAAAGCACATAAGTAGAAATGATGGCCCAGAAAGAGTTCAAATGTTTGGAAATACCATGGAGATGTCCAATGAAAACTTGGAGGATATGAATATGACTTGCCATAGGGATATCGAACCAAACCCAAAACCCCTTAGCAAAATAGCAATCAACAAATAGGTGGGAGATATTCTTATGTTGAGAGAAAAAATTATAGAGAAAAGGGTTCACCATAAGGTTGGGAAAGAGGGGACTTGTGAAGAAGGGCCTGCAGCTAGAAACATTGGATCTTGGGTTCAACTTTACTGCGCCAAACAGAAGAAAGAATTTTGGACCATTTAGTGGTGTCAAGATTTAGGGTCCATCTACCATTGAGGTAAGAAAAGACATCATCACTATCAGAATGAGACCATAGAGATATTTGGCTTTAGTGGAAAAAAGTGGGGTACCATTCGACCAAGCTAAAGAGGGGAGTCTATCAACAATCTCTACAAGAACATTTGGGAGTCTAGCCTTAACCTAGACATCTCTAATCATGGAATAGGTTCTCTTTTGAGTGAAGGGGATGTTGAACTTATCAACCAAGTAATTCCATAGAATCAAATCCCCATCTCTAATAAGGTAACTGACTTATTGATTCCATGTCTAGACCACACCATCTCTATTTGATCACATGCCTTTTCCTATTCCCTTTCCCATAAGACCAAATGAAGTTTCTAATGGTTTTTTGGACAATTGATCTGGGCTTGATTGAATAACGAGGGTGAGGAATAATAGACTGTATAAGTTGATAGCATATCCTTAGCCTTTTTCTTCTGCATTTTTTGAAACAATCTCCTTCAATTGTCCATCATAGTTGCCCATCTAATTGTGGCACTAGAGTATTTTTCAATACAATGGTTATACCATCTAATCATGATGGTAGAAAAATTAACATCCGCATCTTTGAGAATGGAGGTGTTGAGAGAAAACCCTGAAGATTTGACAAGGGGGAGAGTCTACTGATCAATCATTACAATGGTGGCCACAATTGGGTGATGGTCTAGAAGCATGAATGGGTGAACTTGAACATAAGACCCATCCTCAATTGGCTGGAAACTAAAGGTGGTCTTGCTTACATAGAATCTGTCCAACCTACTACAAATCCTTTTGTTGCCCTTTTGGAAATTGGTCCATGTATACCAAATACCTATATGATCACTCTTACTTTCAGCCAAGGGATCAAATAATTGAAGTTTGTTCATCAATTTGGTCTAGAAGAATTTCTCATTCCCTTTCCATTCAAATCTACATCCACCACTCTTATCTTGCTATCTTTCCACCATATCGAAAATCCTGTCTAAAACCCAGGGAATATCCTTAAGCTGACACATCCAATTCCATAAGGGCCCGTTTGGTTGCTAGAATACAACTGGAATAGGAAGACAAAATTAGAATATATTTTGTATTCACTGTTTGGTGCATCAAATTAGAATTAACAATAGGAAAACATATTCCCATTTTGCCCCTCAAATGAGCATATGTTCATGCCAAAAAATACTTGTTATTGGAATAGACCATTTATATTCCCAATCTAACTATTTCAGATTGCATTATATTTTTGGATTTGTGGTGGAGAAAGAACCACATATTGACAATGGCTATAAAGAGGGTGAAGATGTGTAACACGATGAATGCTAGAAACATTTGTTTATGCTTGGAAATCTTAGGCATATTGATCTAGTTTCTCTCATAACCTAATTCCATACCAAAGATGAAAGCCTCCTCGTTTGTCAATAATTTGGTAGAGCAAAAGTTGCACAACTCAAAATTGTCGATTATGATTTGAGGCACATCAAACTTGGCATATTGTTGTCATAGCCTCCTTCCATTGTTGACTTTGCCTCAAATTCATTAAATCCATTCTTGATTGACACTGGACATGCTCTCGACTATCAGATCAATGCATTGAGCAAATGTTTTTTTTTTGCATTGATTGATCAACACATGTGACCTCTTCTTTATTGTTCATGGTCAATAAACCAAACCGGTTCTTCCCCATATTAACTCCTTTTCAATGCTGTTGGGAATGTTAGTTAGGAATTCCATTATTCTTTGAATTTGTTGCTTCTCTACTCCGTTCATCTTCCTGTTTTCTACTGAAACACCAATTTCTCTTGGGTATTGGTAGTTTATTTACTTTTTCAGATTTGATGCATTCAATTTCTTTGTGTAGACACGCCATCCATGGAAGGGAAGGCAAAGCTTATGGACATCATGGCCAAATCTTCCAACATTTTGATGGGTTCAAGTTTGGAAGCTTGCATTACATATTAGGGTTTAACTATCTTGGGCTTGGAGTGTTAATTAGTGGTCACCTCCTAGTCTACACTTGTAGACTCATTTTCACTTAACCGAGCATGGAATGCAAGTGCACTCTAACTATGTACCAAACAAGGGATTAACAGGACTTGAATTAAAATTTTCTATTCCTATTCTCCATTCTCATTCCCATCCTGATTTTCTATTCTAATTTCTAATTCCTATGCCAACAACCAAACGGGCCCTAAGGGAATTCTCTCTGGGTATTCATTTGGTACGTAAATTGAACACTCCAAATTCCTTACCTTGACAATTCAAAGTCACCCATACCACTCTGTTATAGGGTGAGGTGCTCCAATTTGTAATTTTATTCTTCCATTTAATGCTTATCAGAATAGCAGGGCCTCCTTTTCCTTTTGGATGGAAGGTATAAAAGGGTAAACATGTAATTCTTATCAGAATAACAAGGCCTCCTTTTCCTTTTGGATGGAAGATATAAAAGGGTAAAGCATCTTTCAAGATGCACTTTAGGGCTATATCCAATTGGAACCATGTATCGTTTATTTCTTGCAATAAAAGGAAATCAATATCTTGATGTGATCTCAAAAGTCTCTTTATAACATACTTTCTATTGTCCTCTAACATTCCATGAGATATATTTAGCCATATTAACTAAATGGTTTATTGTTAGCTTCTATACTAGGTTTAAACTTCTTGAAGCACTTAAGTTGATCTTTGGAAGGAATGCTTGAATTCCTAGGTCTCTCTCTCTTCGTTTTCCCAATTTGATCTACTTCCATTTTTCCTCCTTCAGCTGATTGTAGAGCATCATAGTTTTCTATTTAACCTTTCCTAGGCTTCTTCTTCTTCTTTGCACTAAAAGTGTAACTCATTTCCTCTCTGGCAAGGTCATCAAGAATTGAACATGCCTTCCCTACCCACAATTGTTCTCCTTTACTATCCCCTTCATATTATTCATCACTCAAGATTCTGATTTCAGAAGCAATCTGCCTATGTAGTTTATTGTTTGTATGTTGCAGGGGGTGTCTACTTTAGCTGAGATCACTATCAGGTCAAATCCATTGAGTTTGTCAGCAGAGTCATATGATTACATGATAGCATCTAGCCATTCACTGTTGTTATCCTTAATGCAATCTTGTGTAGGATTAATAGAGGAGAGGCATTAGGAGGGGTTAGGCCTTCTTTGGCCTTCTTTTACTAGGGGGACTGCTATGGATATTCAAAATGGGGGGGAGTTGTATTTGGGTCATTTTTGTACTTATGCCTAGACCACCTCTTTATTTTTTCTAGCACAATCTCTTGTGCTTTGATGGTTTTGTAATTATATTTCTTTTGATGAAGACCAAATTTTTTAGGGGAGAGTGGAGGAATGTCGATATACATAGGAGTACTAGAAAACTTTGCAGGGTCTATCTTGGCTTGGGCTTTAAAAGAGGATCTCAATTCATCAAGTTCTACACAATGATCCATAGAAACACATGGGGTATCAAATTTCAAAGAGGATAGAGTGTGAATCAACATAACCTTCTTTCCTTGATATTTTTTCTAATACTAAGGAAAAATTCTGCCGAACAATCTTGCTAAGCAGGTAGTTTTTCCTAAGATAGCCTTCTTTCCTACATAGAAAGCATGAGTTGAGTCCACCCAAGAATGAAATAGGGATTACGAATTTCTGTTCCTAGATAAGGAAGGAGATATCTTTAGGAAGGTCTTTACTAGGGTCCATAGTGATCAAAATTCTAACATCTGCATGCAAAAACAGGGTGGATGACCTATCCATCCAAATGACTTTCCTAAGGGGTTCAAGGGCTTGTGGAATGAGGTTCCAAAGGAAGGGAGGGAGGTTACTGATGGTCACCCATCTTGGAGAAGAAAAGGCAAGAATTTCATCATTAACAACATTCAAAGACCAAGGAATGACATATAAGGTGGAATTTCATATCCTCCAGAATTCCCTGTTAATGACACTATTGTGGCTTTGGGTTATCGAAAAAGATTAAGAAGAGACCCTCCTTAATCATCCTAAAGAAGGAAAGACAAAAGCCTACTTTTTTGCCCCAAATTTTTGTGGAGCCATTCGTTAAGAAAGGGAATTTTACTAATGTCTTAAATAGAAAGAAAAATGGTAGCATCTTAGAGCCTTAAAATTTCATTCTTGATGGCTTTGTTCACTTGCAAGTTTGGAACAAAAACATACTCTAAGGGGTTCAAATCCTTACCTGAATCTCCTCCTCGTCATTTATTGTCGCTAGTGCTTTACCTCTAGAACTTGAACATTGCTCCATTTGGTATCATTGGTTCATTGCAACCCTTGAGAAAAAGTTTTTGGATGATCAACATTCTGGGTGGGCTATTTTTGGGATGGGAATGTGGCATCTCCAACGAAATACCACCCGACAAAGAAACACTCATCTATGTCCACCAACTTTTTTATTCATAAATAAGGGTTGGTTGGCAGAACAGAGGGAGGATGACCCTCCACCTTTTAGAAGGCCTCATCAAGATTGAGAACTATACTTTTGACTGAGTTGGTGGAGTTGCAGAGCCAATTTGTCATTAAGAGCCACTAAAAATGTTTTGGAAGTATTCCACAAGTTATGTAGTTGACAATCTTCTCATGTGTTGAACTTTTTCCTATAAATATAGGACTATAAATATAGGGTTAGAGTATTTCAAAAAAGCAAATTTGAGAAGACTCGCACAGTGAAAGGTTTTTGACATATTCATATGAATGAGCTTCAAATTGGTTTTTCAATTGTCATTATTTTGTTAGTTGTCTATTGTGTATAGTGTTAAGTGTCAATTGTTCATTTAATATACTGACTGTTGTCTTCGCTAGCTTTTCTATAGAAAGGGTTTGCATTTATTGTTTCAAAGTAGAGGAGATACAAATAGAAAGAGGTATGTATTTTTCATCTAATCTTTAGAGAAAATGTTTCTTTTGTCATTATGTTATTGCACTGATGCTCTCTAGGTGTTAGGGAATATTTACATGTCAATTATCTGGTGCTCTCCAAATTCTCTTTGTTCAACTCTTATTTTGAATTAATCATCCACAATAGTAAGTATAACAAGGCCCCAAGGAAAGGTAATGAGAATGGGTCAGTTAGCCCCCCAAGTAACTAGGAACTAATTGACTATGTTTAGTATTTTCTTACCTATGGTTATCCTACAAAAAAATGTAGGCTACTTATGAAAAATTAGTTCAACAATATTCATACTGACAAGATTGCATATTATTATTATTTATTAATTAATAGTGACTATTACAAATAAAATACTAAGTACAAACTCTTCTAGATTAGGTCACTATGCACTCTTAATTAGCCAAACTACTCATTTCACCACTATACTGAGCATGAAAGGGAGAAATACAAGATTTACTGTGCGTCTAGAAAAAGGTATATTGCCACACTACGTTAATGTCTCCTCAAAATTTATAGATACATTATTTCAAAATTTTTAGAATGATTTTTAGAAAAAAAAAAACATTTTCAAGGTTACTAACAAAAGTAAGGCAATAACCCATAGTCCAAAAAGGCGTGCTTGAGAATGATGGGATACCAAATGATATGATGCCATGTTTACAAGAGTGTACTCATTCCAAATACAACACATCAAGGAAGACAAAGGTACTATAAAAAGGACCCCTAGGCATGGAAAAATATTGTTTTAGTATTCATACTAACAAGTTTGTATATTGTTTGCTTCTTTATTACTTAATAGTTACTACTACTAATAAACTACTAACTTAACTCTCTTAATGATCAAATAACAATAATAATAAAGGGAAATATTGGAGATCTATTATGTACCTCTAGAAATAGTGGTCAATATCCTTGACACTTAAATGTGTAATACAAATTTACAAAAATAAGAATTATATTTAAATTTATTTGTTTTCAATGTAGATAGGGTTTGACACAACTTGCAAAAAAGGAAACAATACAAACTAAAAGAGTTAGCTCTCCTTCAATTCAATATCAATTGGCATGGTTGTACAACCTAAAAAATCTCCCAAAATGAAAAGCATAGAAGGAATAGTTTCCTTCTTGAAAAAAAGATGGTATTTTTCACAACCACCCTAATGCCTATTTTGTATTTATATATTCATAATTTCTATTATTTTACATTGATTTTTAAAAATAGGATAATTTGAACAAGATTGACAAAAGGAAGACATTACCAAACATGACGAAAAATCTTGCCTCTCACTGGTGGAAAGCTTGGATATGAGTTGAAAAAGTTGAATCTATTGCAAATAAACCATCAAAGTTATTCATAAATAAGGATGCACAACTAAAAATTGACTACTTCAATATGTCCTACAATTATAGTTCGCCAAGTCATATAACATGCACAAATTCTTGTTTTATTGTAAATAAATTGATGAAGCAATCCTCATGCACTAGGGGAATATACCCAAGGAAGAAAATATCTTCCTTGATACCCAAGTTTGGCATTGGATTATCTTTACAATGTGTACAATTATTCCTTTTTCCAAGCTATGCACACCAAAGAAGTGGCCTTTCTTAGTTTGTTTATGACATATAATTTTGTTTGACATCGTTAGCCTACAAACTCTTACATCATTTGAGTAGACTTATTATGTGTTACATCACATCTTTTATACTTACATATTGATCACACCCAAAAAATATTTCATATTTACAAATTATTTCAATCATTAAAATATTTTCAAAGGGATTAATTCATTTAATAAGTTACAATTATCAAAATCGTCACATCCAAAGTTGCCTACCAGTTGTTCCCTTGCACCTCCTATGGCACAAGTGCTAGTTATAGTATATTTTGACTTTAATGTTATCAAACATTCTACCATCCTTGATAATGTTTAGATGCTGACAAGATGGTTCTCATATGATTCTCAAAATTAACTTTGTTATAGGGTTGTATAACGATGGGGTCTCTAAGAGGGTTTTACTACACCCATTGAAGATGAAATTGTATAGTTGGTTGTTGATGGGCACTACAAATGTTGGGATGTGATCAAGTTTGTAGATTATGGAAGACAAATGGTTGTTGCCAAAAAAATCACAAATGATGCTTGAGATGCCAAGAGGCACTGTGCACATTTCCATCTTCCATCACCAATTGGTTACACATATTTTAGTGGGTGATATGGTTTGGTGGATCTTATTTTTGCCTATACATCTACAACTTATTGTACATGCTGGGGTTATATATTTATGTATTCTTCCACTAGTCTGTTATGTTGGTAATTCTTGCTTAAAGGGCGATAAGTTGCACAACCCTCAATCGAATGCATCATAATAGATGTTAAAAATGCAACTACAATTAGAATGATAGATTGTCAACTTAAAATACTTAGTTATGATGCAACATCTCTAGAACGACTCCATTTTTTAGTGGTTGGGATAATGGAATATGGTTCTCCATTTTGATCAATTCACAAGTTTAAGATGATGATGCAAAGGTATCAGGTATTCTAATATTTGAACATTTTAGGGCTATTCTCAAATAAGCCTACATTTCTACGTATAGATGGTTTAAACAAGAACTCTAACACATGCATTGTGTTGCCTAGACTTTTATTGATTCAAAAGTTTAATTTTTTTTATGCCAAATTCAAAATCCTTAGTTAATTATGTGTAATATTCGTGGTCTGATGCCCATTTGTAAACTCTATCATAGGTGTTTTGATGATTTTTAATTTTCTTTAAGCTCATTATGATCAGGATTGTTTGTTTTAAATGAGAAATTATTAAAACATTTTTTAAAAATAATTTTAATAATTTCCATAAATATTCCTCATTTTTTTAATTAGAATTCCTTCAAATTATCCTTCCATTTTTATGCAAAAAAATATTAAATATGCTCAAACATTGAGTAGGCATAACAAAAAGGGTTAAAAATGTTAAAAAATTAAGCGCAACATATCAAAATAGTTTTGAATGCTCAAAATTGAGCACTTAATGTCAAAAGGTTACGAATTCTCAAAAAGTGAGCATTAAAATTTGTTAAGAATGCTCAAAATTCGAGCACTTCTAACTTTCATGATTGATACTTATTTCAAGAATGTGTTATAATTACTTGTAGACAGTGTGGATGATGGTTTGAATCAAACTATGGCAAAATGACATACATGGTATGGTTTTTGTTTTTGGAAACGCTTTAGCAACGCTCAACTAAATGCAATAAATGGAGAAGGAAGCCCACAATTTGACGTATTGTGTGTGTGACTTGAATAAGAAAGAGTATTTATTTGGGCATTGGAAAGATGATTGCATCACCTCGCATGGGAGGAAGGTTACTATTGATGAGAAGTTGATTGTGGACGTGAAGGGGTTATCCTTACAAGACATTAAGTTTTACAAAGATCGTGAGTACTCCAAGATCGTGATGCAAAAATTTCCCAAATCAAATAAAGAGCAAGAAAAATTTGAACACAAATCACATAGTTTCTATAATAGTGGGATCATCAAGCTCATTTGGAGACAAGTGTTGAAGGTAGTTTAATGCCATATTTAACACTCATTGGTCATTTCACTTGGGCCTTTTGACACCACTTAGTTTTGTTGAATGATTTTAGGCACCATACTAGACTTTGTCCCCTCTACTATTTGATGTCTTCTCTTACTACACGTATCAATCATCATGCATTTGGTCCTAGTCCTATAGGCTGAATGGCCTCGTGGATGCTATTAAAACTCATTCAATTCAATTCATAGGGAGAAGCTGAGAAAGTACCCTATTTTACATGTGACAGTTTTCTTCTTTTAATTGATGACCATTTTAGGCCCCTCCCAACTCCTTCAAATCTTATTCCTATTTTTGGAGGGGGAAGATACAAGTGTGCATAAAACTAGTGGTGATTCGAGAAGAGTACATTAATAGTTAGGAGGAAGAGTTTAACCCCTAAGTGGAGGTTAAACCTAAGAAACTTGTTGAAGGCCCCTACTAATAAACGAAAGGGTGAGAAGAAAAATGTGGTTTCTTCTAGTTCTACTTTTGTTGTTTATACTAAGGATTCAGGTAAGTTGGCTTCTCTCAAGGTCCTTGATGAAAAGGAAGGGTAAAGATAAAGGAGTTATGATGTGTCTTGAGATTGTCACACATCCTCCTCCTATCCCTAGTCATCAAATTCCAACCTTTTCTCCTACTTCCAATAAGCATTTCTCAGGGGATGTGGGTGTGGTTGGTGCTAAGTCCCCAGAGAACCTTAATGCAGATCTATTTTGTTCAAAGCATGAGGAATTGTCAGATGTCCTTGGTATAGCCAAATATAATTCTTTAGACTCATTTAGTATGTTCAAATGTGTCTTTCATGAGATGAAGGAATTGCAAGTTAAACAAAGAGTAATGTAAAGTAAGATGGAAGTGATGAAGTCTTTTGCACAACAATCCTTAGGATCCCCAACAAAGGAGACATGAAAGGGAAGTTGACAACACAACTTTGGTTGTTGATTGCCTCAAAAAAACATAAGAGGCCATTGAGAATCTTAAGGAAAACTATGGGGCTAAGTTTTCTAAGATTGAAGAGGATGCCATTAAAACTTGGGTTTTACTCCAAACTATTAATGTCAAATGTATTTTATGCATGGATCAAAGGGCTTGTGATGGACAATAAAGTGGATTATACATTAATTTCTATTATGCAACAATAAGGACTAGTTAATGTTGAGTTATGAGAATGTCTCCAAAAGGTATCAAAGGTACAACTAGTAAAGATTGAGAACTACCTCAATATGATCAGTAGCTTGTTTTTTTTTCAAAGTCAAATTTTTTACTTATTTTAAAAAAAGGTAAGTTATGTCATTTGTTGTAACCAAAGCTAGAAACTAGCAAGCACACCTCAATGTGCAATAGGTATGCCACATAGGTATGGAAGGCAAACTAAGTATTTGTTTCATTGTTAGTCTTTTCTTCTCTTACTCTCAATATCTCCTTATCTCCCCATCAATCTATTTGACTAGCTATATATTTTTCTTATTCTTCATGTCTCACACTTTATGTATCTCTTGATATCTTCCTAGATCTCTTTCTATATTTACCTCTCTACCTATCTATATCTTTAAATCTATATTTCACTTATTCCTATCATTGTATAGGGTATGTGCAAGATCATGGTGTACCAAACTATGGCCTCAAGTGGCAGTGAAAAATCAACAAATCAAGTTTATGTCAACTTGACACATAATTTTGAAGTGGTTATGGACTTTATATCAAAAAGTTGTAAGAAAATTATCTATTGGAAATTGAATGTAGTTTCTAAACTACTAGGCCTTATCAGGAGAAAAAAATAATCGATTGGTCAAAAGTTTGAATTTTAATGCAGTACCACAAAAATTTCAGAGCGAAAATAAAAAATAGGTGTATGTCTAACCACCTTAATCAAAATCAAATGATAATATTTTTTTATATAATTATAGATATGAAAAGTAGACTTATGCCCGGATGTGACACATATTTTTCGGTATTTTTATTCTAAATAAATAATTAAATATGAATTTTCTACCAAAATTTTTTTGAAAAAAAGAGAGTCTTATGTCTGACCACCTTAACTAATAGAAAATTTTACCAAATTTATTATTATTATTTTTTTCTTATTCTAGGCGAAGCATAGAATGTGACACAACTTTTCTATTTAAAAAATATACCGTTTGAAAGTTATACCTATTTTTCAATCAGTATGTCAATCAACAATTTACAATAATCTTCATTGATAATTAACTAATAAATACTTATCAAACTTAGAATTTGACAAAAATTATATTGATGGAATCTCGAGAGCGATATACAAAACCCCTTTTCGTTTCATTTAATTTCGATCAAAATAACATTGTTAGACGGCTACTCGAAGTCTGAGTATCACTAAAACCCTCTTTAAACACGCCTTTTGGGTTGACCGAGTAGGCTTGGTAAATACCAAGCCTAATCGGATATCCGATATAAAATTGGATATTTGATATGCTTTGACAGAATTTGGGTGGAAAATTTCAAATCCCAACCCATTTTGGAGGGAAAATTGGGTTTAAAAGTTATAGCTTATGATTTATAAATTGTTTCACTTATATTACTATGTAAAAAAGTATTTTAATATATTATATATATAATAATGTAATGTAAAGATATAAGAAATAATCTATTAATATATAATAATATATTATGTTAATCTTATTACAATCTATAAATATAATAATATAATATATGTATAATAACGTAATATATTATATATAAATATATAGTATGAATTATATATTATTATATTAATATGTATGTTATTAATATATATATATATATATATAACGTAATATTTTCATTAAATATAATAATGTAACATATATATATATATATATATATATATATATATGTTATTAATAAATATAATAATGTAATATTTTTATTGAATATAATAACGTAATATATATATATATATATATATATATATATGTTATTAATATATATGTATATTATTAATATATATGAGTCAATGGGGGTCATAGGTCAACCATTGACCTCCTTTGACGCATTAAATGATGACATATGTCCCTAAGGGTTCTAGGACCCCTAGCGACATATTACAATGGTTAATATGGGTCAAAGGGGGTCATAGGGTGACCTATGACCCCTTTTGAACCATTAAATGACGACATATGTCCCCCTAGGGACATATTAGAATCATTCATAGTGGTCATCCTATGACCCCCTTTGATCCATTAAATGATGACATATGTCCCTAGGAGTTCTAAGACCCCTACAGACATATTAGAATCGTTCATATGGGTCAAAGGGGGTCATAGGGTGACCTATGACCCCCTTTGACCTATTAAATGATGACATATGTTTTAGGGGTCCTAGGACCCCTAAGGACATATTAGAATTGTTCATATAGGTCAAAAGGGGTCATAGAGTGATCTATGAACCCTTTTGACCCATTAAATGATGACATATGTCCCTAGGGGTCCTAGGACCCCTAGAGACATATTAGAATAGTTAATATGTGTCAAAGGGGGTCATAGGTTGATCTATGACCCCCTTTGACCCATTAAATAATGAGATATGTCCCTAGGGATCCTAGGACCCTTAGGGACATATTAGAATTGTTCATATGGGTCAAAGGGGGTCCCCTACGACCCCCTTTGACCCATTAAATGATGACATATGTCCTTAGGGGTCCTAGGACCCCTACATACATATTAGAATCGTTCATATAGGTCAAAGGGGGTCATAGGGTCCTTTGACCCATTAAGTGATGACATATGTCCCTAGGGGTCCTAGGACCCCTAGGGACATATTAGAATGGTTAATATGGGTCAAAGGGGGTCATAGGGTGACCTATGACCCCCTTTGACCCATGGACATATTAGAATAGTTAATATGGGTCAAAAGGGGTCATAGAGCCCCTTTGACCCATTAAATGACAACATATGTCCCTAGGGGTCCTAGGACTCCTAGGGACATATTAGAATGGTTAATATGTGTGAAAGGGGGTCATAAGTTGACCTATGACCCCCCATGACCCATTAAATGATGAGATATGTCCCTAGGGGTCCTAGGACCCCTAGAGACATATTAGAATGGTATATATGGGTCAAAGGGGGTCATAAGGTGACCTATGACCCCATTTGACCCATTAAATTATGACATATGTCCCTAAGGGTAACCCCCTTTGACCCATTAAATGACAACATATGTCCCTAGGGGTCCTAGGACCCCTAGGGACATATTAGAATGGTTAATATGTGTCAAAGGGGGTCATAGGTTGACCTATGACACCCTTTGACCCATTAAATGACAACATGTCCCTAGGGGGTCCTACGACCCCTAGGGACATATTAGAATGGTTAATATGTGTCAAAAGGGGTCATAGGTTGACCTATGACCCCCTTTGACTCATTAAATGATGACATATGTACCTAGGGGTCATAGGACCCCTAGGGACATATTTGAATGGTATATATGGGTCAAAGGGGGTCATAGGGTGACCTATGATCCCCTTTGACCAATTAAATAATGACATATGTCCCTAGGGGTCCTAAGACTCCTAGGGACATATTAGAATGATATATATGGGTCAAAGAGTGACCTATGACCTCCTTCGACCCATTTAATGATGACATATGTCCTTAGGGGTCCTAGGACCCCTAGGGACATATTAGAATGGTTAATATGAGTCAAAAGGTGTCATAGGGTGACCTATGACCCCCTTCGACCCACTAAATGACAACATATGCTGGACCCCTAAGGACATATTAGAATGGTTAATATGGGTCAAAGGGGGTCAAAGGGTGACCTATGACCCCTTCGATCCATTAAATGATGACATATATTCCAGGGACATATTAGAATGGTTAATATGGGTCAAAGGGGGTCATAGGGTGACCTATGACTCCCTTTGACCCATTAAATGATGACATATGTCTCTAGGGGTCTTAGGACCCCTAGGGACATATTAAAATCATTCATATGGGTCAAAGGGGGTCATAGGGTGACCTATGACCCCCTTTGACCCATGAAATGATAACATATGTCCCTAGGGGTACTAGGACCCCTAGGGACATTTTAGAGTGGTTAATATGGGTCAAAGGGGGTCATAGGGTGACCTATGACCCCCTTCGACCCATTAAATGATGACATATGCTAAGACCCCTAGGGATATATTTGAATGGTTAATATGGGTCAAAGGGTGTCATAGGGTGACCTATGACCCCCTTCGACCCATTAAATGATGACATATGTCCCTAGGGGTCCTAGGACCCCTAGAGACATATTAGAATGGTTAATATGGGTCAAAGGGGATCATAGGGTGACCTATGACTCCCTTTGACCCATTAAATAATGACATATGTCCCTAGGGGTCTTAGGACCCCTAGGGACATATTAGAATCGTTCATATGAGTCAAAGGGGGTCATAGGTCACCCTATGACCCCCTTTGACTCATGAAATGATGACATATGTCCTTAGGGGTCCTAGGAACCCTAGGGACATATTAGAATGGTTAATATGAGTCAAAGGGGGTCATAGGACCCCTAGGGACATATTAGAATGGTTAATATGGGTCAAAAGGGGTCATAAGTTGACCTATGACCCCCTTTGACCCATTAAATGATGACATGTTTCTCTAAGAACCCCTAGGGATATATTAGAATGGTATATATGGGTCATTTCGACACATTAAATGATGACATATGTCTCTAGGGGTCCTAGGACCCTAAGGACATATTAGAATGGTTAACATGTGTGAAAGGGGGTCATAGGTTGACCTATGAACCCCCATGACCCATTAAATGATTAGATATGTCCCCAGGGGACATATTAGAATGGTTAATATGGCTCAAAGGGGGTCATAGGTTGACCTATGACCTCCCATGACCCATTAAATGACGAGATATGTCCCTAGGCATCCGAGGACCCCTAGGAACATATTAGAATGGTTAATATGGGTCAAATGGGGTCATAGGTTGACCTATGACCCCCTTTGACCTATTAAATGATGACATATTTTTTTAGGGGTCCTAGGACCCCTAGGAACATATTATAATGGTTAATATGTGCGAAAGGGGGTCATAGGGTGGGCTATGACCTCCCACGACCCTATAAATGATGACATATGTCCCTAGGGGTCCTAGGACCCCTAAGGACATATTAGAATGGTTAATATGGGTCAAAGGGGGTCATAGGGTGACCTATGACCCCCTTTGATCTATTAAATGATGACATATGTCCTTAGGGGTCCTAGGACCCCTAGGGACATATTAGAATGGTATATATGGGTCAAAGGGGGTCATAGGGTGACCTATGACCCCCTTCGACCCATTAAATGATGACATATGTCCCTAGGGACCCCTAGGGACATATTAGAATAGTTAATATGTGTGAAAGGGGGTCATAGGTTGACCTATGACCCCCTTTGACCCATGAAATGATGACATATGTCCTTAGGGGTCTTAGGACCCTTAAGGACATATTAGAATGGTTAATATGGGTCAAAGGGGGTCATAGGTTGACCTATGACCCCCCACGACCCATTAAATGATGACATATGTCCCTAGGGGTCCTAGGACCCCTAGGTACATATTATAATGGTTAATATGTGTGAAAAGGGGTCATAGGTTGACCTATGACGCCCCACGACCCATTAAATGACAAGATATGTCCCTAGGGGTCCTAGGACCCCTAGGGACATATTAGAATCATTCATATGGGTCAAAGGGGGTCAAAGGGTGACCTATGACCCCCTTTGACCCATTAAATGATGACATATGTTATAATGGTTAATATGTGTGAAAGGGCCCACGACCCATTAAATGACAAGAGATGTCCCTAGGGGTCCTAGCACCCCTAGAGACATATTAGAATCGTTCATATGGGTCAAAGGCAGTCATAAGGTAACTTATGACCCCCTTTGACCCATTAAATGACGACATATGTCCCTAAGGGTCCTAGGACCCTTAGGGACATATTTGAATCGTTCATATGGGTCAAAGGTGGTCATAGTGTGACCTATGACCCCCTTTGACCCATTAAATGATGACATATATTCCTAGGGGTCCTAGGAGCCCTAAGGACATATTAGAATGGTTAATATGGGTCAAAGGGGATCATAGGTTGACCTATGACCTCCGCGACCCATTAAATGATGACATATGTCCCTAGGGGTCCTAGGACCTCTAGGGACATATTAGAATAGTTAATAAGGGTTAAAAAATGGAAGGATATATATATATATATATATATATATATATATATATATATATATATATATATATATATATATATATATATATATATATATATATATATATATATATATATATATATATATATATATATATATATATATATATATATATAACTCTAAGATATTAATAATAATAATAAAAATAAATACTAAATATTAATATTATTATATCTATAGTAATAATAATATTACTATTATAGCTATAATAATAATATATATTAAATATTAATACTATAATGGCATAGTATTAATATATATATTAATACTATTGTAGCATAATAATAATAATAATATAAATAAACACTAAATATTTATACTATTATATCTATAGTAATAATATTAATACTATTATAAGTATAATAATAATATTGATACTATATATTAATACTATAGCTATAATAATAATATATATATTAATACTATTATATATTAATACTATATATTAATACTACTATATATTAATACTATTATATATTAATACTATTGATACTATATAGTAATACTATTATACTATTAGTACTAATAAACCAAAGTCAGTTTCCCTCCAATGAGTTTTATAATATTAATATTATTATAGCAAAGGAGGGAAATTATAGAAATTTTTTCCCACCAAAAGTTATTTTAGAAAATCGGATATCTGATTTTACTAGTACCAATTTCCAACATATCCTTGTCCCTACAAACCTGACAACATCACTTTTTCAGTTCTTTTTTCATGGGTTTTGTAAAAAGTCACATTTTTGGGCCCAACCAATCGAAAAAAAATTGAAAATATAACTTTAGGTGTTCGAATTTGTCATTTGAATGGGGAGCAGTAGTCATTGAAAGGATAAACGCAAAAGGAAGATATCCAATGAAGACATTGCGACATATAGGGAAAGGGACAAAATGGAACATCGAAGAAAAAGATAAGGTATGCTAAATATTAGTCAAGTTGATGATGAATTAATCGAAGGTGAAATCATAGAGTTAGATAATGAATATGTACAGTTGGGAAATGAAAATGTACATATTGAAAACAATAATGTCGAAATTGAAAATTTATAGAATAAAAATTTTGAAGATGAAATGCTACCAAGTCATAATCCAAATTGCATAATTGACCATGTCGAACATGACAATGCACATGAACCTAATGCACAAGAACCTTACATATCTCCTAATTATAATTGACATGAAGGTTCTAAAACACCAAAATGGATAATGAAATTGATGAAATGATTATTACTAGTTTGGAAGGAAAAAAAATCAGAAAGAACCATTCGGTTATGGGCTTCAAGACTATATCCGATGTTTTTCGGCAATAAGACAATGGTAGAGCAATGTCAGCTTTTCATGCACTTATTAAAGATGCAAAAGATGAGACCTATGCTTTCCAAATTGAAGATTCGTGTCAATAAAAAGTTTGAAAGAAATACCATTATTGTGAAGAATCTTTTTAGTGCTCTCAATAGCATTGGGAAAAATAGTAGAGAGAAGGATAACAGAGCTACTCGAAGGGTTATTACAACCTCTTTGGTAAGTCATCATTTGAGAAAGGGTAGATATATGAGACAAACTTGTATTGATTTGAATCTAAATCATACTACTTTGAGAAGAGTACTTAGTCGATGAGAGAAAATTGATGATCCTCTTCAAAATGAAACATGGGCATTTGGTGGGAGACTTCCATGTTTTGATAAGAAGCTATCCGATGATGTGAAGGAAGAAATTACACAATTTTGGCACTCTAACTCACGAGTATCACCCAATGCTAAAGACGTGTTAAAGTTGAAAATTGGCATCAAAGACCGCATGCCACATCCTAAACACTATTTGGAGGTAAGTCAAACTATGTTGTTCAAACAATTTAGAGAGAGTCATCCAAGTCTTCATATATCACAAAGGGCTTTTGAATCTTTGAAGCCATTTTATTGTGTGCCACTCAAAATTTGAAATACATGTTGTTGCAAATATCATGTTAAGTTTTCTATGCACCATGAACTATTACTCTCCATCCGTTCTACTTTGCATAGTAAAGAAATGTTGGAGGATTGTGGGGCTAGTGGGCTTCCAAAATCATCAATAGACTTGCTAGATCAACTCTTATGTCATAGAGTTGATGGTTGTTCCTTTTATAAAAATGCTTGCTTAAATGAGAAGTGTTCAGAATGTGGTGGCTTATCCAAGTTTGGCACATGTTTCCATGAAGGGTGTGAACAAGATCTTGAAAAGATAATAGTGAAAAAAAAGGTATATGAAACGGTGAAATACACATTGAAGAGTGGGGGTGAGAGCTCTAGATGTGAATTGGCTAGAAAAGATATCAGTGTGGCTAGTTTTATTTCAGATTTCAAGGCGAATCTTTTTTACAAGTATGCAAGACATAGTCACAGGTCTCAGTGGTTGGATCAACAATTTAGAATGTGTAAGGAGACTTTTCCCATTGGCACTATTATATTAGTTGTTGATTTTGCTGAGAACTACACATTGCAACCTCAAAATGAGACACAATCTCAGTATTACAACTCCATTCAGATTGCTATTTTTGTTCACATAACATATAGACATGCCCCTTGTTGGGTGATGCGACGCGCTCCCCTGCCCATAGGTGGTTAATTATGTGGTGTTCCATGTTCACTAACAATCATGGCTTTTGGTGCAACGACAAATGGGCCCTAAAATTGGTATCAGAGCTTGGTTTTGGCTTGGTCATGGCTTCAAATCTCCCCGGAGCCTTCCTGACCCACGCAAGCACCTGGTATGTACGTCGAGGGGGAGATTGTTGGGTGATGCAACACGCTCCCCTGCCCATAGGTGGTTAATTATGTGGTGTTCCATGTTCACTAATAGTCATCGCTTTTGGTGCAACACCAAATGGGCCCAACAATTGGTATCAGAGCCTGGTTTTGGCTTGGTCATGGGTTCAAATCTCCCCGGTGCCTTCCAGACCTGCATAAGCACTTGGTATGCGCATTGAGGGGTATTGTTGGGTGATACGATGCGCTCCCCTGCCCACAGGTGGTTAATTATGTGGTGTTCAATGTTCACTAACAGTCATGGATTTTTGGTGCAATGGAAAATGGGCCCTACAATTGGTATCAGAGCCTGGTTTTGGCCTGGTCATGGGTTCAAATCTCCCCGGTGCCTTTTTTACCCACGTAAGCACCTAGTATGTGCATCGAGGGGGAGATTGTTGGGTGATGTGATGCACTCCCCTGCCCACAAGTGGTTAATTATGTGGTGTTCCATGTTCACTAACAGTCATGGCTTTTGGTGCAACGGTAAATGGGCCCTACAATTTGAGAAAGTGTTGTACAAAGATCTGTTGCAACAACATGAGAAGAAAGAAGATGATTATGTAATGCTGGATGATACTCCAAAAGCTAATGTTCCAGCCATTCCTCATGATGTACAACAACAAATACCACACACACCAGTGAATGTTAGACGGGGAACGAGGCAAATTAGACCTCCACAAAGATTTTCTCCCTCTTTGTATTCTATTTTACTTACTGATGCTAGTGAATCTGAAACTTATGATGAAGCTATGCTGGTGGATACTAAGATTCAGTAGGAGTCTGCAATGAAAGATGAAATGGACTCTTTGCTACTGAATAAGACATGGGATCTATGTAAGTTGCCTGCAGGTAAAAAGGCTTTACAGAATAAGTGGGTTTACAGGTTGAAAGAAGAGGAAGGAGGTCAGAAAAGATTGAAGGCTAGGTTAGTTGTAAAAGGATTTGCACAGAAAAAGGGAATTGATTTTGATGAGATATTTTCTCCTGTTGTTAAAATGACTTATGTCCATACTATTTTAAGTCTTATGGCTACTGAAAATTTGCATTTAGAGCAGTTGGATGTTAAAACAACCTTTCTTCATGGTGATTTGGATGAAGAAATATATATGGCCCAACCACAGGGATTTGAGGTCAAAGGTAAGGAGAACTTAGTGTGCAAATTGAAGAAAAGTTTAAATGGCTTGAAGCAAGCACCTCAGCAATGGTATCTAAAATTTGACAAGTTTATGCATGAGCATGGCTATACCAGGTGTCATTCAAATTCATGAGTGCAATATTCACCACCATTATCAGATCTGAGACATTTTAATTTCTTACCAGTCTCATTTTCAACCAAGCATTTCCATTTCTTAAAAGTTTGAAATACATCAGATTTCTATCTAAGGAAATAAACCCATACTTTTCTAGTTGCATCATCAATAAATGTAACATAATAATGAGAGCCACCAAGGGAAGATATCTGAGCTGGTTCCCATACATCTGTATGCACAGGCTCTAATTTCTCTTTTTTGTTTTCCTTCCCAGTCTTTACAAAACTCACTCTCTTTTGTTTTCCATACACACAACTTTCACAGAAATCCATATTAACACATTTCAGACCTAGTAAAACTTTCTTTGAAATAAGTAATTTCATACCTTTCTCACTCATGTGCCCAAGTCTGTTGTGCCACAACGCTATATCAGAATCTACAACAACTATTTGTTCTCCCTGCTCAACTGCGACAATTGTTTCTGAACATTTATTTTTCTCTGAAACAATCAAAGTAGTAGGAATAATATGACCTGTATAAAGATATAAGGTTCCTACTTTCACACCTTTTGCTACTACAAGGGAACCTTTTGAAACCTTCCAATTTTTATCATTAAAAGTAACTACACAACCCTCATCATCGAGTTGCCCGACTAAAATTAAATTTCTACTCAGCCTTGGAACATGTCTTACCTCATGTAGTAGCGAATGATTCCCATTCTGCAACTTAATCTTAATTTTTCCCTTTCCAACAATTTGATAGGGTTTTTCTGATACCAATTGTTGAGCCCATTTGCCGTTGCACCAAAAGCCATGACTGATAGTGAACATGGAAAACCACATAATTAACCACCTATGGGCAGGGGAGCACGTCGCATCACCCAAAACCCCTCATAGTGCGAAAGATAATCGAAAGATGATTAGAGAGTATCATTTTTATATGAGTGATGATAGATCTCTCTCACGAGTTTGTGCAACATTGTTTCGAGAATTATTTTGATTTCTTACATGAGCATGCAATTGCTATGGATAGACATATCATTTGGTCAGATAACTGTATAGGTCAATTCAAGAATGCTCGCATGTTTTATTGGTTGTGTAGGATGCACGTAGAGAGATCTGTGCCTCATATTTGGAGTTTTTTTGAGTCCCGCCATGGAAAAGGGGAACATGATGGAGCAGGGACATGTGTGAAGAGAGCTCTAGTTAAGGAGCAACTGAAGATTTCAACAGTAGAGCTTATTGATGCTTGTAGCATTGTTGATTGGTGTAGTTTAGCATTATCACAGGGGGGGGGCTCTTAATTCAGTGGTACACATGTTCTTTTGGTTGGTTGAGGAAGGGTCCATAGCTGATAGATCAGATTGTTCTACAATGAGAGACTTATCAAAAATGCATTCATTCTAGAGCTCTGATTCTAGTGCATAGACCATTTGGACATGACAACTAGCTTGTTTTTGTCCTAGTTGTTTTTAGTGTGATTGGGATCACTGTGAGTCAAGTGAGTGGGTGGACACATGGGCTTCACATTATCTTACTCCATTGTCTATCATACCCTCTATCAAAAATAATAACATGGAAAGTTCACTTGAGCATAACCATCTATCAGATCTACTTCATCCAGGACATGTCTTTGCATTGTTTGCACCACAGGAGATTGATGAGAAATCCAATTATTGGTTAGTCCATTGTGTAAGAGGTAAACAAAAACTTGCACAACCGATCACAGATGATGATGGATTCACATATCCTACTGGTTCATTGGTTGTTGTTGGAACATGGCTGCAGACATATATGCTTAGAAGGAACATAATTCTTGCATTCGAAGACTATTAGAAGCACAAAGTAATTCTCATATATTCGCATCTTACTATAGCAACAAATGTAAAGTTATTGAAGCATCAAGGAAGACCAAAAGTAAAAGAACTTTTTACTATTGCTAATGCTGATCATGAAGCCTTGTTGAAGACCCTAAAACAAAGAGAGGACCCTATTGGAACACTTGACTAGGTATATTTACTTATGTTATTTTCTTAATAATAATTTAATGAATTGATGATTATCTTGTTTAATACAATAAGTTACTAATTTTTTTTTGATATTGGAATGTAGGTACATCATGAAGAGTTGGAGGGGGGTGGTATTAGGAGGAATTTCTAAGATTTATGATGTATTATGATGTAAAATGTGAACTTTTTTGTATATATGGTTTTTGTAATAATGAAAAAGACAGGTTAAATTAGTTGCACATTCTAATTTGTATTTTGGTAGGTTCTTTGTAAGGAATTATAAGAGGAAGATATTGAACAAGTTCTTGCAAATCATATTTGCATGTGATACAAGGCTATAAGGACAATTTTAAGAGCATTTATAACTATATCAAAGATTATTGCTTGCGGATATCTTATTACAAGTTTGGCTTTTTCCTTATTTGACATAAAGCTAACATTATGATTATTAAAACTATTTTTATCAAACTAATCAAATAAGAAAAATCTAGAAAGTAAGGATGAACAATTAGAATATTATGTGATTTGATTTTTTTAAAAAATTTGATGTGATTCTTCCCAAATTTAATTTGAAAAAGATTCATTATTGCAATTGTCTACAATTTTTTGGGCCTTATTGAAATGACCATGTCCATGACATATATGACACCAAAAATTCAATACTCTCTTGATATAAGGTTATCTCTCATGCTAAGATTGCTAAGTAAGATCATGAAATGATTTTAAGGTTCCTTTAATTGTGGATGTTCACTTAGTGAAATAATGTGATTTTCTAGTAATCACTTGGGTGACTTACACCATTGAGTTGAGTACTTTCACTAACTCACCACACAAGGCACTCCTACCATCAACAAGAGGCTAATGATCTAGTTTATATTCGAATTGAGCAAGTGCATCCATAATTCTTTCATCCAACAAAACTAATACTAAACGGCATGAAATGAAATTTAAAGCTAAGTGAGGAAATAAGGATCATTATGCAATAATGCAAACTTGATGCATGACATCTTGGGTTCTTTGGTAATCCTACATTCTATCAAGGTGGTTGGTGAGTGCTCCCATGAAATCATTCACCCATTCTACCTTGTGTCAAAACTTGATCACAACAATTTTCCATGCAATACACAACAATAAAAAGTAGAGCAAATTTGGCATTTAATTGACAACAAATCTCCAACAGTCTTGGTTTACAAATGAGAGGGCTGGGGATTTAAATAGGAGCCCCAATTACAATGAACTGACAAGATTGATTCGAAAATAATGATCTAGATTAATCCATTACAAGCTCTAATTAGGGGAACCAAAAATAGCTCTTAGGAATTTGTTATCATTCTAGGATTTCTTTCTTTTGGATAGGTGGACTTCACAATGCTTGAACCCTTGATATTTCCATCTTCATCGTTTGTAATTCTTCTTTTTCATCTTCATCTTTGGGTTTGATCCTTGGAGAAATCCCTTGCATGCATTAACATCTTCCATGGCATATTAAATCCATTTCCTTGCACAACTTGATCATCATCAGGATCACTCCGTTGATGGGAATCTTATCTTTGCATTCTTTTGTGCCCTCAACCTCAAACTTCGCTTTATGTCCTTGTTCATGCTCCTAAGCTCACTTTGGTGGTAGATCCTTGAATATTCTTGGTGTACTTGTTTGATCCTTATAGAAAATTGATGTAAATAGAGACAAGTTGATCTCCTTGTAAGATAGTTTTTGTTCTTCAAACATTTAAGTTTTTGACCAAGTGTAAAGGTGACTTGCATTGGGACACATGAATGCCTATGAATTGAATCCTTGAACTTGTCCATGGACCTCTTTAAATCCAAAATTGTCCCATGTTTTTGACTAGTGAAGGTTTGGTCTTGGGATAATTCCTTCAGCTTGATCCTTGAATTTTCTTTCCTTTGCTCCACTTTCAAAGTGTATTATCTTGAAGTATTTTCCTTTGAACTCAAATGCTCTTGATGAGTAACCTTTTATTTCTTTCCTTGGCCTTAAGCTTGAACTCATGTTTCACCTTGCTTCGTTCTCTTCTTTGTGGCTATCCTTGATTTTCCTTAAAGAGGGCAGTGTTTGTGAGTTGATTCATGTTTATGGTGATAAAACATAGATGTTTGAATTTTGAATGAGTCAAACATTAATGAAATACAGGGAACACTAATGCAAAGCACCTAATCATTTTTCTTTTCTTTATGTAATAAGGTCTAGGGATAGATGTAATGATCTCCTTGTGACCATCTACATTTGTAATGGACACAAGACCCATGGTGCAACTATAAGCCTTGGTCATCAATTGGTCCAATAAAGTGGATTTTTGGTAAATTCCATGTTTTTAGGCAATTCTGGATGTTGAGAACATTATTAGGGTACCTAGGAGTTTTTAGAGTCCATTTGCAATCAAATTTGCAATAAAACTTGTCTTAGCGCGAAAATTGCAAAAAGTTGCTTAGCAACTTTTGCAATTTTCTTGACAACTTTTCAAAATCTAACTTCTAATGGCTAGAACTGTTCAAATTATTAGTACAATTAGCTTCGGTTGGGTGGGTGAACCTTAGTGAGACCCTTTTTCTGGCCATGGAGACCATCCATCGTCCGCAGCCACCCCGTACCGAGGAGTCCCCAAGTTTCTCTAAGTGCATTTTAAGGTCGATCTTTCGAGTGTCATAACTCGGAGCTCGTGAGGGCTATCAATGAACTATCAAATGCTAAAAGATGGTGATGTTGAGGCCTAAAATAATTTATCTCATTTTCAAGTGATCACATTTCATTTGGATTTAGCACAACGATCTCGCTCGATGCCAAAACTCACAATGTGCCTCAGTTCATAGGTGCACCACAGCATAACTTTGAAACCGCTGATCTTGGCATTGAATTGTCAGTGCCATTAGCTCAAGGTGGGTGGGTGAACCCTAGTCACATCCTTGTTCTAGCCACGGAGACCATCCGTCATCCGTGACCACCCCGTACCAAGAAGTCTCCAACGTGCTCTAAGTGCATTTCGAGGTCAATCTTTCGAGGGTCATAACTTGGAGCTCATGAGGACTATCGATAAACTATCGAATGCTACAGGATGGTAATATTGAGTCCTAAAATAATCTATCTCTTTTCAAGAGATCACATTCCATTTGGATTTGGCACAACGATCTCACTCGATGCCAAAACTCATAGTGTGCCTCAGTTCATAGGTGCACCACAACGTAACTTTGAAACTGCTAATCTTGGCATTGAATCATCAATGCCATTAGCTCTAGGTGGGTGGGTGAACCCTAGTCATACCCTTGTTCCAGCCACAGAGACCATCCATCATCCGCGGTTACCCCATACCAAGGAGTCTCCAAGGTGCTCTAAGTGCATTTTGAGGTTGATCTTTCGAGGGTCATAAATGGGAGCTCATAAGGACTATAGATGAACTATCGAATGCTACAAGACAGTGATGCTAAGACCTAAAATTACCTATCTCATTTTTGAGAGATCACATTCCATTTGGATTCGGCACAATGATCTCGCTCGATGCCAAAACTCGTAGTGTGCGTTAGTTCATAGGTGCACCACAACGCAACTTTGAAATCACTGATCTTGGCATCGAATCGTCAGCGCCATTAGCTCTGAGTGGGAAAGTGAACCCTAGTGACACCCTTGTTCTGGCCACGAAGACTATCCATCATCTACGGCCACCCCGTACCGAGGAGTCCCCAAGGTTCTCTAAGTGCGTTTTGAAGTTGATCTTCCGAGGGTCATAACTCAGAGCTCGTGAAGGCTATCGATGAAATTTTGAATGCTACAAGACGGTGATGTTGAAGCCTAAAATAAACTATCTCATTTTTGAGAGATCACATTCTGTTTGGATTTGGTACAACAATCTTGCTCAATGCCAAAACTCGCAGTGTGCCTCAGTTCATAGGTGCACCACAATGTAACTTTGAAACCGCTAATCTTGGCATCGAATTGTTAGCACCATTAGCTCCAAGTGGGTGGGTGAACCCTAGTCATACCCTTTTTTCAGCCATAGAGACCATCCATCATCTGCGGCCACCCCGTACCAAGGAGGCTCCAAGGTGCTCTAAGTGCATTTCGAGGTCGATCTTTCAAGGGTCATAACTGGGAGCTCGTGAGGACTATCGATGAACTATTGAATGCTACAAGATGGTGATGCTAAGACCTAAAATGAATTATTTCATTTTTGAGAGATCATATTCCATTTGGATTAGGCACAACAATCTTGCTCGATGCCAAAACTCGCAATGTTCCTTAGTTCATAGGTGCACCACAACACAACTTTGAAACTGCTGATCTTGGCATCGAATCGTTAGTGCCATTAGCTCTGGGTGGGTGGGTGAACCCTAGTCACACTCTTGTTCTGGCCACAGAGACCATCCATCGGCCACGGCTACCCCGTATCGAGGAGTCCCCAAGGTTCTCTAAGTGCATTTTGAGGTCGATCTTCCAAGGGTCATAACTTGAAACTCATGAGGGTTATCAATGAGCTATCAAATGCTACATGATGATGATGTTGAAGCCTAAAATAACCTATCTTATTTTTGAGAGATCACATTCTGTTTGGATTCGGGACAACGATCTTGATCGATGCCAAAACTCATAGTGTGCCTCAATTCATAGGTGCACCACAGCGTAAATTTGAAACCACTAATCTTGGCATCAAATCGTTAGCACCATTAGCTCCAGGTGGGTGGGTGAACCCTAGTCACAATCTTTTTCTAGCCATGGAGACCATCCGTCATCCGCAGCCACCCCATACCAAGGAGTCTAAAAGGTGCTCTAAGTGCATTTCGAGGTTGATCTTTCGAGGTACTTATACGTCTTTTGCTCCTATTATTATCTGTATAAGTCACACATCTTTTTTATGTTATTACAATTTATGTTTAAAAGAAAAAATATATGTTAAAAGAATTTGGTTAGCTCAACCACTCAGAATAAGACTTTTCCAGTGCTAGGTACGTTGAGAATAAATATTGAATTCATATGATATGAATTCATATGGAATGTGTTGTGTATAATTGGAAGTTATTTAATTCATTGTGTCATTGTTTTGGGTTACTTCTTATATGATTATTTTTAGAAAGCTCTTAAATTAGTACTAATATGCATTGAAGAATGATTAAAGGAATATGAATTGAGGAATACTCACTATAAGAATTTTATGAACGATAAAGGGAAAAACTCTTACCCACATTCATAGTGATGAAGATCTCTCGGATTCGGGAATAATGAACATTCATTCCTACTACTTTAGTTAATCTTGGAATTTTTTTTTTAATGTTTAACTAAATCGTCTAATATATTCAAACTTTCAATTTCTCCACTTGCTAAGATTTTCAAATAAATCCTTGAAATATGGGCATCAATAATATGAATCATATAATATTTACAAACTATTACTCATATAATATGAATCAATAATAAAATTTTGAACTGTAATATACCATTTATTAATAATGAACATATCAAAATAGACTAGTGTATCCATAGACAAATAACTCAAATATATTTCAAAATACATGGATCCATATACAAAGTGTGGCTGATCATGCCATCAAAATGTGTATAATATCAATGTGGCATATGCCATCTCAAAATGTCTCATGATGCAACCTACAATAACTATACTATCCTAGAGTACTGGTGGATGATCAAAATGTAGCCTCTTTGCTGCACTAGGTGGACCGGATGCCTCCTACATAAAAAAAAATGGAAAACCCAAAGTTAGACTACTAAATTTATATGATTCTTTGTATCTAACATTGAATTACTCCAATGCATAATGATATTTTTTGTAATAAAAATTTATACTATCAAAATTTCATAATAAATACCTCTCTCGTCGACCTCCTGCACCGGTTAGGAGTCCTCTCATGTTCCCTTGGCAATGCTTCTACCTCTCTGATTGTGGGCTGTATATGTTCAAATTATAGGTTTTGTCAAATGAATCTACAATTTAAACTATAACATTATAATTCATAGCATGCTAAATTTATAACATATTTAATCATGAATTCAAACTACAACTTACTATTGTAGGCTCCTCCTCAAGAGAGAGTGCTCGCATCATCAAATCTACATAACTCTCTCGTCAGACCTCATGTGCACTAGGAGTCTCCTATGAGATACAAAATAGTAGTTGTTAATATTATGGAAATCAGTTTTGAATTTATTTATGAAGATAAGGATAATAAAAAATAAATGATACTTATACATACAGTGGGGCTCTCAGTGCGAATGGAAATCCCCGATGGTCTATGATGCAAAATCTTTACATGGTCATCGCCAGTAGCCATGCCCTATATACAATAAAGAATGTAATTAAATGAGATTACCACAAAAATGTTAGAAGAATGCATCGATATTTAATCAAATAGAAAGCACCTAATTGTTAGGAATAAGGTGTCTCAACCTTGTATAATTCCTATTCATTATTATTTGTTTTGTAAAATGTATTTCTTGCAAATAATGTTGATGTGTCAACATCTTGAATTGTGTGTAAGGAGATCATGACTAAAACGATTATGACGGATTCCTATGACATGTAAGAGCTATCTTAGGAAGATTCAATGATAGGTGAAGACATGTGGCAACTAAGATATTTGAGTACTATACACTCTACCCCAATAGTGGGGTTTGGGGCATCGGCCCAAATTTTTTTTTGGGGTTCCTATTTTCTCGGAGAATGGTAAAACCCTAATACGGTTTACCTTTGGAAGTAGCCCTAAAGTGAAGCGCATGTTATAAGCATTTTTTAGGTTTGCGAAGAGATGTGATGGGAAAAAGTGTATTATTGGTACTGCATGTAGTTACTGGAGTCTTCTGTTGTTGATGTTGAACTTGCATTGCAAGTGTATTGTAACCTTGTGTTGAAGATAATACATTGTGCAGGTTCTGAAGGGGTGGGGTTGTTTTACTGAAAAGTTTTTCCCCACTGGAAAATCCTTGTGTTAGGTGTTCCTTTCTCTGTCTATTTTCTGTATGCATGGTTGGCTGCAATATTGTTGCTTACATGATATTAAATCTTTAAGTGTAGAAGATTTTAATAGGATTTGCATCATACTTTTCTTATGAGATTAGTGTAGGAAGCTGTTTCCACACCTGAGTTTCCTTACACTAATTACCTTTCCTTTGTCAATGCGCACTGGTTCACCCTTCGCACTTTGTCCCCCTGGGACAACTGCTACCTGCAAGATAAAAGAAAGTTTACCAACCATATATGCTACAATATCAAATTAAAAAAATGTGAACACAACATAATGTACCATAGATGGCTCAAGGCCAAATGAAATGGCCGAGAGCATGGCATCATCAATCTGTCTGAGCTCCTCCTCGGTCATCAACTAAACATGAATGAAGATCACATACATATAAAAGTCAATATGGCTTGAAAATTAAAATTACTCTATTATAAAAATTAACTTTAAATTGCATATGTCATAACAAAAAAATGTATACACGTATCGACATTGAAGGAGTCCATGCCTCTACATTCCCCTCCTCTCTTGCATTAGGGTCTGTAGCCTCTGCACATGTGTCTGGTGTATCCTCACCTAATACAAAATTATACTTAGGAAGATCACCTATAGGACCCCAAAAAATATTCTTGCATGTAATGCAAGTGTGAGACACACAAACGCGTGATGAGCTAGTCGATGATGAAGTGGCACCAGCATCATCAACATGAGGAGGCAGGACTGACCTAGCCTGAGATATCATTAGGCTACTTAGCCTATGAATGGCTCTGATAGTCTGAGAGCCAGTCTTTTTCATAATATCTAGATGCTACACTCAAGGAGGAGGGGAGATATCAGTGGGGGGGACAAAAGTGCCAGCTTTCTTCCGCTGGGAAGAGGGTCTATCCTAAGGAGCTCCTAGTCCTAAGCCCATGTTGGGCTTCATGCTCTAATAGTTCACTTTAAGTTTCAACACAAATTTTGCATATAATTTTCTAAGGATATAAAATGGTATGTCTAAATTGCCATGTGGAGGGATATCAAAGACCATCCACCAATGATCCCAAAAGTTTTCACGTATGGCATCATTTGTGTACCATTTAATGGATAGTTTGGATTTTTTTGGGTCGACTGGTAAACCCATTTTCGGGTTTGCAAAAAGGCTAGCCAAAACTTCTTTGGTTATGTTCAGGGCCGCAATCTCATCATAGTCCAAAACATCATCAAACATCGCATGCATTTCATCACGCCAACGAAGAGCAGCATTTTGTTGGTTTTTAAGGGTTTAAATGTTATCCACTATGGTGTTTAACGTGGATAACATTATTATATGTTCTATGCAAACCTCTCAACTCGGTGAGATTCTCATTTATCATATCCTCAATTCGAGGAGGGTTTTGAGGGGGTAGAGGATCATTTGGTGGACGATTTTGTGGGGGTACTGGATCGTTTGGTGGGGGGTTACGAGGAATATTATTCTGTGTCTCAGTGTCATCATTCCGATTAGCCATTCCTATTGAATTGCAAAATGTAATATATATTAAAAAAAACCTTAATTTTAACCAATTTTTTCAAAAAAACCCTAGATTCAACTAAAACAAACAAAATTATGGTAAAATCTATTCAATTTAGATTAAAAATGAATTAAGAAAACAAACAAAACTTACTTGGATATCTGATATCTGATATAGAATCCAATATTCGATGTAGAAATCGATATCGGTCGCGCCTGGCCTCAAAATTCAAAAAATACAAGGCCGCGGGTTTGTGTTTTTTTAATATATGTGATGGCAGGGATCAAATATCCAATATTATATTGGATATCTACTTCAATATCGAATATCTAATTCAATATCGAATATCCGACATATTGGATATGATATTTTATAACACAATCTCATATTTTATAACGCAAATTATTTTACATAACATATGATATTTTATATTACATTATATTATATTTTACATTATGTTATATTATTATATTATATTATATTATTATAATTTATAATTTATATTATATATTACTTTTTTATTATATATTATATTATAATATATTACTTTATTATTATTATATTATATATATAATATATCATTACTATATATTATAATATTAAATATTATATTATATTATTATAATATAATATTATTATTATAGTATAATAATAATATCATATTATATTATAATACATAATGTATTATAATATAATATAATATAATATAATATTATAATGTATTATATTATAATATGCTATTATAAGGTAATATTTTTATATTATTATAATATAATAATAATATTATATTAGGCTCCCTGGCATATCAAATTTTTGATATGTTTTCGACTATCCGATAATATTGGATATTCAAGTTGTAATAAGATATCCAATAAGGTTCGGCCTTACCTTCCAAGTTTGGTACTTGGATAGGTGGAAAAAAGTCAGAGTGAATTTTGAAGCGCTTTTAGACATTTTCAAACTCTATTTTTTTCACATCACCACTTTTTGGCACACCATGATCTTGCACATACCCTATATTCACATTTCTCTCAATCTTCCTATCCTACCTCCATATTTGAGACATATCTCCATATTTCTTCTCTTATGTGTGTGTGTGTTCCTACCTCTATCTTTATCTTTCTATTGGGTAAAAACACAAATATGTGTCATCTTTTAGGCCCTCTAAACATGTTTTGGTCAAATCTCAGTTCTCTATCAAAACTTAACTTTTTTCAAAGACTAAAAATATATTTTTATAGATCTCAGAGTCAATATCATCATTATATAATTTTGACATTGTTTTGATTAGTTATACTATGTTATAATTTCTAAATATTATAAGTAGGTATTTTAACATTTGAGAGGATGCTACCTCAAAAAAGGAGAAAAAAAGAAAATCATATAAAAAAATTAAAATTTATATTTATCTATAGAGGACAGAGTCATTTTCAAGAAAATGTAAATTTTTTCAAAAGGTGTAGATTTGATAGGGAAGTTTTGATGGGACGAAAAAATTGTCGGTTTATGATAAGGTCAACCTTGAGTACTTATGTAGTAGCCACCTATAGTTTGCTTTTTCATTATATTTACCAAACTCTTTTATGCCTATTTCATGGATGTGTTAGTTTGAAGGATATTATTTCATAACTTGAACTAGAGACATATCAATGATGATTACTCAGCTGACTATATTTCATGTGTTATTTAATGATTATGGTTATTGGTGCATTAATGATGCTTTAATAATTCATAGTTAATAAATGTGATTTCTTTCATAGCAATGTCAGATGATGCTTTAATGATGACTACTTCATATTTGTAATGATGCATTATTCTATTTGAGAATTTGATGTTTGACTTATAATTATTATGGTACTTACCCCATACTTGCATGTGTATGGTGCATGTGTCTATTTTATCTTTCTGTTTGTTGTGTTTGATGTGGTTAAGGGAGAGAGTCGTAGTCACCTGCTAGTTGAGATCCACATGATGTACCACTCTTTGCCATTGCTTGTTTAGTTTAGATATATTTATATACATATATATGCTTATCTTTTATGCAGAATGTAGGTACTGGGCATCGACTTTCTTGAATTGGCAGGATGAGCGTGCCCTATCATAATAATTCAATGGTAAGAATGGGGAGATAATGTTAAGGTCCAATCCCTACCATAGCCTAAATACTTGTCTTGCAAGGAGGACTTGTAACTGAATTTCCACCCTTTTTAAAACCCATGAGTTTATCTTTGTCTATGCTGTTTAATTTTGAGTTTCATTCTATTTTGGTAATGTTGCTTTTATGTGGATTTCACTATGTGAATTATTTGGTAAATGATTTAATTATAATATTTAGGTTAATCATATAATTAAATATTATTTGATTAAAAAAATATTAAAGGATTAGAATATTTAATTAATTTAAAACTAATTACATATGTGATTTATTTTAAAAGTTTTAACTTAGGAGTCTAAATTTAGAAAATTGGTTAAAGAAAAAATTTGAATATGATGATATCTAATTAATTATAAAATAATTAAATATGTACTTCATTTAAAAGATTTAATTTAAAAGTCTAATTTAAGAAGTTAGACAAAAAGTTAATTAAAATATTAAAATATTAAAGATTTAATATTTCTTCATTATAATTATTTATTTAATAATAATAAAATTAGAGTTGCATTTAAACAATGAGCTTTGATAATTATTATTAATTTAAATAAAAAACTATGCTATAATTAGTGCTTGCACTAATTAATAAATTGGAGGAAAATAAAATATAAAAGAATAAATTTTAAAGATAAAGTTATAGTTCTAATTGTGTCATAGTTATATTTATTTAATTTAATGATAATTATTTAGGAGTTTTATTTTAATAATAAACTCTAAATAATGTTATTAATTAAATTAATAAATATATTATAAAAAATGCTTCGAAAATTAATTAAAGAGAGAAAGCTAATTATTTAAATTAAGATATTTTGTAATTAAATATCTAAAAGAGTTATGGATGGAAAGATAAAATGTAATAATGTAATAAACAATAATTGATTAGTGAGTTCTCTCTTGTGATTGCACAATTAGAGCCCTAATTTAAGGGAGAACTCTTTATCAGAGATCTAGGGCTTATTTTGCAATGACAAATTTTGGGGAACAAAATTCAGAATTGGATCAAAATAATTGTTGAAAGTTTCAGAGGGTTTGGATTTGCATGCATTCACAACTTGTTTGAGATTTTTGCTATGGTTTTGAGGTAGGATTTAAAAACCCATTGTAGAATTCTATTGAAAGACCTGTCTACTTCGTGTCTTCTTGGGTGCTTGCATATTGCTTATTAATTTATTGTATTGATTGTTGAAAAAATAATTATGTCGTAGATTTTGAAAAAGGAAAACTTATTAATCAAGAAAACTTGATTGAGAAAAATTATAGAAAAATTGTAGAAAATTATTGTGACTATATTCTTATAAACCCCTTTCCAATATATCGAAAATCTTGATTATTGAAAATTGGAAGAAAATGATAAATTGAATAGTTAGGTTTTCAACTTTAAATTTGTCATTAAGATCTTGTGATTACAATGATTTTTCTAAATATTGATAAATATTATTCTTATATCTCAAATAATATTCATTAATGTAAGAGGGAAGTTAATAAATAAATATTTATAATTTTATTATATTTAAAAGAAGTTGTGGTGGAGTTCACCTTGCAATTATTTAGTTAATAACTATTTGAATTTATGAGAGAATCATAAATAATTTTATTTAATTAATAATTTTATCTATAGTTGCATTATGAATTAAGGGAAAAGTAAATGTTACTATTGGACTTAAATAGAAGTCAAGAATAATAATAAAAAGAAAAAATCATGGGGACGCACGAGAAAAGCTGCATGCGGTAGGAGCAGAATGAGGTCGAGTTGCAGGAGGTCATTTTGTGCTAGGGCCTGTGTGCCCTAGCGTCTGTTCCTGATCCTTCTTGCATTTTTGGTTGCAGTATCGATGTGTTAGGGGATTTCCATTGGCGCTTGATGGTGTTTGAACGGGCTTGAGGGCCCATTTTCTCTTCTTAACGACAGGCAAAAACATTCATTGCTTTGGCTGTGATTGCAAGACTCTTGGTCTTGGTACGGGGCTTTGCTCTTGGGGTTGGAGACTAGGGGTTTCTTATCCCCTTTTGCTGGTAAGATTGTTGAGTCGACCCTATGATGAATTGAGATCTTGTTTTATCTCAGATTGCCTCTAAGGATATGGTGATGGCTGATCCATCTTCTTCAACACATGTAAATGGTAAGGATCAGATGAGTAAACCTACAATAGGAGATGGCGTCTTCTCCTCCACAAGGGTGCCTCGAATTAAAAAAGTTAATGGATGTTTGGAAAGATCTGAGGACCGACCTATTCTAGTTATTAAACCTAAGCAGATTTCAGAGGATGTTGAATACTGGCAGAATCATGCTCTTATTTGCAAATTTTTGGGCCTTCATCTCTCCTTACTTGTGTTAGATTCTTGGGCTCATAGGGTTTGGAATCTCAAAGGCGATATGGAGATCATTTTGGCAGCGAATAATTACTTTTTAGCTATCCTTTCTTGCATGGCGGATAGAAATAGGGCTTTTGAAGGAGGCCCTTACTTCTTTAACCAAGTGGGGCTTTTCATCAAGCCTTGGCACATGGGCTTCAATTCAGCTGAAGAGATTCCATCATGGATCCCTGTGTGGGTTCGTCTGTCGAGGCTTCCGTTGGAGTTTTGGAGGGATGATATTCTTCATTCTATCTCACTACTACTTGGAAAGCCTGTGGGGGCGGCTACACAAACTCAGGATCGTAAGGTAATTTCTTATGCTCGTATTTGTGTTGAGGTAGATTTAACTAATCCATTACCAGATTCTATGGAAATATGTTTGGGATCCTCTTCTTGGATCCAACAACTGGATTATGAGACCCTTCCTTTTAGGTGTCGAATTTGTCATGAATATGGTCACTTGCTCTGTAAATGTCCTAGATTCAAGCCTGCTACTTTGGATGCACCTAGACCTCTTAGGGGAGACAAGGGGAAGGCTCCTATATCTACTGGATCGACAGATGATGAGGGCTTTACTCAGGTCAAAACTAGGAACAAAGGCAAGGGTAAGAAGAGAACCTGGCAGGAGAGACACAATGATGGTACTTTCAACAGATTTGATGTTCTCGAAGACCTTGTATAGTAGGAAGGTATTCTAGTTGAGCTTTCTTCTGGGGATAAGGGCTTGCATGAAGTTTAGGAGGATGAGGAAAAGGGGGAGCATTAGTTACTATTGCTAGAGGATCCTCAGAGTGTACAAATTGATATGGATCTACCTCCTCAGGGTCAAGATACCAGGGAGCCCCAGGGATCACAGGTTCTAATGAGTTCAAGTGTGGTGGTTCCTGACCCCCCTATTCCCAAGGGGGCCGTAGAGTTGGCTAAGGGTGGTAAAGCCCATCCTACTTTAGGGTTATAGTAGAAATCCTTCAAAAAGGGGTCTCTGGAGAAACCATCTAAGAGTGGCAGAAAGACTGATCAAGAGCGGATTAAGATTATGGGAGATACTTTGGTTGAGTCTGGGTCTGTGCGACCCATTGATTCCCACTTCACCCACCCCCACAAATGATTATTTTATCATGGAATGTACGAGGGTTGAACAACATCCCTAGACAAAAGGCTATTCATAAATTAATTGAATCTCAGTTACCTGATGTAATTTTTATTCAGTTAACTAAGCTTACAGTGGATGGTTTGGCCAGTCGTGCTACGCATATCTAGCCCCAAGGAAATTGGCAGGGGGTTGGAGCTCGAAATAGTTCAGGTGGGGTTGCTTGCTTCTGGAACCCAAGAAAACTTCTTCCCTTATGGTGGATTTCTAGTCGATCCTCTATCTCTTTGGTTGCTTCTTGCTTGGCAACTGGGGAAAGGTGCCTTCTATCTAATATTTATGCTCCTACAAATATTTTGGGAAAGTCAAGTCTATGGGCTCATATTAGCTACATTTGGGCCATGGACCCATTTCTTCCATGGATTTTGGCTGGTGATTTTAATTCTATTACTAACTTAGATGAAAAATGGGGAGGAGTTGCTAGGTTGGATCCCTCTGCAAATATTTTTAGGGATATGATTGACTCTTTGCATCTCATTGATATGAAGCCAACTAATGGTGTCTTTACATGGAATAATAGGAGGTGTGGTGAGGAGGCTATCTTAGAAAGGCTTGATAGATTATTAGTTTCCTGTTATTGGATGAACAACATGCTGATCACTAACTCTGAAATTCTTGATTGGAGAGGCTCTGATCATTGGCCTATCAAGCTCTCGGTTACTACTCATGGTGTCACCAAGAACCCTCCTTTTAAATTTTAGTTAATGTGGTTATGAGATCAGTCTCTGCAAGATCTTATGATGGATTGGTGGTATGAGGGGATGCCGGCCCATGGGATGGCAATGTTTACTTTTTGTAAGAGGCTTCAACATGTTAAGTACAGGCTTAAGAAGTGGAATAAACAATATTTTGGGAACCTACAGGCTCAAAGGATAGCTGCTCAGGCCAATTTAGACAGCATCACTCGGTTGATTCGGGATCAAGGGAGGACCTTTGATCTAAGTGAAGCAGATTCTGTGGCTCTTAAAGGATTAGAAGAGTGGGAGCTTCGTGAGGAGATCTTTTGGAAGCAAAAATATCGTATTGATTGGCTTTAGGAGGGGGACAGGAACACTGCATTCTTTCATAACTTAGTCAAAGCTCAAAGATAGGGGAATTCTTTACCCTCTGTGATCTCGCCTGAAGGGATTCATCTTTCTTCCAATATTGACATTTCTAGAGCTGCAGCCAACTATTTTTCAAATCTATTTTCTAAGGAGGATCTTGATGCTAGGACGGAGGAGAGGGAAATTTTGGATGGAATTCCTCACTTGGTCTCTGTGGAGATGAATGAGGCCCTCTTACATCCTATTTTGTTATCTAAAGTGCAAAAGGTGGTGTTTAACATGAAAAAAGGTAAGGCTCCTAGCCCTGATGGATTTTCAATTGAGTTCTTTCAGGAATTTTGGTAAATTATTAAGTTAGATCTCCTTGAGGTGGTTCAAGAGTCTCATAGGAATAAGCAGATGCTCAAGTCCATGAATTCTACTTTTTTGGTTCTTATACCTAAGCAGGAGGGGGCTAATCAATTGAATCATTTTAGACCTATTGCTCTTTGTAATTTTGTCTATAAGATCATCATCAAGCTGATTATGGAGAGACTTAAGCCACTTCTCAACACTTTGATCTCCCTAGAGCAGGGGGGATTGTTGAAGGAAGAAATTTTTTGGATGGTGTTGTGGTTGCTATGGAATCCATTCATTCTATGGCTAATTTGAAGGAGAGGGCTATGTTCATAAAGCTAGACATGGCTAAAGCTTATGATAGAGTGAGTTGGGAATTCTTACTGAAAGTTCTTTTAACGTTCAATTTTGCTGAGGAATGGGTTAATTGGATTCTGAGTTGTGTGACTTCCCCTTCCTTTTTTGTCATTATAAATGGGGAACCATCAAGTTTTTTTAGTTCTTCTCGAGGGCTACGGCAAGGGGATCCTTTATGGGTAAAAGCACAAACCTGTGTCACCTTTTTATAAAGAAAAGTGATATCAGAATGTGACAGTTCAACATTAATGACAAAAAAATGGTATTTGCATTTAAAATATGAAGATGATGTAAACTGATGAAATGTGTAGAATTGTATGAATTTTATGCCTATAATTTTTATTATTTTTTTGACTAAGAATTTATTCATTTTATTTTATTTTGAAGTCCCTTTTTTAACTGTAAAAAATATAGGATGTAGTTCCCGTCAAACAAGTATGTGCAAATCATCTTTTTTTGTTATGATTTGAAAATATTTTATAGATGACATGTATAGCTAGTGCACAAAAAAAGAATTTTTTTGGATGGTGTTGTGGTTCCTATGGAATCCATTCATTCTATGGCTAATTCGAAGGAGAGGGCTATGTTCATAAAGCTAGACATGGCTAAAGCTTATGATAGAGTGAGTTGGGAATTCTTACCGAACGTTCTTTTAACGTTTGATTTTGCTGAGGAATGGGTTAATTGGATTCTGAGTTGTGTGACTTCCCCTTCCTTTTTTGTCATTATAAATGGGGAACCATCAAGTTTTTTTAGTTCTTCTCGAGGGCTACGACAAGGGGATCCTTTATCTCCTTATTTATTCATTATCATGGCGGAGAGTCTTGGTAGATTTATCAAATCTCAAGTGAGGCGGGGCCTTATCCAAGGGTGGAGTTGGCATGACTCTCTCCCTTCTTATTCTCATCTCCAGTTTGTGGATGATACTACATTGATGGGCATGGCCAAAGTTAGCAAAGCCATAAATTTTAGGAGGGCCCTTGACATTTATCTGAAGGCTTTAGGCAAGTGTATTAATGATGAAAAATCTTCCATCTTTTTCTTCAATACCCTCCAGCCTATTCAAAACAGGATTGCTAGGATTTTCAAATTTCAGATCGATGCTCTTCCCCTATTATATTTGGGAGTCCCCTTGGTTTTGGGATCTCAGTTTAGAGGGTATTGGCAGGGAATTCTAGATAAATTTTAGAGTAAAGTTAGTCATTGGATGAATAGGTGGCTTTCTTCTGCTGATAGGGTGATTCTTCTTAAGACGGTGGTGCAGTCTCTACCTATTTACAGGTGTTGTGTGCAAGTTCCCCCTTCCACCTTTGTTAGGGATTTTGATGCTCTTTCTCGACAGTTTCTTTGTTTTGGTACCCTTCTCTCATCAAAGTGGAGTTTAGTTAAGTGGGAGTGTGTTTGTAGGCCAAAGTTTGTTGGGGGCCTGGGTCTTAGATCCATGGCACTTTTTGTCACGGATCTTGCTGCTAAGGTATATTGGAGGTGGTGCAACAATCAACACTCTAATTGGGCCAAGATTATTACTCACAAGTATTTTCTTGGTGCAGATAGTCTAGAAGTGTCGCGCCTGGATTTTTTGGTTAAAGGGTCTTGTGTCTAGAACACTCTCAAGAAGGGAGCTCAGCTAATTAAGGAAGGCCTCTTTTGGATTTGTAATGGAGGCCTGGATGCTCTTTTTTGGTAGGATTCATGGGATGGCCATCCACCCATGATCTCTTGCTTTCCCCAGCTTCAGCCTCTCTGCCACATTTTCACTAATGCTAGCTGGTTTAAGGTGGAGCATTTTAAGACTATCAAGCATTTGGGATAGGTGGAGGTGACTTGTTGGAAAGATCCTCATGAGTGGCCTACTGGTGGCTTTGATGAGGATCGCGCTCTTCTTGCTCATGTGTTGGAGAGTAGGTTTTGTAGCTCTCTTAAGGGGAGGGATGTTCTAGCTTGGGATCCTAGCCAAAGGGAAAATTCTCTATAGCTCAAGGCTATGCTATGCTAGACAGGAACCTGCATGAAATAGTTGAAGTGCACTGGTGGAAGAAGGTTTGGAATAAATTTTCTTGGCCCAAATGTAATTTCTTCATATGGTTGCTGGCCCAGAAGAAATGTCTTACTTGGGAGAATCTCCATAAAAGAGGCTTTCAGGGACCTTCTATTTGTTCTCTATGTTTTCAAAATGAGGAATGTATCTCTCACTTATTTTTTCTTTGCCCCTTTTTGAAGGATATTTGGCATTGATGGTGGGAGGCTTGGAATCATGGTTGTATTCATGCAACTTCTCTCATTGACTTTTGGGTAAGTTTGGGAAAACCTCTAGAAAAGACGTCTTTCTTGCAATCTGCCTGGATGGTCGAGCCGATTTTTATTCTCTAGAACCTTTGGCTGGAAAGGAATCGCAAGATTTTTTTTGACTCTAAGTTAGATAGCCTGTAGTTGTGGAGGAAGATCCTTAGTAGGCTGCAGGAGACTATTTCTGCTAAGTGTGACATGTCCAAAAGTATAGATCCTATGGAACAAAATATTGTGAGGAATTTGAACCTAGATGGTGGTAATTGGGGACACACTTTGGAAAAATGATCAGGCCATGGCAAGCAGCGTGTTTGTAGGGATGGGCGATGGACCCCTCCCCCAGCTGGGATCCTGAAGATTAATACTGATGGGTCTTCTTGGGGAAATCCTAGTCATGCTGGGATTGGAGCTATAGGTAGAGGCAATGATGGTGGTGAGATATTTATGATGTCCATCTATAAAGGTCAACATTCTAATAATTTGATGGAGGCCCTTGCTATCAAGATTGCTGTGGAGAGAGGTTGCTCTTTAGGCTGGAAAAAGATCATATGTGAGTCTGACTCACATATTGTTGTTGATATGTTGAATAATCAAAGCTTGGAGAATGTTAATTGGAGATTAGCCTCTTTGGCCAGATAAATTCTGAGTTTATGTGGTTCCTTGGATTATTTTTCCTTTCGTCATATCCCTCGTGAATGGAACATAGTTGCAGATTGTTTGGTGAAGTGGGGTTCAAAGAATGTGGCTAGTTGGGATATTAATGGAAGGGATGAGTTACCTTGGGAATACCGAGAGATTGTTGATCAATTGATATTGGAAGATACAAATATTTAGTGTTGATGTGGGCCTTTGGCCTTTGTTTTGTAATCTGGTTTTGAGTGAATAAATTTTTACCCCTTTTCAAAAAAGAAGTCAAATTAATATTTTAGAAATGGAATTGATATTAATATTTAATGTAATCATATATATTTATGTCTTTGATTAAATCATTTATGATTTACTATAATTTAAATTAATAATATGATAATATTGCATGATATTTTATATGCACAAAAGATTAGATATTTAAATTATTATTATTGTAAATAAGTATATATATATATTCTTACTTTATTTCTAAACAAATCCTTATGACCCAAACTAAATAAGAGAAATTAGTGGAATTAAATCATGTGGCTGAAAACTATATGTTTTCTAATATTCTATTTATAGTCTTGTGATATTTATTTTCTTGATAGTTTTTCTTTGTGAGTTGTTTAGTTGGCCAAGTTAGGATGTGCACTAGAGACATTTTTGAGATTTCTTTTATGATTATTTGACTGAATGTCATGATGATATTTATGAGCTTTATGTTATTGAGCATTTATGAGAACTTAAGTTTTGAGAACCAATGTTATTTTTTCGGTTGCCTGTTAAGGAACCAAATTTGATCAATATTACTCTTGTGGTATGGGACACTATTGTGGCTTGTGATTTTTGGGAAGGTAGTCTAGTTGCATGTCTATGGGAGTGGCTTGCAATGGGGGCCGAGGCCCAAAGTGGCTACCAGGGTAACTTATTGTAAGTTATGTAACAAGTGATAACATAGTAATTAAAATATCTTTCCTAGCCCTTTTCCTTGAGAGACATTAAAAAGTTAAGTTAGAGATTTTTCCTCATACATGCCTTGAGTACTTGTATAGACTAAGGATGAGATGGAGATGATGCCTTGAGATGTATGACTAGTTTCCTCGTCATCATGAGAGGGTATTCTGGTTCCCCATAGAGTCACCAAGGGGTCAGGGTCCTGAGAGACTGCCAGAGTGACCCTAGAGTTGGCTCATGTGATGACACTCCATAGTATGTAGCCTGAGTCTCCCTCATGATTTTTTTAAAAAATATTTTCCTCTAGTGGTGTACTTGTTGGATATTACTTTTGATGGTGTATTTATTGTGAGTTGTTACTCATTGATTGGATGTTATTTATTGTTGACAGTTGACTTTTATTAATGAATGATCAGTTATTCATTGGTGGTGTTTTTATTGTTGGAGTTAGTGATTGGTAGTTTACTTTTATTGATGACAATTTTTATCTATTGGTCATTGTGCTTGTGACACTTGACATTGATTTTGAGGTGGTTGTATATTTTGGTCTTGGTATTTGTATGTTGACTTGGTATGAGATGTTAGTATAAGAATGAGTGTCCTTTCAATTTTGATTATCTCTTCTTCCTGAGTAGTTTGTGTCACATTTGAGGTAGTTTTGGCTATTAGGACTCCTTGCCTAGGACTATTTTATGATTTGATTATCTGTGTGTGGATCGTACATTATCTCTCCTACACGGTGGGAGTGGGAGCCTGATTAGGTGACTACGTGGTTGGGAGGTATTGTGTTCTTACTATTTGGGTCCCCCTTAGATTGACAAGTGTTGGATGCTCCTTGATACAGTGGTACTGCTATCATTCTTCCTCTTATCTTGAAGACTTCTATTCATTCGATGTACCTATGTATCATTGAGATCCTATGGGATATTGTATTGTATAGTGATGTACTTGTATCTACTTTCACATACCCTATGACATGTGCAGTGGATGTTATTTATTAGATGTGCTTTCATATTATTAGTTGTACTTATGCTTTTGCTTATATGACTATGTATGTGTTTATTCATTTTATGATTATGGACATTGTAATTGAAACTTAAACTTATTAATAAAACTTTCTTAACTGTGACTCAACGTAAAGGAACCCTTGAGGAATTGAAACTATTTTTGTAATAGTTTATGTGTTCATGATGTGTATGTGTATATTGTTTCTACATTATTGTTACTTTGATGTTGTTTAAACTTAAAAAAATGATAGTTTAGTAAACTTTGTAACATATTAAGTTTATTTCTTTTGGGTTCCCGAGTGGGGCGTTACAACTTATAACAAAGAGAATATACATAAAAAACCAATATATTTTTTCTCTAGCTATAGATGTCATCTATTATATATTTTCAAATTAAAGAAAAAATAATAATTTCTATATACTTGTTTGATGATGACTACACCCTCTAATTTCCATAGTTAAAAAAAGGACTTCAAATTTTTTATTTTTTTATTTTTTAAATTCTTACTTAAAAAAGTATAGGCATAAAATTCATCAAATTTTACAAATTTCATTAGTTTACATCATCTTCAAATTCTAAACACAAATACTATTTTTATGTCATTTAAGTTGAACAATTTATGTTTCGAGATTCTTTTTCTTTATAAAAGGTGACACATATTTGTACTTTTACCCTATATCTCCCTCTTCCATTATTTCCATTATTTATCTCTACTCTCTCTATTAATTCCCTTCTCCTACCTCTTTATCTACCTCTCTCCTCCATATCCATCTCCATCTTAGTCTTCCTCTCTATCATTTTCTCCTTACCCTTTCTCTCACTCTTTCCCATTTTATTTCTAGTTCATTTTAATGCTATATCCCCCTCTAAATCTCCCCCTCTCTCCATTTTAAAAAAAAACATGACCTTATTGGTATTCATAAATGATATCATTAACAATTTAATCCCTATACTTTATTGTGAATAGTTATTAACATGACTTTATTGTAAATAATTTTTTTTTTGTATTAATTATTAATATTATTTTACCTATAAACTTAAAAAATACCATACTAATGAAAAAATAACATCCAATTAAAAGGCTCCTCTAATCAAATTTCTATATAAAAAGTGTTGTATGCAGCTGCATTCCCTGCCTTCGATAGGAGCATGGCAGAGCATTTTGATGTGGCATAGGAAACTAGTAATGGGTCAAATATCTTGAAAGAAATAGAATACTATATTACCAAATATCTTGAAATAAATGGTATACTGTAAGTTCCTTCTAATAATTTGTGAGCATAAGTGCTATCCAAGGATTGCTTTGCTCTTGTTGGTAGGTTAACAATCTAAACTAAGTTCCTAACTAGGGAAGTAAGTCCGAGGTAGAACAAAAAATTACATTATATGCCCTATCTAGATAAGTGTTGAATCAAATATAATAGGAATATTTTCAAAACCTAATATTCCTACCTATATATACCGAGTGGGAGGAAATTCCTACCTAAATATGATCTGGTTTGATATAGACAGCTAATGCAATAAGCCATGATTTATATGAAAAACACAACATCCATGATTGTTCTATAAACTGGTCAAAATTATGAATCTCAAATGTTGAAGTCAAGATTTATAATGGCACAAATATGGAAAAATAAACTCTATGTAGGAATGTGCCTGAATATTGGCAAGTACCATAGTTTTATATTTGATTAGAACAATCATTTTATTTCTTTCTAGTTGGACTAACCATGATGGATTAACTTTAGCAATCAGAAAGAAAAATGGCGAGTTGTGAATGTGAATACTTGTTTTGGGATGAAGCTTGCAACTCATGGTAAAACATGATTTTAGCGATAATGGGATCGATACCAACGGGTGGTTATCAAGGTGTCTACTTTGGAGAAGACGTGAATCATCCTAGAAAATGAGATGAAAGTAACCTACCAATTACTATTGCCGTAATGAGCATCAACTAGCCCTATGATAACCATTATGTGGTCAAAGTTTGATGCTAGGAGGAAAGACACCCAAAAAATATTTTAGAGCTAGGAGACATGTCCATGGGAATGATAGATGTGAAAGACAAGGGCGATATGAAACTGTATATTTGTAACTTCCACTAAAGAAATGACACTCAATTGATGAGGGTTACATTCAGAAAGAAATATTAGCGAGACATAGGGGCAAGTATATGCAATAGAACATGCAACATCACTGGTCTTGGAGAAAAGACTATGATCTAGCATACAAAAATACTATTGTTACACATAAACTAAAATGATTCGGTTAAGATAGAATACTTCCCAAACAAGAAAAATGAGTACCTAAAATCCAAGTGAAATTATATCATCCAAAATTGATTTGATAGTAAGTGAAGGTAATAATAGAAACACTTCTAAGGAAATCAATTAAATTAATTAGAAAGAGTGGAAAAGAAAGGAATGCACCATAGTACTGATGTAGCATAAAAGTTCTACCAATTGATCTATGAGATCTACTAATCGACATCTTTCTTATCTATCCAATCAAACTAGAGACAAATGGTCTAATGCATTACCATTTAATGTATGGTGATATCATAGACAATAAATTATTGAAAAATCGGTGAGAGACTATGTTGCATAAAAATGTAACTAAGGAAATAACACTAAGCAACTAATGCACATTCTTATATTATCATGCAAAACCTCAAAATATGAAAGAAGACATGTAAATGAACAACATGAAACAAACAAGAGTACTAATGACATCAAAATAGCACTATGCAAACCTCATGAAACCATCAAGTGTAGATGATTTCCTTACTCATGGGATGTGGTTGCTCACAAGTTTAGCAACATAACAATAAGGTAGATAGTGCTTCATGGAAATGAGGAGAGGGCTCTCCTTTTATAGGAAAATGGATGCAACGGATGGTTAAGATTGAATACAAGATGGAGGGCTAGGATCCCTCAGGATTGATGAGGTGGAGGCCAAGTAGTCTCCACATGGATTAGGGTTTTGACCATTCAAAGGGGGCAATATGCTCACACATGTGTGAGCAACCTTTGATGGTGACATGATCAATGAGGTGTGAGAAGCATGGCTTCTCACACATGTGTGAGACAACTTGATTCTCATGCAAGAGGACAAGTGTGCAAGAGGTGTGAGAAGGATGGCTTCTCACACATGTGTGAGACACCTTGACTCTCATGCAAGAGGACAAGTGTGCAAGAGACATGCAAGACATGAGGGATGAGGAAAGTGTGAACATCTCTCACACATTTGTGAGGATTCACTTAGGATTAAGAGGTGATTAGCTAGGTGATTATGCAAAGCAAGCATGATTAGGGAAGTGGGTAGGGTTAGCATGATGGGTTAGGTAGGCTAATGAGGTTAGGTGAGGGTTAAATGTAGGAACCATGTGCTAAAATAGGATTAAATGTAATATTTAATTTCTAGTGTGATTAGGAGGGAATTAATTAAGTAAATGACATACTTAATTAAAGTGAAAGGGGTTAGATGAAAGTGGGAATTGGTTAGGATTTAAATAAACCTTAGTTTATTTAAATCAAGGTAAGGCAAACATAATTAAATAAATGTAAAATTTATTTAATTAAGGTAGGGGAATTAAATAAATAATGAATATTTATTTAATTGGCTAGAACAGGTTTTGGAAAAATTTAGGTGTCTACATTTTGCCCCTCTTTGATATAGCATTAGTAATGTTATATCAAAGAAGAATAAAATATAGTGGCTGAAAGGATAAGACTAGTAGCATGATGCCCCAGTCATGGAAGGATGAGGAAGGATGATGAGGGTGGAAAGGTATGCCCCCTCGAGAGGACATGTAGGTTAGGAGAACACGGATGTTCTCTCGAAATGCAAGGAAGATGGAAGGGAGTTATGCTGCAATGGTGTGAACAACCTAAGTTTGATATTGTACTCAACACTATGCACCAAGGTATGAGGAACCAAGATGACAATGTGTCCAGTACGTGATAAAAGGGGTCTAATCAAACCATATGCCTTATGAAACCATGATATGGAAGACCATGATTCCTGGGACAGTAGGATGCAAAGACCATGATAAATGCAAAAATACTAATGCAGACAAGTAACAAGCAATCATGCACAATTAACCAAAAGCAAACCAACATTTTTCCCCTAGTCAAGCTGAAAACCCATTAATGGATTGATTGATGATGATTGATTAAGGATGGCAAAGCTAATGCTAAGTGTAATGCACATCCAAGGATTGGGAAGGATTCATCCCATGATAATGATGTTTGAATATGGTTAATGGATGATCAGCTGATTGGGTCAAAGTAATGAATTGATTAGGGATTGACGTACAAGATTACAAGATTAGATTGATTGAATTAGTATTGATTGCATAGTTGATATGTTTTTTGATTTTTTGATTTTATGGTGGATAGAAGAATGAACGTGGATGAGATTGGAAGAATAGATGTTGATAGGATGAAAAATGATGATAGTAGAATTGATTTGATGTGACAGAAGTAGAAGAATTGAAAATGGATTGAAAAATGAAGTTGATTGAAGTGAGTTGGAAGAATTAGATTGAATGTGATATAGAATGAATAGAATGGATAGAAATGAATTGATCAAACAAATGTGAGATAGAATGGAACCAATGACAAGGGAGGGTCAAGGTATGGTAAATGGAGGAAAAGCAATGTGATGTTGGTGGATACAAGGAATAGTGAAAGGATATGAGGGGCCAAATGATATGGTGGTGAAAAAATGCAGGGCCAAGGATCATGTTTCGAAGGAGTCCAAATGCCCCATACAAAGGATAGGAAAATGGAAAGAGATATGGTGGGAAAGGATGCAGGAAAAGGGAAGATGGCATGAAGGCTAGCATGTGGAGGAAGAGAAGGCATGTGCTCTTCCAAAGCATGAATGAACATTTTGTTATTGTGCCTCTAAGGGTGATCACGAGCATGGGGATGAAAGCGGAATGGATAAGGAAAATGTGAGGGAGGGAGTTTATGAAAAAGGGATAATGATATGAAGAGTATGAATGAAATGTGGGATATGAAGGGGAGGAAAGGGATGGGATAACCAAGATCAAGGATAGGAGTATGGATGGGAAATGGATGAAATGAACTTGACAAGGAGTATGGAATGTGAGAGATGGATGGTATGTCAAGATCAAATGCATGAAAGGATGATGGAAGCATCTAGGAAAATGTGTGGATAATGCACAAGGGATATGGAAAGTGAGCATGTGGATGGATGAAAAGAAAGTGAAAGTCAAGATCAAAGATGGAAAGGGATAATGAATGGTAGATGAAGGATGGAAGAGATGTAGGGAAGTTTGGTAGGGATGGAGCTTGCCCCCAGTATAGAGTGTAAGTGGAAGAGGAAAAGTGAATGGATAGATAAGTGGAAGAGGAAGACATTGGATACATGATAGGGAAATGAAGGGAGGACTCAAGCATCTATTTACATGGATGGTATCCCTTGATATTTTTTTCCTTTTTTTTTTTTTTGTTTTCAAGGAATGTTTACTATTTGCTCATAGATGTTGATAGGATAGTGAACGGAGGAAAATGGCTTATGAAAAAGGTTGGATTAAGAGGGTGGAGGGGGTGGGAGAAAGGCATGGTTGATGGATGCTAGGTAGGAAGACTTGTGAGTGAAGGGATGAAGGAGGCAGAAAGATCATCATCGACACACACCTTGAAGGGGGATGGAAAGGAGGAAATTGTGGGGGATACGTGGGAGAAAGTTTGGATTTTGGGATATAGGGACCCAAAATGGATGAAGGAGTTGATGGATTTAGGATGGTGGATTTTGGGACATAAAGACCCAAAATGGATGTTGAAGCCTTTGGATTAGCAGAATTGGATGTCATTTTGAATCTTTCTTTGAGATTCATTGCTACATTAAGTAGCTTTGATATCCACAAAAATTTTGCATTTTTGATTTTCTGCCTTTGTGGCCTTTTGATTTTGCTTTGGATCAGATTTTTCTTTTCTTGGACATGTCTTTTAGAAGGGACATGTTGATCCTTGGGCTTTGGTGGATATTTGGCTTGATGCTCATTTTATTTTGCATCCAATTTGCTTCCATTGGCTATAGTATGGGTGGATGAAGGTAAATGAGATGAAGAGTGTATGGATGGTGAATGTGGGAAGGAAGTCAAGGATGTGTTCCTTTGTTGATCTTTAGGAGCATGGGGGAATGAAGTGGAAAACATGGATATGGTGGATGGATGTATGTAAGGGCCCATAATGGATGGAAGGGATGAAGGGTTTGGATGTGGAACATAGGGACCTAAGATGGATGGTAATGAGGAAGGAAGTAGACTATGGATATAAGGGCCCAAAATGGACTTGGAATGTAGAGGACGAGAATGTTTAGGTTTAGAAGGAGTAACTATGGAAGGTGTACCAACATCTTGAGATATTATTTCTTTAATGGGATACTTATCATTTTCAACAAAAGATGCGAGTCCAGGTAGATGGGACACATGAGTGGATTGGATAGGTATGATAGGGTCATGTGGAGGATTAGGATTATGAGGGCTAATAGGATCATGAGATGGAGTGGGATCATGAAATGAAAATGGAGAGGTGCTTTGATCTTGACTTGAAAGAGGATCATGTGGTGGAATGCATGGATCATGAGATGGAATAGGTTCATGAGATGGAGTGATTTGATCTTGACATGGAGGAATGTTAGTGGAAGAAATGGAAGAAACCTCTTCATGAAGTGGAGGATCTACGGAGGCTAACTCATGAGATGGAATGGAAGTGGTAAGGGGTGTGCTAGATGAAATGCCTTGATCTTGATTAGGAAGAGAATCAAGAGATGGACTAGGAGGGATAAATGGATCTTGAGGGATAGGGGAAGGATGGGATGGAGAAATGCTCAGATCTAGAGGAGAAGAGGCATCTATAATGTCGTGCTTTTGAGGAAGAACTTTGGGTGCTTGGCTCACTTTATCTTGTTCTTTATACTTAGCCAATAATGATGAGAAAAACCCCTTACAAGGTGGGGATGATGTTTTTGGAGGAATAGGATGAGGATTGTGGGAAGGTGTAACTATGGGTGGGGGATTGCGAGGAGGGTTGGGGTTGGATGGGACATGAGGACTAGGATCTTTGAAACATGGGGGAAGAGGACACATGGCATGGAAGGTGGCCTCTTGCTGTTGGCTTGCCAAGAGATAATTTTTTAATTGTTCCATTTCCATGGCAAGGTCATTTATGTTGGAGGAAGTGTGTGGGCTATGAATAGAAGCATATGTAGGTGTAGGATAATGAGGTGGATTTCCCTTGTCAAAGGTAGAAGAATAATGCACATGAGATGGATGAGAGTTGGGGTATGAAATGTTGAGGATGAATTTGATATGCTGGTTGAATAGGAGGTATAACTCCATATTGTCTTTGAAGATTGTCAACCATTTGATTAAGAAAATTCAAATCCATAGATGTTAGAAGAAGAGTGATGAAAGATTTGATGATGAAGGAAATATGAACTTGGGACTAGGAGTGAATGTTGGACTTTGACTTGATTCAAATTAGATTTGACTTGATATTGATTTGATTGAATTTGATATTGATTGGATTGAATTTGATTGGATTTGATTTTGATTTGATTGGATATGATATGGATAAGGGTTTGATTTGATTTGATAAAAACCCTATGATATTGCAAACAAGTGAATGTTAGATTTGAAGGAAAGTACAATGTTCGTGACAATGCTCCTATGTCTAAAGTAGAAGATGTGATGCAAAGTTGAATTAGGATATGTGAATGGATGAAATTAAAAAGATTGATTATGAAGGAATATGTAAATGGATTAAATTAGAAATTGATTAGAAATGACTGAATTTGACAAGGGATTGGATTAGAAGAATGATGATGTAGAGGATTGAATTAAGAATGCACTATGAGATTGGCAGAAGAAATTGAAGCTGGATGATGATGAATCATGACTAGGATGAAGAATATGAATTAGATTGAATGATGAGGAAATGATGTGGACAAATGGAGATGATTAAGATGTGGAAGAATGGTTTGAATGATGAAGATGAGATGTATGAGGGTGATGACTTGGATGGAAAGAAGATGTGATGTGGAAGTGATGTGGACAACTTGATTAAGAGGTCTTAAACCAAGACTTGTTTTTGTTGTTTTTGAAATTGTTTTTGATTTTTTTGGATTTTTGAAGTTTTATGATTTTTTGGATTTTTATGTTTTATGATTTTTTTGGATTTTTGCGTTTTATGATGTTTTTGGATTTTTGCATTTTATGATGTTTTTGGATTTTTCAGTTTTGAGATGCAAAATATATACAATTAAATATGTACAAGGCAAGTGTGTTTCAAACACTCAAGAATGTCAAACACACCAACAAACCTATGAGGTTGCAACTAGGCTATACAAGGATCAACTGAAGGGTGTCCTCGATATATGCAAGGTATGTGAAGCCCAAATCTGTAGATGAAAGAAAATACTGCCACACAGCCGGGGGGTGATGGTAACCCAAATCTCCTCCTTCACTTCCCAAAGGTATAAAGTTCTTTAGGGCTTAGCCAAGAGTGACAATTTTGCTTCCAAGAGAGGTGTCTTTCGATTCACCTCCTGATTTTTATACTTTGCCAGAACACTAGAGTTGAGGTCATTCCAAGGGGTGATGAAATCCCCAAGCAAGCCTCCTAAAAAGAAAAACAAGACCACTTATTTCTTGTGCACCCAAGATCACTTGAAGGTGCGAGGGGAGAGAATACGTAAGTGGCCTTGGGGTTCAAAAAGATACGCGTTCGTTCCCAATGAAACTTTAGGTTATGTAATCTACTTGAAGACACACATGTTTAATGTTAGGTTAGGTGAAAAACTAATCTCCCAAGAACACCTACATGCATAACCCTGTCACATGGATGAAGCAAAGAACAGAAGCAAGAAAAAATTATGGAGGCCAAAAAGCCAGATCCATGTTATGGACATGCAAAGAGAAATATCTCATATAATCCAATAAGTGAATGAAAAATACAAAGAGGTGAATCCTTATAAAAGGAATCACGAAACCCTAACTAGGTTTGCACATTATAATTAATATAAAATATTAATTATATGCACCTAAAAGCAAGCTTAAGAACTAGAGTAATAAACCACTTAATTAATTAAATCAAGATGATCTAATTAATAAGTGAAGCAAAATAATTACTCTAACACCCCCCCTTAAGTGAAGTTTGGGAGGAAGCTAACTTAGCAAAGCTATGAAAACAAGAAAAATGGGTCTCGACAACAAGGCTTGATCAGGCACCCAATACAAGGAAAAGAACTAGATGAAGGAAACAAAGCCTCCAATCTAGGAAATTTCCCAAAGAAAGGAACAAGAAAGAGCATGAAGCATCTCTGAAGCATGAAGCTGCAAACACTGTCAGAAGAAACTGCTGGAACCCCACTGAAATAGTGCATGACCAGGTAGAGAAGACAAAGTCTGAAGAGCTGATCAATCGAAGAGGTGACCTCCAAAAGTAGGAATGAATGAGTGTCTATATAGTAGATGAACCATCTCACCAAAATGCATAGGTGCCTAGCCACTGCATCCGCCTAGTACATAGGAACAAAAACTGAATACGTAGATCACTCAATCGAACCAAGGAAGCAATAGAGCCAATAGGTGAACCCCCTATAATGCTAAACAGGGAGAGGGGTGATAGGAACACTAAAATGCAATGCCAAAAACATCTGCAAGAAGAAGAATCAGGAACACCAACAGTGCAATAGGAGTACAAGTACAAGATAAAGGGCGATGTCACCGACACACTGCATGGGCTAATGTCGTGGAAGGAACACTCACTTGACAAAGGTGGATGAGGAAAAAATGGAAAAACATCATGACCCCCCATGGCACTTTATAACTGAGTGCAAGTACAAACAAACACAAGGTATACAAGATCCTAGATATGCAAAAGCAGACACTTTATCTCAATGTGTTTACAGAAAAAAAATACAACAAAATAGAAGCATACAATGCTCAAAAGTCAGAAAGAAGAGTGAGCCAAAAGAACAGAAGAAGAGATCCCAAGACCTGTAGAATCCAAGTAATTCGCCAGAGTGCAAAAGTGCAAAACTCAAAGGAGAAAGAACCTAGAGCAGAATCTGGATAAAAGACCTCTGTAACTGAATAACTCATAGAACCAGCATTCCAACGATATCTGGCGAGCCCAAAAAAGAGTCTGGATGAGCGAGATATGGCTCCCGGAAGGCAAAATAGAATATTCAGCTTTGACTACCAAAATAGGCAACCAAACTGCATCAAAACTCAAAAAAACCTATACCATCATCTTTGTCTTGAAACTAGCTTTTCGAAGCATTTTTTGGATCGAAAAAATACGTCTGTATGCTCAAGTTACGCAAAAAAAATCCAGGGCCTCTAAAAATGCATGAAAAAATATTTTTTTAAATAAAAAAATAATAAAAAAAGCAAAAAAAGCTACGCCACCCCCGCACCGCCGACAGAGTGACGGATGGGCGGAGGGTGGGCGGTGGTTGGTCAAAACCCACAGAAGCATGGCCACAGTGGCGGAGGTGCGGTGGAGGGTGGTTGGGAGGCGCCACTGGGCAGAGTTGCGGCGGGAGCCACCAGCGGAGCCGCTATGGGCCGCTGGGTGGTAACCGCTAGTAGTGACTGCGGCGGTAACCGTCAGTGGTTCCGCTGTAGTTAGTAAACTACCAGCGCTAAAACCTGTGCAGTAATTATTTTTTTTGCAATTTTTAAAAAATTTTCTACCTCGATCTGCGTGCAGGGGACCGTACGACCCTATTGGGCAAAAAATTTTGCATCCCAGACTAACGTTGTCCAAAATGGACAAGTTTTATATGGATTTTGGGGTTTTTGGGCACTCTGAACGCAACGGTGAAGTCTGTTTGAGCCCAAATTGACTAGAAACAAAGGTCCCCCCTAAATCCACATAAAAAGATTCTGAAACCCTTGAAAAACTCCTCCTTCTGAAACACTTCAACAAACATGAACAACGAGCAGCAAGATGGCTCTGATACCATGTTAAATTAGGTGAAAAACTAATCTCCCAAGAACACCTGCATGCATAACCCTGTCACATGGATGAAGCAAAGAACAGAAGCAAGAAAAAATTATGGAGGCCAAAAAGCCAGATCCATCTTATGGACATGCAAGGAGCAATATCTCATATAATCCAATAAGTGAATGAAAAATACAAAGAGGTGAATCCTTCTAAAAGGAATCAAAAAACTCTAACTAGGTTTGCACATTATAATTAATATAAAATATTAATTATATGCACCTAAAAGCAAGCTTAAGAACTAGAGTAATAAACCACTTAATTAATTAAATCAAGATGATCTAATTAATAAGTGAAACATAATAATTACTCTAACATTTAAAGCATACAATGTTCTTTCCAACTTGAAATAGCGCCAACATAAATGAAAATGCGGATTCGTCAACAAGAAAGTAAATCGAGCGTGTGCATAAGCAAAATTGTTGAAAATAAAATCAATTTCCCTTAAGGCATTCAAGATTGTGTGAGTTCGTTTTAAGCACCAATTCAAAATGTTTGCTAGCCTCAGCATACATGTCCATTCCCTTAAGACATTTAAGATTGAATTTGATTGTTTTAGCATTTAACCATGCATTCAAAGATGAATGTTTATGCATACAAGCTCATTTCCAAAATAAAATTAAGGCAAAATCTGCGAGCAATATGATTAGTGATAAGATATCCCTACAAAAACATAAGTTAGTGCATCAAAAATGTAGAGCAAACGTGAAACAACCCTGCAATGAAAAGGTTAGCACAAAGTTTGGACTTTGATAGAAAAAATAGAGATATAAACACCATCAAAATCTATGAAACCAACACCATGACGACAGGCTCGGAATCAGCTTTTCGACAATATTTTGTTTTGCAAAAATGGAGTTCGTATGCTCAAGTTATGAGCAAAAATGTGAAGGTTGCTCCTTATGGTCTAAAAGGGCATGTGGATTGCTGATGCAGTGCTAATGTCAGCAACCTGTGAGGTTAAATTTGACAATTAGGTGCACGTCAAGAAATTTATTTATTTATTTTTTAACATTTTGGAAAACAAAAGAAATCTGATTTATTAAAAAAGGAAAAAAAGTTATATTGAAAAAAATAAAATAGAAAAGACTATAAACTTTTTTTTTTGTGTGTGTGGTTTGTTTGCACCTTTAAAAATTAAAATAATAGTAAGATTTTAAAAATCACAGACAGGGGTAGAGGTAGGGTTTCGGATGGGCAGAGGGTTTGTAGGGAGGTGAAAGAAGGAGCGGCTCGGCCACAGGTGGTGGAGTGATAGCGGCGAGCTAGGTTTTTTTAAATTTTTGTTTTGAGGGGAGTTTGAGGTGCAGTGCACAGGGAGTGGAAGTGAAGGTGGAGGACGAATGGAGCAGCGAAGGTAGGGCAGAGAGTGATCTGAGGACGCAAAGGAAGAGTTGCTTTTGGGTGCAGCAAAGTGTTGGGTAGGCGGGAAAGAAAATATCGCCGCAGGAAAAGCTCGACAGGGATTGGATTATAGGGGGTTGCCGCAGGTGGCGGCACCACAGGGAGGGTTTGTAGAGAGCAGCGATGGGGCATTGGTGGAGGTGAGTCAAAGCGGCGGTGTAGGGTGAACCGCAGCCGCGAGATAGAGAACTGGTGTTCGCAAGGTGAGCCACGGAAGGTGGTAAGCGAGTGGAGGGGGAAAAAGCGGCCACCGCAGGCGGTGGAGGTTTGTAGCGGAGGTTGGAACAGCAGAAAATGCCGCAGGGAGGAGGTAGGCGATGGTGGTGGGGGTCACAGGAAGTGGTGGGGAGGAATGGCGGCAGCTGAGCAGGAGGAGAGTTGCGGGGTGCCGAGAGAAGGGGAAGCGCTGCGGCTACAAGTTTTGGCATAGTGGCTGTGCTAAGCGAGAGGCTCGACGTTCGGTGGAGGTAACGGCGACGGCGAAGTGGAGCAGCACGGGCGCCGCCGCGGCGGTGGCCTGCGGCCACAAAAAAAAGGAGTTAAATTTTTTAAAATTTTTTATTTCTATTATTATTATTTTAAAATTTTTTTAGATTTTAGATTTAAACTACCCCATTCATTTTTTATTTTTATTTTAAATGCTTTTTAAAAAGATCTTCCCCCCTCTAATATGCAAACATAAATGATTTATTTATTATTATTATTATTTTTTAAAGCGCATAAACAAAACAAAATGAGATGAAACAAAAAAAATCCCCCCACTTTTTTTTTAAAACAATTTATATATTAACAAAAAGGGAGTATTTTTTTTCTTTCTAAATTTTCCTAATAACGTAGAAGATATTCAATGCATATGTACCTTAAAACTTGAAAACAAAGCAATAAGAAAAATATAAAGTGTTTTATGTCAAAAAACTTCCCTTAGGTCCTCCAAATGCAATGATGGGTTCATTGACTTGATTAGAGGCTCCTCATGAAACTTGATCTCCAAATGCATGCTTTTGACCTACAAGCTTGAAAACTCACAAGACACTCAAAAAAACATTAGATGGTTAGTTCGAACCCGTGAAGTGGGTCCCACCGATCGTGCCAAAATGTGTTACATAAAAATGTAACTAAAGAAATAACACTAAGCAACTAATGCACATTCCTACATTATCATGCAAAACCTCAAAATATGAAAGAAGACATGTAAATGAACAACATGAAACAAACAAGAGTACTAATGACATCAAAATAGCACTATGCAAACCTTATGAAACCATCAAGTGTAGATGATTTCCTTACTCATGGGATGTGGTTGCTCACAAGTCTAGCAGCATAACAATAAGGTACATAGTGCTTCATGGAAATGAGGAGAGGGCTCTCCTTTTATAAAAAAATGGACGCAACGAACGGTTAAGATTGAATGCAAGATGGAGGGCTAGGATCCTTCAGGATCGATGAGGTGGAGGCCAAGTAGTCTCCAAATGGATTAGGGTTTTGACCATTCAAAGGGGGAAATATGCTCACACATGTGTGAGCAACCTTTGATGGTGACATGATCAATGAGCTGTGAGAAGCATGGCTTCTCACACATGTGTGAGACAACTTGATTCTCATGCAAGAGGACAAGTGTGCAAGAGGTGTGAGAAGGATGGCTTCTCACACATGTGTGAGACACCTTGACTCTCATGCAAGAGGACAAGTGTACAAGAGACATGCAAGACATGAGGGATGAGGAAAGTGTTAACATCTCTCACACATGTGTGAGGATTCACTTAGGATTAAGAGGTGATTAGCTAGGAGATTATGCAAAGCAAGCATGATTAGGGAAGTGGGTAGGTTTAGCATGATGGGTTAGGTAGGCTAATGAGGTTAGGTGAGGGTTAAATGTAGGAACCATGTGCTGAAATAGGATTAAATATAATATATAATTTCTAGTGGGATTAGGAGGGAATTAATTAAGTAAATGACATACTTAATTAAAGTGAAAGGGGTTAGATGCAAGTGGGAATTGGTTAGGATTTAAATAAACCTTAGTTTATTTAAATCAAGGTAAGGAAAACATAATTAAATAAATGTAAAATTTATTTAATTAAGGTAGGGGAATTTAATAAATAATGAATATTTATTTAATTGGCTAGAACGGGTTTTGGACAAATTTAGGTGTCTACAGAGACAAATATAAGTTTTGATTTTCTATTGAAATTGAGGACTAAGGTACCTCTCTATGCAACTACTTAGCTTATTTTGGCTAGTAGGCATTGCTCAATATTTCAAGGAGCAATTTGTGAAGTCGGCGACTTGATGAATATTTAAATTTGTTTCTTATTTTGTATTGAATTAAATTAGTATTTTTTTCACTAAAAGTTGGAGGAAAAAGAGGCCAAGAAAATGAGGAGGGAAAGAAATATGTGGAGTCACCTCATATAATTTTAATAAGCAGTTGCTCCTTGTTTTCAGTCCCCCACTTTTTCCCAAAGCTTAATTTCAATTCCTATAATTTAGCTACTCCACTTTAATAGGAAAAGATTTAGATTTATGCTTTTTCCTATAATTGAAATTTAGCATGGTAACATACAACTAAAATTTAAGCAAAAATTGCATTTAAGAAGCTACATGGGGACATAGGGTAAGTGTTGATTGAACGAATACAAATATGCAGGAAAATATTGAGGAAGACAAAGAATTGCCAATAAAAAAACATGTAGTTAGCTGCATCTCTCCATCTCTCCACCAACAAGTTAGTTGTTGACTTATGTAGTTCCTAATTTAGGCAACTTGTTTAGGCCACCTATAATATAGAGGAAAATGTTGTATTGTGGAGAGGATAGTTCTATGTAGAATCTTTAGGTGTTGTTAAGGCCTTGCTATGTTTTTTCCTTTTTCAAGAATATTTACACACTAGATCATGCTTGACATTTTTTTCCCCTTTTAATGAACTTTTATACACTAGATCTTGTTTTCTTGTCTTTTACTCCATTCTAGAATAATTGTTCCATAATGTTTATATATACATGCCCTATATCTTGAGCTAAGACACTTGGCATGATTTTAACTAGAGCTATAAATATATACACAACAAGCTATATTATTTTAAGAAAGAAATAATCAAACTCTAACAATGGCTAGCTTGACACAAATGCAAGTTTAGCAACATAATTGCAAGTGCATGTGAAATTAATGAATTTTGAATGCCTGTGAAATGTTTATACAAAAACCTTCCAAAAATTTATTGCTAGACATTGCTAAGTTCCATAATCAACATTTAGGGTATAATTTTGTGGAAATGATATGTACTAGACATTCACCAACTTTTAATTTAAAAAAGAAGAAGTAAGAATTGTTAGCATCACACAAATTATATATGAAAGTGAGTTCATCTATAACATGAATTGTTTATTTTTCCAATATCAAATTTACACTTTTCCACTAAACCAATCAAAAAGCTTTGGGTCCCTAATTAGAGTTAAAACCCCAAATTTAAAAAGTAGGGTGGACAACAGGGATAATTCAATTTTTCCAGTTTACTACTAAAATTGACACAACATAGTTCCATATAATTGAGAACATGAAAATTATATTAAGAGGACCATAAAATATCAACTTTGAAAGAAAATAAGAGATAAAGAATATTGGAAGAATAAGCCTCTAACAACATTTGGATAATTTTGAAGACCCTTATAAAATATTTTTTGATTTTCCGTAAGAAAAAAACTCTTCTTTAGATTGATGCCAATGGGGAAAAACAAAGGCCATAAATAAAATTAGAGCTAAAAAGAGTTGTAACAAATAGGTATATACACCAAAATGACATGGGTTTCAATTTTTGAATGCAAGCTACTTGCCTATAGATTTTACTGGCCTTCAAGAATACTAGAATTAACAACGGTGTTCTTGATTTGGCAAAATGCCTAGCCATTTGTTTATTGTATTATATATGAAGTCCTATATAGATACAAGTGTGTGTGAGAGTGAGTCTAAATAATACAATTTGTATATCATATTTATCAGTACAAGTTAAAAAAAATGATCGAGAATTTTGTATTAAAAAAAATTGATGAATGGTAGATATAACTTACAAGAACTCTTGAATTTTTTTAATGAGGGGATTGTTTTGGTTTCACAATGCATGCCCTGTTTCTCCTAGAAATGGGGACCCCCAAGTACTTTTAAAAGCTTTCCAGATCCCTAGTCTGGGGTTTGAGTCTTTTTTAGGGTTTTACCTCATGTTTTGTTTAGTCTGGTTCTTAGTTGGAAAACCCATTATTTTTGGAGTCTGGAGATTTTAAGGAGAAAAGTCAATTTTTATGCTTAGGGGCACACTAGTGCACCCGTAAAGATGTGCTAGTGTGCTAGTCACACTAAGGAAGATCACATTCCTCTCAGAAGTGTGCACTTGTATACATGCACACCTCTAAGAGGTGTACTCAGTCGCGGGCCTATAAAGCCCAGGACCCCACCCCTTTCCTTATTTCATTTTCTCCTTTGAGTCTCTAGTGAGCACACCTCCATACATTGAGAGGTGCACTTCATCACCTACACAACTCAAAAAATGTTAAAAAAAACAAATGACAAGGTGCGCACCTTGTGCACCTATCCAAGGTGTGCAAGGTGCACACCTTTTTTTTTGCACACACCTAATAAAAAACCACAAAAAGCCTAACTTAAACAAAGTTTTCACTTTAGTGAACACATGCACACCTTTGAAATAGGCTAAACATCCCCCCAAGTATAGTAAGTGTGCACCCCACAAGGTGCGCTATGTGTGCACCCTTTCCTTTTGCATTTGACATTCCTTTGCACATTATAAGGGTGCACACCTAGTGCACCTTGTACACACTCTTAGTGGTGTTTTTGTTTTAGCAAATGATGCAGGAGCATCCTGTGTTGCCTTGTAATCCTACACCTTTTGTTCATTCTGTTAGATATTGTCAAGCACTGGTTTTCAGTTAATGTTGAGTTCTTAGTGGATGCCAAGTCATTCCTTTGGTTATCGAGTTATTCCTTTGCTTGTCGAGTTCCTTTGGTTGCTAAGTGATTTCATTGGTCGACGATTTCCTTTGGATGCTAAGTCATTCCCTTAATTGGTTACTGAGTGTTGGGGGGTATTGAGTTTGTAGTCACTACTGAGTGATTCCTTTGGACATCGAGTTCATGCAGATGTTGAGTGCCAGTATTTTGCGAAGTCTTCACTTGTCGAGTAGTTTGTGTCTAGTTCTAGTTTGGGCCCACTTTGTTCACATTTAAATTTGGTATAAGTAGTTAATATTGGTTGTAAGTTGACTTATGGCTATGCATGAATTTAATGTAAAGTTTAGTTTGGTGATAGGCCAACTTGTGGCGACACAAGTATTTAAGGAGGTCTTGGACTAAGTTTTTAGGTGTGACTTAGAGTAGTAAGAAGCAGAATGCAAAGTGGGATCATCAAGTATTGTAATTGATTTTTATTTGGTTATAACCTAGAAGGCCTTATAGCTGGGCATGTATGCTGATATCTTCATGAATCAATAAAGTATTTTTTTCTCCCTCTCTGTGGTGTTGTTCTCTTTATGTGTTTGCTTTCATTGTGTTAACTTTGCAAGGTGGGTTTGGATTGCTGGGTGTGCCTTTTGCCTTGATGATTCTTCCTTGCCCTCCTTGCACCAGGTAGTATCAGAGCTTGAGGTTCATTCTTATGGTGATTGGATCATGCATAACCCTAAGTAAATTTGGTTGTGGGATAGCAGATCTATGGATTTGACATATAGCTTGTAGAGGGTTACGATCTTGTAGGAACTTGATTTGTAAAGATGGTTCAAGGTAGATAAAATGCTGATAATACAATATTGGATACATTAAGACAAATTGTAGCCAGATTAGATGCTGTGGAGATAGACCAAAGGAGAGGAGCACATCTTGATGATGTAAGTGATGATGAAGTAGTAGCACCAAACCCTAATCCATAACCTGAAGAAGACCAAGATGAAGCAAGGTTGTTGAGAGTGTTATCTAGGGTAAGGTCAAAGCTTATTGTCAAATTTGTTCCTTACAATGGGAAATTGGATATCAATGTTGTGTTAGATTGGATGTTTGAAATGGAGAAGTTCTTTGAGTATGAAAAAACTCTTGGTAATAGGAAGGTGAAAATTGCAGTTACTAGGTTGGAAGGACATGCCTCATATGGTGGAAGAATTTACAAAATGATAGACAAAGGAGAGGAAAGGAGAAGATCAGAACTTGGGTGAAGATGGTGAACAAGGTAAAGAACAAATTCCTTCTTGCTGATTACCAAGTTAGCTTGTTGAGAAAGATGTAGAATTTGAGGCAAAGAGACATAAGTGTGAAAGAGTATACTGAGGAGTTCTATAGGTTGGACATCAAATCTAGACATGTGGATGATGTTGTTAAGAAGATTGCAAGGTATCTAAATGGATTGAGATCTATAATTCAAGATGAAATAAATTTTGCGAAGCTCTTGAAAAAGAAGCATGAACAAAGACAAAGAGGTAGAGGTGGTAGATTCCAGAGAGGCAAAGGTAGATCTTATGGAGAAAGTAGCAAATCTGACAATTTTGTGCAAGATAAGGGCAACTCTAACTGGAAGAATGATGAAAGAAACAAAACTGAATGGAAAGGTGGTAATCCTTACTAAGGAGATACTAATTCTTACTGAGGAAGAGGTAATTATTATTCTAGAGGTGGTTTTCATGGTAATTATTTTAGATGTGGTAAAGAGGGACATAGATCTTTTGAATGTAGATCCTCTAAAAGTGGGCAAGGTAAAAAAAAAAGTTGTGATTCAAGGAGAAGATGAGGGTTCACAAAGTGGACCTGAGGCTGGAGAAAATATGATGGTGAGAAGAACCTTGTGTAATAAGGGAAGTGATGAGGAAACTATCCTTAGAAGAAGTCTTTTCAAGACAAGATGTAAGATGGCTGGAAAATGTTGCAAGGTGATCATTGATGGTGGAAGTTCAAAAAATTTGGTGTTAGAAGAGTTAGTTACAAATTTTTAGTTATAGAGGCTAAAGCATCCCAAGCCTTATCATGTTTCATGGATCAAAGATGAGCATAAGATATTGGTAAGTGAGCAATGCCTTGTGAAGTTCAAAATTGGACATTACTTTGATGAAGTTTTGTGTGATATTATGCCTATGGATTGTTGTCATATTTTATTGGGTAGACCTTGGAAATATGATATATATGCTATACATGATGGAATATTGAATCAATATACTCTTTGGGTAAATGGGAAGAAACAAATATTTTTTCCTTTGATTGAAAGTCTAGATGAGGCCAGTTGTATTGCAATAAAAGTTTCCATGGTTAATGGAAAGAAATTTGAAAAGGAAATAAAAAAGAATCAAATTTGTTTTGATATAATCCCAAGGAGACTGAGTTGTGTCAATAGTAACCAACTACTAGAAAATAGTGTTGGCCGAGTGCTAGTCAGTGGTTAATGAGTGACAACTAGTAGTATTGACCGACTACTAGAAGAAATCATAGAATTATTGAATGAGTATAAAGAGATTGTTGCAGAGGATATATGTGATGGTTTACCTCCAATGAAAAATATAAGTCATTGTATGGATCTGATTCCTAGAGCTCATTTTCCAAACAAAGCACCATATAGATTGACACCTACAGAGAATGAGGAACTTAATAAATAAGTGCATGAGTTGTTGCAAAAATGTTTGATTAGAGAAAGCTTGAGTCCATGTGTTGTACCTACTATGTTAGTATCTAAAAGGAATGGAGAATGGAGATTTTTTACTGATTCTTGAGCTATTAACAAGATCACAGTGAAATATAGGTTTCCCATGCCGAGGATGGATGACATAATGGGTTGTTTGAGTGGAGCAAAGTATTTTACCAAGATTTATTTGAAGAGTGGCTATCTTAAAATTAGAATCAAAGAAGGTGATCGATGGAAGGCTACTTTCAATACAAAAAATGGTTCGTATGAATGGTTGGTTATGCCTTTTGGTTTGACTAATGCACCTAGTACTTTCATGAGGTTGATAAATGAAGTTCTAAAAAGATTCATGGGTAAGTTTGTGATTGTTTATTTGGATGACATTATGATATTCAGTAAGAGTAAGGAAGAGCATCTTGAGCATATTAGACAAGTATTGTAGAGCTTGAAAGAGGAAAAGCTATTGATTAATCTGAAAAAGTGTTCTTTTATGTAAGAGGAGATTATGTATTTGAGATTTTCTAATCTCAGCTAATGGATTGAAGATGGAACCTGAGAAGGTTAAAGCAATTTTGAAATGGCCTACACCTGAGAATGTGGGTGAGGTAAGATCATTTCATGGTTTGGCTAGTTTCTACAGAAAATTCATAAGAAATTTTAGTTTTGTTTGTAATGCTATGACTGAGACAATGAGGGGAGATAAAAAGGAATTCAAGTGGACACATGGAGCTGATAAGAGTTTTGAGACTTTGAAACAGAAGGTTGTTGAGTTGCCTATATTGTCTTTTCCTAATTTTAATAAGGTGTTTCAAGTTGAATGTGATGCAAGTGGTAGTACAATAGGAGCTGTATTGAGTCAAGAAGGTAAACCTATTACTTTTTTTAGTGAAAAGTTGAATGATGCTAAAAGAAAGTATTCTATATATGATCCAAAGTTTTATGCTATTGTTCAAGCCTTGAAGAAGTGGAGACATTATTTGATTCCTAAGGAGTTTGTGTCAAGTATACTGATCATAAAGCTTTATAGTACTTGGGAAGTCAACATAAATTGAATCAGAGACATATGAAGTGGGTTGAGTACTTACAAAATTTCACATTTGTGACCAAACATAACAATGGAGTTACTAATAGAGTTGCTAATGCATTGAGCAGAAGACATTCTTTATTGGCTGAGATGAAGGTTGAAGTTCTTGGTTTTGATGAAATGAAAGAATTGTATGATACTAACCCTAATTTTTCTGAGGCATGGAGAGAGTGTAGAGCACCAAATTTAACAAATCACATAAGTAAGTATGATGAGTATTTCATTCAAGAAGGCATGTTGTTCAAAGATATTTAGTTGTGTATTCCTAGAAGTTATATGAGGTTGAATTTGATAAGGAAAAACATAGTGGTGGATTGGCTGGACATTTTGGAATTCATAAGACATTGAGTTTGCTGAAGGAGAAGTATTATTGGCCAAAAATGTATAAGGATGTTCAAAAATTTGTGAAGAGTTGTGAGTTTGTCAAGTTGCAAAAGGGGTGAGTCAGAATACTAGTTTGTATACACCTATTGATGTTCCTAAGAAACCTTGGAATGACATCAGTATGGATTTTGTTCTTGGATTTCCTAAAATAGTGAAGGGGTATGATTCTATATTTGTTGTGGGGAATAGATTTTCTAGAATGGCTCATTTGATACCATGTACATTAGAAATTGAGCATGTTACTAAACTTTTCTTTAAAGAAAATTACGAGATTGCATGGATTACCAATAAGTATTATTTCTAATAGAGACAATAAGTTTGTTGGTTATTTTTTGGAAGACTTTGTGGAAGAAGATGGGTACTGAATTGAAGTTTAGTTCTACATTTCATCCATAGACAGATGGATAGACATAGGTTGTGAATAGAAGCTTGGGTAATTTGCTAAGATGTTTAGTTGGGAATAAGCTAAGTAATTGGGAGATGGTATTGGCACAAGCCGAGTTTGCATATAATAATTCTATGAATAGGAGTACAGGGAAGACACCTTTTGATATTATTACTAGGATGAAGCCTAGAGGAGTATTAGATTTAAGGGATGTTGCTAGTGAAGAAAAGAGAAGTGTTGTAGGAGAAGAATTTTCTGATTTTATGGAATCTTTGCATAAGGAAGTGAAGTTGAGGTTGGAACAAAGTAATAATAAGTATAAGGAGAGTGCTGATAAGTCTAGAAGATATCATGATTTTCAATTTGGTGATGAGGTGATGGTTCATTTGAAGAAATGAATATTTCCTATTGGAACATATAGTAAGCTGAAGACAAGAAAGTTTGGACCTTGTAAGATCTTGCAGAATTTTGACAGTGGTAATGCTTATGAAGTTGAGTTATGTGATGACATGGATATATCTCCTCTATTTAATGTTTCTGATTTATATAAGTATCATGAGTCTGATGATTAAGTTGTTTTTCTTGATGATTATCCTAAGAAGTAGATTGAAGAGGTTACACAGATATTGAATCAAAGAGTTGGTAAGAGCACAAGGGGAAATTATTACTATGAGTATTTGGTGAAGTGGTAGAATAGACCAATTGAAGATGCTATGTGGATTTCTCAATTTGAGTTGGGTTTAGCTCAATTATGACACTTGCATAATTCAGGAGAATCATTTCTTCCAACCTCGGTTGTTAGATGCAGGAGCATCCTGGGTTGCCTTGTAATCCTGCACCTTTTGTTCATTCTATTAGATATTGCCAAGCACCAATTTTCAGTTGATGTTGAGTTCTTAGTGGATGTCGAGTAATTCCTTTGGTTGCTAAGTTCCTTTGGTTTTCGAGTGATTTCTTTGGTCATTGAGTTCCTTTAGATGCTGAGTCATTCCCTTTGGTTGCTGTGTGTTGGAGGATGTTGAGTTCATAGTAGCTACCAAGTGATTCCTTCGGATGTTGAGTTTGTGTGAATGTCAAGTGCCAATATTTTGCAAAGGCTTCACTCCTTGGGCAGTTTGTGTCTTGTTCTAGTTTGGGCCAACTTTGTTCGCATTTAAATTTGGTATAGGTAGTTAATATTGGTTGTAAGCCGACTTATATCTATGCATGAATTTAATGTAAAGTTTAGTTTGGTGATAGGCCGACCTGTGGCTGAACAAGTATTTAAGGAGGTCTTGGACTAAGTTTTTAGGTGTGACATAGAGTAGTAAGAAGAAAAATGCGAAGTGGGATCATCAAGTATTATAATTGATTTTTATTTGGTCATAACCTAGAAGGCCTTATAGCTGGGCATGTATGCTGACATCTTCATGAATCAATAAAGTGTTTTGTTCTCCCTCTCTCTATGGTGTTGTTCTCTTTATGTGTTTGCTCTTGTTGTGTTAACTCTGTAAGGTGGGTTTGGATTGCTGGGTGTGCATTTGACCTCGATGATTCTTCCTCACCCTCCCTGCACCAACAAAGGCACACCTAGTGCACCCTTAAGGTGTGGAAGGTGTACCAGTATTTTTTTGTCTTCTAGACATATAAAATAGGCTTTTTAGTATTTTTTTTTATAAGTTTTAGGGTTTTTGGGTCATTAATTTTTTATTAATTAAGGTTTAGTTGAATTATTATTTTTTGCCTTTGGACTAATGCATATTGGTTTTGAGAAAATTAAATAGCTTCATCTTTATCTTCCCTCAGTGCAAAGATGGCTCTAAAACTAGTGGTCTTCAAATTTCAAGGTGTTCCATCAAAGTCACACTTCAAAGATGCATATTCAGAGATTTGAGACACAGAGCTAGGCCATATTGACTGAAACACATTCCTAGTCTTATGCAATAAACCAACTAAGAGGTCTCCAATGGTATTCACACTCACCAGATTAGGGCTAGTTAATGTAGCATCACACCTAGTTTCAATACAGTCTTCTGAGTTGATTATGGCATTGGCAAAAAACTATGTTTCAGTGGAGAGAGTTATAAAAAGCATAACTAGAGAGATTGTCCTAGATCTGAGGCCCATGAACATTGAGAAAGTTTTCCATCTTCCTAGGGTAGATCAATATATTAAACTGATATATCATCAAGAATAAAGGTGGTATAGAGAGCATGAAGAGGAAGCATAAAAATGTATCCAATCCTCCTATTTCATCAATAAGACTCCTCTTGGGAAAAAGGCAGACAAAGTAGATATGACAAGAGGTTTATGGAATATGATATTAGATATTCTATAGTGCTCCTAAGCAGAATCATGGCATTGCTAGTAGCATGAAACTTGAATATATGAGTGGAAAACTTCATTGAAACCATCAAAATGATGAATATGCCAATTGATTGTGCTTCAATTCTTAGTGAGAATTTAGATGAACAACTAGTGGTGGTTAAAAACAACCAAAGGTTCTATATGACATCTTATTTGGTATACTTGTTAGCTACAAGAGCAACAGATTATATAGGGTTGTTCAAAAGGGGCAACTTGCAAGATTCTAATGCATGGCCTTATGTGGTATATCCCCAATTGGTGAAGAAAAATCTTTCAGATCATAGCAAGGAGCACAAAAGAGTGAATGATGCCTTCATTTTTTCAATCATCCAGTTCATCAAAGGAGATTATGCAAAAAGGATGTTAGAAGAGGCATCATCAAAGATTGTAGAAATTAGTGCCTACTACATCCAATTTAAGACATTCACCTATTTGAGAATAGAAGGTACAACTATGAATCCAAAGAATCTCCCTAGGTATCTGTGTGATAGATTTATATTGCTAGAAATTGCATGATGACTCTCATCTGCATATGAGAGAATAAGAAAGAAACATAAGAAGACCTAGGTATGGCCCATCAGTATATGTCTTTTTGGTGTTAAAAAAAAGTAGGATATCACAACTTTTGATTCTAAATGAGATCAATATCCCTTGGAGGTATATAATTCTCTTCATCCCTATTTTGATAACATTGGAATAGTTTAGTATGTGGTAGGAAGACAATTCCAACATGAGGATACCATAGAGGATCATTGGATGAATGCAGTAGACAACTAGGAAATCCAAATAAGAGATTATTGTAGGATGACTCTCTATTTTGAAGGTAGTGCCTTGAAAATGAAGGTCCCATTAAAGATCATGCAACAAGATACTAAAGAGGTCTTAGATCCCTTGTATAATAGAGATAAGATAAATGATCAGACTATCATGAATGTAGAGATTGATAGAGAAGAAAATACAGATATCAATCATAGGGTGAGGCATGTCATCTAGTTAACCAAGGATTGGATCAAGAGACCATTCAAGCCAGATCCAATTCCAAAAATTGTAGTTTTCCAAGCTACAACGCACCAAGTGAAAGGTGGAGGAGAAAAGTTGATAGTTCCAACATTCACAACTCAATCTCTAGTAAGGAAAAAAATTGTACATCATCTTGATAGAGAAGTTGGATACTTCAGGGCATAGAAGGGTAAAGGTAAAAGGAAAAGAACTTCCCCTCAACAAGCTGAGCTTGAAGAAGAGGCAACTCAAGTACTAGAGCACCAAGGGGCAGAGAACGTACAAGGGGTAGAGAATGTAGAAGTCACTCAAGCTTAGGATAATTTGCTAGTGCCACTGCCAAAACAAGGGCAAGAAGCTGAAGAAGAAGTATAGGAAGTATCTTTGCCTACTCAAGAGGAAGAAGCCTCTCCATCATCTCCCAAGAAGAGAAATATGAAAACCTCAGTTAGGAGGACAAGGAGACAAAAGGTGATAAGAAACATTATTCCTTTTCTGTTAGTTGTAGAAGTTATTCTAGAAGAAGAAAAATAGGATGATGAAGATGAATAGGATAACCTTCCATAAAGTCAAAGGACTCATCTTCCTAGGGATACATAGCTATAATGGAGAAGAAGATCCACTATAACACCACCATACATTCCTACACAACCTATTTAGGCTATAACTTTGGAGGATGAGTTACAACAATGGATTGATGCGCAAGAGGACCAAGGGGGTAATGTCTTTAAGATATCATATTTTGATTTCGTGCCTATAGACACTGAGCTAGTAGGAGACAAGATAAGGGATACACTGACAAAATCAACCTCAAAAAGAGGATTGGAGTTAATTGCTAACTCATCCACAAGGACCTTTAATTGATCCACCATCACCAAATCAAGATTCATTGTGCATGGATAAAGGTTCAATTACTCCTCTCCCTCCAGTTAATGAAGAACATGTACAAGCTAAATAGGAAAAAGAGCCACAATAAATACCCACTAATTGAGTATCATAGGAGGGACAAATATATAAAGAACCTCAACATACCTCCAAGATATAGAGGTGAGGACTATGGACTCAATAGACACATAGATTCCTAATGTGGATCTCTCAAAAAAGGAGAAGACTCAGGAGAGGGGTGATAAGGGAAAAGGCTTAGTGGTATAAGGTCCCTCTTCATCTAAGTATAAATCTTTGATGGAAGATACTCTGAGATGGTTGAGAAAAGAGGTGATGGTTAGACACAAAAGGAAACTATATTGTATTGAGGAAGAGGGAATGAGAGAATTATTTGAAGCTCTCAAGAAACCTGAGCCACCCATTGGTGATGCACAGACATTGGCCTTTGTTATGAGTGATCAAAATTGGGACTTGTTCGCCCATGTTGCTATCCCTCCTCTACATGTAGATATTGAGGATTTGACTCCAAAATATTATCAAATCAAGGAGGTCTTGCTTGGAAAACCCACTATGGATACTGCCAAATTGATGGTTACTACATGAATCAAAGAAGTGTTTAAGCACTTAGAACATGATAAGTCTAAAGTGTTAAAGCTCTAAAAGCAGAATGAGATCCTAAGAGGTTATCTAAATGAAGTAGTTGGTCCATTGGATCTTGAAAATCTTGAGGAGACTTTAGGTGTGGCACTAGAAAAGATGGATAATGAGACTATACAATTAGATCCATTTTTGAAGGCTTGTCAGCAATGGTGAGAAAAAATTGAAGAAAAAGGTGTGCAAATCATACAAGGAAATATTAAATTACTACACTACATGTAGAGTAATATAGATAAGTTAGTTGCTATATTGAATCATGATTTTGGGTTAATGGACAAGCTACATACTTGGGGAAATGACCTTCGAGCATTGCAATCAATAAAAGGTCAAAGGTATCGAATGCTGATGGATGCATATAGGACAGATGAGTTAGATAAAATAGATGACTAGATTGAGAAGATTGTGGATGGAAATAAAGTAATGGATACATTACATGCAAATATTCATAAGCTCAAGGATCAAATGCAAGAGCAAATTTTGGAAGCAGGGCGACATTACAGTGATGCTTGTATTGACATTTTTGAAGATGAGTCAAGGGATAGACTTATGATTGTGCAAGTAGTTGTAGAAATTTTTTGGAAGACTTTTGAAGAAGCTTCCATTGATGATGATATTAGACAAGTATTTAAGATCGAAGATGCATTGCTAGAATTAGATATGAAATTGAGAGATTTTGCAGAGAATCACATAGAGGTAGGAAATTATTGACAAAAGGTAAAGAATAAATATGAAGCTTTAGATTTTCTAGATGTGACCCAAGTGATGGAGATTATAGATAAATTCAAGAGAAAATACCCAGACATAGCTCTGGTATGAATGGGAACAAAACCCATAAGCTAGAATTTTAGTTTTGACACTTAGTAAAATTTTGCATTTTTTGGACCTATCTTCCAAGGTGTGCTTCTCCCAAGGTGTGCAAAGTGCACAAGGTGCACTTCTCCCAAGATGTACTTCCCCCAAGGTGCACCAAAAGTTTTTGAAGAATTCAGAGGTGCACTGACAATTAACTATCAATTCCAAATTTAGAGCTTTCCATGCATCAGAAACACATTCTGATGATAATTTAACTCCTACAAACATCCAGAAAAGGTGGAGCTTCTATTTTTGGCATCTTCAAAGGCTCTTACATCATCTAGTGGCTTTCTTCTTATTTTGTCATGCTTTCTTTGTTTAAAGACATGTAAAGGCTCATGCACCCATTAAATGATATAAACAAAGGTTGGAGTCCTACCTAGCACCAGTTAGAGAGTTAGTTTGTACATAAATAGATTTGTTTTATTAGTTTAGAAGCATATTATTGCATAAAGAGATCTCTCACTCTCAACACACATTGAGGAGATAATTTCTTATAAATTCAGGAATGTAATATGTATTTCGAGCCGTTATTTTGATGCAATAATAAATGTTTTTGGTACTCTCATTCGAAGTGTAGTTATTCTTGCCTGAGTGTGTCATATTTTGTGAATGTATGTTCATGGAGTGTAATTGAGCCAATAGTATTATTATGTTATTTTGATTGTGCGATCTTTTAGATTTGATGTTTGCCACATGTTTATGAATTTTGATGACATACTTAGTTGGAGAAGAGATCACCATATTATTGTTGCATAGCTTTTATCTTGCACGAGCACACTTTCCATGGCCTTGCAATATGATGAAAAGTGAAACATCTTACGCTTACTAAATTCCCATAAACAATTACATTTGTGGAATAATAAAGTGTTGCTCCTATTTTCATTGGTTACCTATTGATCTTTTCAAAGGCTTAACTCACAAATGTGTTGTTTTTGTGGCGTATGTCTATTAGGAATTTAATTTTCAAGTCATTTGCTTAAACTTCTTGTTACCTTATCTTTGTTATTTTCTTTTACAAACACTTGGTTGATTTAGGAATTCATATAGTTGCATAGTTAAAACTGTATTCATTATAAAACATAAAAATATAAAAATATATTTCTTTTTGTGTGGTTATTTGTTTTCAGATAGCAAGTAGATTCAACATCTTATCCAAAATTGGTTAGAACCAGCAAAGGCCTCCCTATGAAAAAATACATTTATCTTCTACTTAATGGATTCTAGTAGGTTGCAAGATCACTCAAAACCTTGAAGTTGATCCCAAATTAGCTTTTCAAGAGAGGAGTTTGAAAGGATTCCTCTCATTAAGCATCGTGAAAAATGACTGCTTAACAGGGACCAAACCTATGAAGAGTGATAGAAAATATCTCAAATAAAACTATAGATACAATAGTTTCACCTATCTCATGAGCTTATCCTAGTCTTGATCCCCTCGAAAGGCTAAGATTAAATGAACAAAAAGCCAAAAACCCTCTATTGTGGATTTATTTTTCCAAGCAAGCTCCCTAGCTAGAAAGAGTGAATGAACCCTAATTCAAATACCTCTTATCCCTACAATGTAAGCTCCATAAAGAGTCAAGGAACTTTATAAAATTAGGGTCAGAATACAATTGTGTGACATCGTAACAACGCTAGTGGAAATGACACCAACTTATGAGAGGCACAAAGTGTTAGAATTCTTTAGAGTAATTGAGAGGGGGGGGGGGGTGAATTAGTTACTCAAGGTCCAATAAAAAAATTCATTTATCCTAGTGAGCCCATTAAATATTCATGCATCCAAGCTCATCAGTCTAAACTTGCAGGTTACTGATAAATCAACATGCAACGATAAAACATTAAAGATTAACACATAACACAATAATTTACGTGGAAACCCAATTTAGGAAAAACCACCAGTAACATGCTACCTTGTTTCTCACTCTTCTAAAGCGATGCCCTGTGAAAGGCCTACCCTATTAAAGGCTACAAAAAGCACTGTTAAATGTGACCTGGTTAAGGGATTTCAACCACCTTGTTAGGAGTAAGCCTAGTTAAAGGACTTTAGAACATTCACTTGGAATGTCACCCTATTAAAGGATTTCTCAATGGCTATTAGACCAACCTAACTCCATAGGATTTTCCCTAATTGATACAATTTCTAGAGAGTAACAATAAAGGATTTTTGACCTGATTAAACTTACAACATAACTTGCAAATTTTAGATCTCTATTCAATTCACAACTTTGCTTGGCTTTCAGTCTCTATAGCTTTGACAACTTGTTCCTTCTTCAAGCTTCTATCTTGTTGAGTCTCCTTGCTCATTGTGCCAATACAGTCATCCCTAAGGTCACTTGTCAAAGTAGAGTCTCTATACTCTATTCTTCCTTCTTAATGCCTTCACCTTGACACTCACACTCTCTCCAACCTCTTCTACTTCTTGACCTATCATTCCTTAAGTAGGAGTTTGGAATACTTTTCCCGCTCTAATCTTCCCGCTCTTATTTTGGGTTTGAATGGATTAGTTAAGATACAATGTATCTTCCCCTTATCTTGTTTCTTTTAGAAACATCATGTAGAATCCGCCTGTATTCACCTAAAAATGATTGACGTAGAATTCTGTACCACTAGATCAACATCCTTATCTTCCATTTGGTTCAAAAATTTCAAGGTAACAAACTTATTGGCTCAAATCTGGCGAATCTTTGACTTTTCAAATAATGCAACAGCTTGACACTATTGACTTTCTGATGCTCGGCACATACTGTGTTACTCGACACATACTACATTGTCACGCTGCATCAACTATGTTTTATTGATGCTCGACACCTATTACATTTTTCTCGGCACCAAATAAGTTACTCAACACACACTAGATTTTTAATTTACTTGGCACAAACTAGCAATCTGCTTGGCATGAACTAACTTTTCTTGGCATCCACTATAGACTTTGTTCAGGCTTTGCAAATAGTCTTTGTTACAAATTTTTCTTCTTAAGTTCTTAAGTGTAGCCAACCTTTGTATCTTCAAGTATATTACCAATACATTATTTTACCATTATCTTAACTGATCCTTGCACTTCATTACAAAATCATAACTCAACCTTTCCACTAGGTGTTGTTGTTACATCTTATTGATTAAATCCTCTTCATCAATCAACTAAGTGATGGTGCTTGGATCTTATAAGCAATTTCTTACTAGAAAATAACAAGTTTGACATCAGTGACAAAACAATGATTGAAACATACTTCTTCATCAATGATCTTTTCAATTAGATTCTAACAATCTCCCTCTTTGGCATTGATGGAAAACCAAACTGATCAACCAAGTTACTTAAATGAAAAACATAACTAAGATAAAACAGTAAGATACTACTAAAAGGAATTTTTTGTCATTTCTATTTTCATCAGCTTTCATATCTCCCTCTTTGCTTATACATATTATGTCCTCTAATTTTCTCCCTCGTAGATTTGTTATTTTGACTGATTTCTTTGCTTCTGCTTCTCCCTCTTAGCTGTTGTATCCCTTTTTGCTATCTTTTTACTATAGCTCTCTCTTCTTTGGCTATTTCTCCCTCTTTTCTTCTATGTCTTCAAACTTGATCAATTTCACCCTTATTAGTTTCTTTTTCATCTATTTTGATCAATTTTTCTATTTCTCCCTCTTTGACAACAATGCCAAAGATTCAATGTATTAGCATCTTCAGTTATGCTGATGTAGACCTTACAGTTTTTAGTTTCTCCCTCTATCACCATGCTTGTGATTGATTTGGAATTTTAGTATTGTAAGTACTTCAGGCACAACCTAAAGTATGATCCTCTGCATCAACTTTTTCATTCAACAATTAGCCTATTTGATGCAGGGGAATTCTGCTATTGCTCAAATAACCTTTGATGGGGGTATTACCCCTATCTTACCTCTAAGATATTCATATGCATCCTTAGGTAATAGTTTTGTGAAGATGTCAGTAATTTGTTCGTTTGAACTCACATATTCCATCTTCACCTCTTTTTCTTCCACTAATTCTCTGACATAATGATACTTGATTGCAATATGATTTGTTTTGGTGCGCATCATAGGATTCATTGATATGTTGATGGCATTGGTATTGTCACAATAAAGTATTACTAGTTTAATTATCTCTTCCTTCATACCTTTGAGTAGATGCTTGATCCAAACAATATTTGTACAGTTTATGGCAGCAACAACATACTTAGCTTGAGCTGTGGATTGTGATGTACAACTTTGCTTTTTGCTAATCCAAGTGACTAATCTTCTACCTAAAAAGACTTCTCCTCCACTGGTGCTTTTTCTATCATCTACATTACCTCCCCAATCTACATTAGTGTAGACCTTCAACTCAAAATTTTCAGTCCTATTGTAGTATAAGCCAAAGCCATCTATTCCTTTTAGGTGCCTCATTATTCTCTTTACTACCATAAGACAATTTTCTCTTGGGTTTGCAAAAATCTTGCCACTATTCCAATAGATAATGCAATGTTTGGTCTACTGCATACAACATATTGTAACTTTCCAATCATTGATCTGTACATTGTCTAATTCACTTTAGCTGATTTGTCATTTTTGGATAATTTATGTCCTGTTATCAATGGTGTACTGACTAGTTTTGAATCTTCTAAGCCAAATGTTTTGAGTATCTCTTTGATATATTTTGATTGGGTCACAAATATGCCATATTTTAGTTGATATACTTTCAATCCAACAAATAATTTGATTTCCCCAAATATTGACATCTCAAACTCATGTTTCAACTAATCAACAAAATCTTTGCATAGGGCATCCTTTCCTCCAAATATTATATCATCAACAAAGATTTTAGATATTAGAATATCCTTACCTTTTTTAGTCTTGATATACAGATTGTTTTTGTCATCTATTCTCTTAAATCCAATCTTTACAAGATATTTGTAAAGTCTCTCATACCAAGCTCTAGGTGCTTGTTTCAAACCATAGAGTGCTTTATGCAGTTTGCAAACCATATCCTTGTTGTCATCATCAAAAAATCCCTCTAGTTGTTCTATGTAGACTTCCTCTTCCAATATACCATTCATAAAGGAACATTTAACATCCATTTGGTAGACTTTAAAACCTTTGTAAGTAGCATATGCAAGTAGAGTTCTTACTCCTTCCATCCTTGCAACAGGGGAAAATGTTTCCCCGTAGTCTAGTCCTACTTCTTGAGCATAACCTTTACAAACTAGTTTGGCCTTATTTCTTGTGATCTCACCATTCTCATCTAGCTTGTTTCTAAATACCCACTTGGTACCAATCACATTCTTATCAACTGGTCTTGGAATGAAATTCTAGGTTTTGTTCTTCTCTATCTACTCAATCTCCTCTTCCATAGCTTTGCACCAACCATCATCTTGTAGTGCATCTCTCACTATCTTGGGTTCAATCTTGCTCAATAGAAATGATTTGTTTCTTAGTCTGTTCCTTGTCATTGGTCTGGCTTCCTTGTCACCAATGATTTTTGTAGTAGGGTGATGTCTCCTCACATACTTAGATAGCTTTGGTTCAATCCTTGTTTCCATGTTTGGTCTTTTAGCTCTAGAGTCATTGTGCACATCTCTTTTAGGTAGCTCATAATCTCTTTCATGTGTACTAATTTTAGTATCATAATGTGCATTTTCTTCATTCTACAACTCAGCATCTAAATGCAACTCGACATTCACTAGTTGTGACTCAGCAGATACTGAGACTTATTGCTAGTTTGCTATTGCATTGATAGCTTCTTTTTCAACATGGATTCCTTCATAGAAGTATAGAAAAGATATGTATTCTTCTAGTTTCTTGATGGATTCATCATCTTGAACTTCTGTATGCTGATCAAAGTTTACATTTGCACTCTCCACAATTTTGTTAGTGTTAGTATTTAAACACTTATATGCTTTACTTCTAGTGGAGTATCCAAGGAATATAATTTATCACTCTTTGCATCAAACTTGCCATTTCTAGAACCTTGAAAAATATAGCATTTACAATCAAACACTTTAAAATGTTTTACAATGGGTGAGTTACCATACCATAATTCAAAAGGTGTTGCATTTGTACCTTTCTTGATCTAAACTTGGTTTAGGGTGTAGACAGTAGTGCTTACTACTCTCCAGTATTTTAGAGAAACATTCTTCTCCATCATCAATGTTCTAGCACAGTCCATTACTGATCTATTCCTTCTTTCTACAATTCCATTCTATGGGGGAGTCCTTGGTGCTGATGTTTGTCTCTTGATTCCTTTGTCATTACAGAACATCTCAAATTCATTTGATGTGAATTCTCCTCCTCTGTCTGATCTCAAGCATTTCATATTCTTACCTGTCTCTTTTTCAACCCTTTCCAAATACCACTTAAATATTTGAAAAGCATCAGACTTTTTCTTTAAGAACATGGTAGTCATCATCCTAGAGTAATCATCTACAAACAACATTATGTATTTGTCTCCCTTGTAACTGTGTACTTCAATGGGTCCACACAAGTCAATATGAACAATCTCTAAAACATCTTTTGAAGTATATGTTTTGCTTTTGAAACTAGAATTGGTCATTTTGCCTAATTGACATTGTTTACACATTATAGTTTTAGGCTTCTTTAGTTTAGGCAAACCTCTTACTTTCTTCATATTGTTGATGCTAATCAAGTTATCAAATTTGACATGACAGAGCCTTTTATGCCATAGCCACACATCATTAGTTTTAACAATAAGACTAGTGGCATTGTCAATATCTAGGTAAAATAGATTGTTCCTAGTTTGGTCTCCTTTTCCTATCAGATTTCTATTTGTATCAAAAATCTTGGTAGTTTTGTTTCCAAATTCAACTTTGCAACCTATATTGCTTAGTTGTGACACACTCAACAGATTGTAATTCTATCCTTCAACATAATATGCATCATCACATGTAATCTTTTTTGTGAGCTTAATGGAACCTTTTCCTTTTATTAAACATGGAGCATCATTACCAAATCTAACATTGTTTCCATCATAATGGGTTAAAGAAGTGAACTTACCTTTGTCTCCTATCATGTGGTGTGAGCAACCACTATCAATGATCCATTTGTCATTCTTTTTCACATAGGTTACCGATGTAGTTGCTTCATCTTCATCTAATTCATCCTTCATAGCAACATAGACTACTTCATCATCATTTTCATCTGAGTCACCACCTTCTACAATGTAGCACTTTTTGCCTTTGTCTTTGTATTCTCTGCTATTGTCACTCCTTTTGCCTTTGTATTTATCATTTCCTTTGAAGTTTCTCTTCTCTAGACACCTAGGAGCAATATGCCCTACTTCATTGCAATTGAAACAAATAATGGGTAGCTTACCTTTGAATTTACCTTTTCCTCTGTGAAATCTTCTTGCTAGTACTACTTCCAACTGTTAAACATCTTTTTCTTCAGTGCCACTATCACTAGACACATGCTTTATCCTTCTCTTCTTTCTTTTATTCTTTTCATTAGAATCTTTGAGCAACAACTTAGCCTTGATAGCAGATTCAAGACTCTTTGGTCTGTAGTTGTCAAAGTTGGATAACTCAAATGCAATGAGTCTTCCCACTATACCTTCAAGAGATAGTTTATTTTCTGGTATGCGTCTCAACTCTTGGATGGTTGATACTCTAATAGCATAGATGGGGAGCAAGGTTCTTAAAACTTTGCTAAGAACGGTTTCATCCTCTAGATGACCAACAAAACTTCTTATTGCACTTACTACTTCCTTTATTTTGGAGGCATATTGAGCAATGCTCTCACCTTCCTCCATTCTCATGTCATCAAACTTTCCTTTGAGGCTTTCTAATTTGGCTCTTTGGACATTCTTATCTCCTCCATAAATATTTGTTAGGGCTTCCCACATTTTGAATGCAGAGGTGCATCCGTTGATGTCATCAAATTTAGCATAGCTGAGAGCAGAGGCAATATCGAACATTATTTGATTGTGCTCCTTCTTCTTTTCATATCTTTAGTAGTAGGGACACCAACTAGATCAACATGTTCCACTTTAATTGAATTTTGTGCATGGTCACATGTTGATCCAAGGTGCAACTTCATTAAACTTTTCCATGTAGTGAAGTTGTCTCTATTAAGCTTGGGAACTTCTCTCTTTGATATCTTGATCTTTCTGCTTCTAGTACCTTTAAACTAAATTAGTAGATGGCTCTGATACCAATTGTTATAATTCTTTAGACTAACTGAGAGGGGATGGTGAATTAGTTACTCAAGGTCCAATAAAACTTTTCACTCATCCTAGTGAGCCCATTAAACATTCATGCATCTAAGCTCAATCATCTAAACTTTTAGGTTACTAATAAATCAACATCCAACAATAAAACATGAAAGATTAACACATAAAATAATGATTGACGTGGAAACCCAATTTGAGAAAAACCACCAATAACATGCTACCTTGTTTCTCACTCCTTTGAAGTGATGCCCTGTGAAAGGCTTGCCCAGTTAAAGGCTACAAAACACACTATTAAATGTGACCTGGTTAAGGGATTTCAACCACCCTGTTAGGAGTGAGCCTGGTTAAAGGAATTTAGAACATTCACTTGGAATATCACCCTATTAAAGGTTTTCTCAATGGCTATTAGACCAACCTAAGTCCATAGGATTTTCCCTAACTGATACAATTTCTAGAGAGTAACAATAAGGGTTTTTTGACCTAATTCAACTTACAACATAACTTGCAGATTTTAGATCTCTATTTAGTTCACAACTCTGCTTGGATTTTAGTCTTTGTAGCTTTGACAACTTGTTCCTTCTTCAAGCTTCTATCTCCTTGAGTCGCCTTGCTCATTGTGCCACTACAGTCATCCCTGAGGTCACTTGTCAAAGTACAATCTCTATACTCTATTCTTTCTTCTTAACGCCTTCACCTTGACACCACACATTCTCTTCAACCTCTTCTACTTCTTGACCTGTAATTCCTTAAGTAGGAGTTTGGAATACTTTTCCTGCTCTAATCTTCCCACTCTTATTTTTGGTTTGAATGGATTAGGTAAGATACGATGTATCTTCCCCTAATCTTGTTTCTTCTAGAAACATCACACAAAATCCACTTATATTCACCTAAAAATGGTTGACCTAGAATTCTGTACCACTAGCTCAACATCCTTATCTTCCATTTGGTTCACAAATTTCAAGGTAACAAGCTTATTGGCTCAGATTTGGTGAATCTTTGACTTTTCAAATAATGTAGCAGCTTGACACTATTGACTTCTTGATGCTTGGCACATACTGTGTTACTTGGCACATACTACATTTTTACTTGACATCAAATATGTTTTATTGATGCTCGATGACTGTTACATTTTACTTGGCACCAACTAAGTTACTCGACACAAACTAGATTTTCCATTTACTTGACACATACTGGCAATCTGCTTGGCATGAACTAACTTTGCTCGACACGCACTATAGACTTTGTTCAGGCTTTGCAAACAGTCTTTGTTACAACTTGTTATTCTTCAGTTCTTAAGTGTAGCCAACCTTTGTATCTTCAAGTATATTACCAATACATTATTTAACCATTGTCTTAACTGATCCTTGCACTTCATTACAAAATCATAACTCAACCATTCCACTAGATGCTATTGTTACATCTTATTGATTAAATCCTCTTCATCAATTAACTAAGTGATGGTTCTTTGATCTTATAAGGAATTGTCTTACTAGAAAATAGTAGGTTTGACATCAATGACAAAATAATGATTGAAACATACTTCTTCATCAATGATCTTTTCAATTAGATTCCAACACAAAGGTGGTATTGAAAGCAACAATTCTATTCAATTTGTATCAAATTTCCACAATTATGAACTACAAAAAGATAAACCAAGAAGTGAAAGGAGGGAAAAAAAAGTTTAATCATAAATCAAAAATCTAAATGAGGGTAGGCTCCATATATGATAACATGTCTTTATCTATTCCATTGTAGATGACCCTAAAAATTCATGAAGCCCTCGAAGGAACAAGCTATATAACAAAGTGATAGGTGTTTAAAATGCATGTTTAAATACAAGAAAACCCAAAGACAATAAGCCTACATGCACAACGCCACACAATTCCTCTTGTAAATGACACATCTAGTGCCTTGCAAAGCCCCATATGTGTAGATCCTCCTACATGGGTGCTACCATGCAAAGCGCCATATGTGGAGATCTAATTTTCATTAATTTTAGAAACAAGAATTTAAAAAGACTACCAGGTAAAGGGGGGGACAAGAAATCACATAGGAGAATATGATATTGAAAAAATCCATTTGATTGGATAATCGATAAAAACCATAGCTTAAATCTAGTGATGAACAAGTTGCACAAATATCGAGGCCCACATTAATTAGAAATAGAGAGGTGAAAACATTAGTCCCCACCATAAATGCAAGGACCAAAAATCTTATATTTTTATTCTAACTCTAAATGTTTCTTTTCTTTTCTTAAGACTATGAGTATATTTATAGTATGTTGAAAAATATACAATCAAAAGAATTGACATTTCATTGGTTTTAATTTAGTCTATAGTTTCTTTGAAATTTGAAACAAAAAGTTCTCATTCCATGATACAATACATTGTGATAGAAATAGATTATTGTTATCAAACAATTAATTTCACATGTGACAAAATTCTAATGTGCTTCCCTTTTGTTGAGTTTGGGTGTGAAAATAATATATATATTATTTTATACTATATATAAATTATAGAATATAGAATAGATATTATACTTTATAATTATTTTGAATATATATATGTAATATTTTACACTACGTAATATATCATAAAAATATATAACTTATATATATATATATATATTTTGATGAATAGTCCTGTTCTATTAAAAAATATATTTAGAAGATGATGTATAATAATAAATATCATTAACATATAATATAATATATATTTAATAAAAAATAAATAAATAAATAAATAATATAAATATAAATTTTAACTAGCACTTGCACCTTTGAAGGGTGCAAGGGTTATGCCGATAGTGTTATATATATTAAATGATGACTTTATGTTGTTGATGCAAACAAGTTTGGTCATAATATTTATTGTTAAATACTTGTAAAATGACTAAATTCTATTTTGAGCATTAGTGGAGTTATGAGAGACTGCTTTGTTTTCCATATAATAGTATATGAATTGTTTTACATTTTGGAGTACATATATAAAGACCATCTAAAGATTCACTCTAGACATAGCTATCAACATCATACATTTTCTATCTATTTTTCTAATATTGATTTTTGCCATCTATAGCATGATCCATATTGTGTATAGTAATGGCTCATAACATATGTGAAAGTTTCTCTCTTTACTCCCCTCCTTAATTCTATCCATGTAAAGCTATTCACCTCTATCTCACTTTTCTCTTTTTATTATTCATCTTACTCACTCTCCCTCCTCTCCCCCATGTCCTTATCCCTCTATCATTTTCTATATGAAATCATAGACAACTTGACTTTTTGAAAAATTAATAATTCAAAATTGACTTAATCTCATAATCTTTATCTTACTCTATCTCTCTTCCTTGCCATGTTTTTTTTGGTCTCTATATCTCTCTATATTTACATGTCCCTCTACCTCTCTTTATCTATCACATCTCATCTCTCCTCCCTTGTATGCATATTTCTATTTGTATTTGTATCATATACTACATTAGAGTCACAAGTAAAAGCTGTCAAACTACATTAAAATTTTATTTATGAATACTAAGAAAAGAAATGAAGCCCATTTATTGGATTGAGTAAAATACTCCATTATATGTCTATTTATCTACTATCTATCTACCACCTCATATATCTTGATTCTATAGCTATATATCTCCTCCCTATCCTCTTCTTATTCCTCTCCCTGCATAACTATTCTCACTTTGATTTGTGGCTTCTATTTTTTTATCTTCACAAGGCTCAAATGGCTTAAGATGTATCAATGGAATTTAAATCAATTCACTTTTTATTTCATATTAATTTTCAGTAGAAGGAACATTTTAGTATCTATAGTCACCAAGACAAAGGAAACCACTCTCATAAGAATTTTATTGCTTATATTTTTTATTTCCAAATAGCTCAAGCTAAAACAATGGAGTTTGAAACAATTTACCTTCTATGTCATATTAATTTTTATTGAATTTAAATAGGAGAAACATTTCACCAGATTTGAATAAGAGGGATAATTTCTTAAGAAAGTGACTTTATGAAAGTCTTTCAATATTATATTCCAACATCACCTTCAATTTATAACTATTTTGTATGAGAGTGGACAATTTTCAAAGGTAAAGAAACCAAAATTTTAACTTTCGAAAGGTTATTTGATACTATTTTAATAAGAAATATTCTCCAACTACTTTTTGCTTCAAGTTATCTTACAAGAACACAAATAGTATTGAAAACATAGTTTAAATTCCATTTTAATGTTATATATGGGAAGATAATATATTTACTATTAAATTAGAAAAAATATTTGTCTTATTTTTTGTCTCAATTAGCTATATAAAAATAATAAAAGTAGTATTAATAGAATTGCATTGAATGTATAAAGAAAACATAATGTATTTATTTTTTACTATTAATAGCTCACCATCTTTAATACTCTAAAGAATTAAATTAAAAAAATGACTTTTTTCTTTAATATAATGATTTCATTTTTCTTTTATAGTAAAATCTCTTATTTGAAAAGGTCTTGGGTTTGACTCCACTTGAGCTTAACTGATAACCATCAATTAATTAGTTACGAAAAATTATGATAATTAACCATGACTTCAAGTCTATTATTGATTTTAAATTTAAAAAAAAAACATATATATTTTTTTCAAATAAATATTTGAACATATGTAATGTTGCTTTTCAAATAGCTAATTTTTTAAACATCCATATATTAATTATAGAATGAATATAATATATGATATATTTGTAATATACAGTATATATAATTAACAAATTATCAACTACTTATTAATAATAATATAGTTAGTTTAAAAGTTGAACAAGTTTACAAAACATTGTGCTTTATATACTTTTCCTTCACTATAATTTTATACATGTAACTTGATTGTGATATTGATGTCAATAACTCAAATGTTTGAGGTTTTAATAGTTTTTGAAAATGTTGATATTTGTCAATGGGCCCTTGGTCTACTAGTGAAGTTGAATGACTCACAAAAGAGCCCACTAGGGATCAAGTCTTATTGAGTGCAAGGTCTGAAGACATTGCAAGGGATGAGGCCGGGATCGTGCCTCGGGTGAATTTGGTAGCGTGGATGCTCCTTGGTCCTTGGCTCTTAGCCGAAGAGGTTTCAAGCATGCATGGGGCCATATCGGGTACCTAAAACTTGTTTCTGGATGACCTCCATAAAAAATAAAATAAAATAAAAATGTTGATACTCATTAAAATATATTTATTTTAATAAGTTATCTTTTTAAAAACTCTAGTTGTTGGTATATATTTCTACAATATTAATCATATTTATCTTCTTAAAAACTCATTTTTTCTTTGTTTATTGTATGTTTTTATAATAAACACCTACAAGATGTTCATTTACAATCTTATATGATTAAAAAATTACTTTTATATAAAATAATATTGATATAATATATAAAATATATAATTACAATAAAAGACAAACATTAGAATACTTCTTCTAATTTTTAACTTTAATACAACTCAAATTTGACACAAGTGGTATGTCTTACTTTACTTTTTCTAAATAAAAAATATTAAAAAGTTAAATTTAATACAACATAATAATAGATGCTCATCGCCTCTTGTTATATATATATATATATATATATATATATATGATGAATAATTATTGCTCCAGTAGTTGTTTGTTTTATTTGATTCAAATGCCATACTACTACTAATTTGTCACATTATAATGTAACATGCTCATTACACTTTTGAGAAAATAACTAATCAATAAGATTTGCATTTTAAAAATTTACTAGGGTGGATTAAAGTAGGATATTAGTCCACTATTGGCTTAATTATTTCTAGGCATAAGACTTCTGATCAATCTCTTCCTAGGAGAGAAGCCTATAGGCTTAAATATATGGTCACAACAGTCATAATAGGGGAGACCATTATTAATGAATATAGAGATTAAACCTTTAGATAGTGAAATATAGAACACCTAGTAAACAAGGTTTTAACTACTAAATATATGTATCACAAATAATATCATGGAAAGATATCTATATGCACATTAATAAGAACAAAACAAACCCTCTTTCTCCTCAAAATTTAGTATAAATTGAAGTTGGGCAACATTCAGTTTTATTTCATACATAGTGGCATGGAGGATTAATAGAGTAAGATGATATGTGCATCAATAGGGAAAAAAGATAGAGGCCACAATATTCAACACAAATGAAGTAGCATTCAAAAATGAATATTTTTAAGAGTTTTTACAAAAGATGCTTGCAGATCGCAAAAAATACATACCATATTCAAAGAACTAAAGATGAATCTATGCAAAAATCCCATCAAGCATGATACAAAATTGGTAAAATATAAAAGGGATGTGTTCATGTTGAGCGAGAACCAAATAAAATCCTTAGTTTTCTTGTTGAATAATGATTAATTAAGGAAAAATGGTTGCAGGGATAGTGTTAAGTTGCAAGATTCTATTTTACCAGAATCTCCTCACATTTTTTCTCATAGGATTGAAACCCTAGTATGGTCCATGACAAAGAATAATCTCCCTAGAGATTTTGTTACAAGCTAGAGTTGTTGTTGCACCAAAAGATCGACCTTTTAATGCCCGATACAACCACTAGACTTATAGAACACAAGAGGTGGTTAAACCATGTCACGAATCTTGAAGGGGAAGGCTAGTGGTTAGTCCAACAATTCTCCCCTCAACGCTACCCAAGGAGATTTGAACTTGTAACCAAGCTTTGATACCACTTGTTACAAGCTAGAGTTTCCATCGCACCAAAATATCGACCTTTTGATGCCTGATACAACCACTAGGCTTATAGAACACAATAGGTGGTTAAACCATGTCAGAAATCTTGAAGGGGAAGGCTGGCGATTAGTCCAACATCAAACTCCAAGAGGGAAAAATGAAGATAGTTAAGGTTTTTACCCTATTCTTTTTAAACTACTATGCGAGACAATAGATGCTCTAGGTGATGCTCATAATGGTGAAGCACTGAGACTTCTTAGGAGCTTTTGAGTCAAACTCATTGACCCATGTTTCATGAGTAGTGATTCAACATGAATCCATCTCTCATTAGAATAAATGGAACATTTAGCACTCATTGGATCTAGGTGATGCTCACAAAGGTGAAGCACCAAGACTTCTCGGGAAGTCACCCATCCCAGTACTACTCCATCTTGAGCACGCTTAACTATGGAGTTTCCTCCATGGTTAAACCCACTCTTCTTGTAACCCCATTTGATTTTTATTAATGGCTATTGCATTTACTCTATTAAATAACTGATAAATAGGAAATATAATGCTAGGTTGATTATGTGAATTTTATTATTATGCAAGTTCTATTTTTTTATTGCTCAATCTATTTGTCTAATTGGCTAGAAATTTTTATTGCTCAATCTACCTTTCTAATTGGCTAAACATTTTCTTAAATCAAGATTATGAATATCACTCCTACTCAGTTAGAGGAGTTCTCTTCTAATTAGCTTGTTTCTATTTAGAAAGCCTAATCAAATCATGGTAGTTTATTCATGTAATCCTTTATTGTTTTTGATTAAATTAAGTGTGGTAGAGCCCTAAACTGTTATAAATAAATCAAACCATCTAGATTTGAATTCAAACTTAAAAGGAACGACATCCAAAAATAATATATAAAAGAAAAAAAACCCAAAAGAAATAGAACCAAACAAAAATTAGAATAAATAGAATGAAACAAGTTTATTTTAGACAAGTAATTTTAAGAGAAAATCTAGGAGCATCTAATAAGGATTAGATTTAAGACCAAGAATTATGCCCAACAGAATAGTTTTTCATTACTAGGTTGAAATAGATTGATTTTTTTTCCTACAAAGAACCATCCAAAGAGTTGCGTCAAACTTTGGAGCAGAAAGGTGCACAATGTTGTCAAAACCAATAGGAGTGGTGGACAAGTTAGACAAATGAGTCACCAAAAATAAAGAGAGATTATAGAATCCAAAGAAAGGGGGTGAAAAAAAATAATGGATCAAGTTGAAATTGAAGAGAGTACTAGAAGGATTAAAAATAATAAAAACTCATGAAAAGAAAGGACCACCATAGAAATATCAATATCTATTCAAGAGATAAGGGTCACTAGAGTATCAACTAGAGCTAAGATGATATGAACCATAGATGTAGGAGAAACAATTAGAGAAAGGGGCACCAATTCCATATTATAAATATAAATAGAAATTGATTCATCATAGTGAATCTCACCCTATTTAGTCCCCTATTCCTTCCTCTACTACTAACATATCACTTTACACACCCACAAATCTTTGTAGGCAGGGCATGTAGGCAGGTAGGGTTGTTTATCTTAGATCAGGTCGTCAATTCTCATGCTCGAGATTTTAAAAAAATTGCTATTGCTAGTGGTTCTACCCTACTATTTATAAGGAAATCTATGAATGAAATATATTCATCTACCTTTACGTGTGAGCTACCTTAGGGAGCTGATCCAGTTCCATAGTAAGAAGCAACATCTCTACCAATTTTTAAAGTCATCAATATATGAGCCAAATCTAGTAATCTACCACAAAACACAAGGGTAAGTGCACCAAGTTGTGGTGGAAAAAGGGGGTATAAGTGGCCACTTTTTTTTTTTCCTGAAATCAACAATTTATAAATTTTGACAAGAATTTGAAGATAGTTACACTCAAAATTTTAAGCTATGACAAAAATAAAAGTAGTAGTCCTTTGAATCTAGTTTCTAAATTACTATTTTTTTTTCAAAATGGTGTAGTTTTAGGTCCTCAAAAAAGGGGGCCACATAAAATGATACCATTTTTTAAGAAAAAAACATAACATAGTGCAAAGTGTGATCCCCCTAAAATTTCAACTTTTTCTTTGAAATTCTTTAATTGCTCTGGTCAAAAGTTACCTAACACCATGTAGTTTATCCTAGATTTTTTGAGTAATTTTATAATGTGCATTTTTTTTTTGAATTTTGTAATTGGACACATCCCAAAAATGTGAAATATCCATGTGCTCCCCCTAGAAATGATTAAAAAAAATCTAAAATCTAAATTTTTTTTTTCAAAGTGTGTTGAATGGAGTCTAGTTTCTAAAAAACTAAGTTGTTGAGAAATTTGATGAATGAGCTAAAATCTACACCCCAATTAGTACATGTTAGTTTTTGAGAGAAAATGGACATACATTCAAAATAAATTATAGTTGAAAGGCTTGAAATAATATAAAATTGAAATAAATTATATGGTTATATAGCTAACACAGAGATCTACAATATCATGTAACTTATTTTTATCGATGCTCAACCACGAGGAAACTTAAAGGAGAGCACAAAAGAAAAATCAAGTATTTTTTATATGTTTTCCGCAAAACATGTCTCAAACTAGTTTAGAGGCTCCAAACCTTTGGGTTGGATCCCCAAGAAAATTCCAAGCCTTAGGCTTGGTGGTTTCCAATGCTTTATATAGTTTGTATGTGCTATTGTGCGCATGTGCTATTTAAAGCATTTTAAAATTGAAGGCTTAAATAGCTTGCACACGCTATAGTGCGTATGCACTTTGTAAGCCTTGTATTTCAATAGTGAGGATGGATAGGGAGAGAGGGAAGGAGAGAGGTAGAGAGGGAGGGAGGGCAGAGAGTGAGAAATAGTAGAGGATGGGGAGAGAGTAGAGGATAGGATGTAGAGTGAGATAGAGGATGGAGAGAGAATGCTAGAGAGAGAGAAGGGAATGGGGAAAGAGTATGGGATAAGATGTAGAGAAAGAGATGGTGTAATGCCCTGCCAGGGAATTCAAAATAAATTAACCTAAAGTTCACGGAGTTTGTCAAACATTTTTTGTGAAAGATAATAACATCAATAGATAATATAGCGGAAGCAATAACTCACATACATACAACCATCAAAAACATATTACATCTCCTAAGGGTCCCATGACATTGAATCCCATTTAAGTTTAATTAATACTAAATCCACATCAAAGAGTAACTACAAGTATGAATCCATTTAAATAATATATAATTATAGGATGTCACTTGGCAGTAAACATAATGCATAATCATCCACTATACAAGTCACAGGGTATGAATGGGTGAAATAATATACATCGATAAGTAGGAGATAATTTTCACAAGTCAAGTTGTGATATTGCTATCATGATTTAACTGTATGATTTTGAGTCAAACTCATTGACCCATGTTTAATGAGAAGTGATTCAACATGAATCCATCTCTCATGAGAATAAATGGAACACTTAGCACATATTGGATCTAGGTGATGCTCACAGGGGTGAAGCACCAAGACTTCCTAGGAGGTCACCCATCTTAGTACTGCTCCAGCCTGAGCATGCTTAACTATGAAATTTCCTCCATGGTTAAACCCAAATATTGCAACCCCATTTGAAAAACCTTTACCAAGTGTTGTACCTTATTAACCATTCATTAGAATGCCCCTTACTCATCAATTGATAAGTAGGAGATAATTTCCATAGCAAGTCAAATTGTGATATTTCTATCAGGATTTAATTGTGTGATTTTGAGTCAAACTCATTGACCCATGTTTCAAGAGTAGTGATTCAACATGAATCCATCTCTCATGAGAATAAATGGAACACTTAGCACTCATTGGATCTAGGTGATGCTCACAGGAGTGAAGCATAAGAATTTCCTGGGAGGTCACCCATCCCAGTACTACTCCAACCTGAGTGTGCTTAACTACAGAGTTTCCTCCATGGTTAAACCCAAAGCTTACAACCCCATTTGAAAAACCTTCATCAAGTGTTGTGCCTTATGAACCATTCATTAGAAAGCCCCTTAAGCTCATCAATTGATAAGTAGGAGATAATTTCCATAGCAAGTCAAAATTTACATCATAAAATAGATTACATCATCTCATAATATCTCTGATAAAAAAACATAGTACAACATAATATAACCATCCAACAACAATATAAGATCAAATAGAAAGGAAAACTGTAAAAGTACATCCAATAACAACATCTTACAATCAGATCTCAATGGTATAAGAAAAATGCCCCACCACCCGACCTCATGTAACCTAAATGGCCCACTTCCACCATACTGAGGAGATAATCTCAAGTCTCAAATGGATAACAATACACAAGTTAAAACCAACATCTAGGTCAAGGAAACATCTAAAACAAAATTCTAAGACACAAGTATCATCTAAACCTAGAGGCAACACAAACATGTAGGAAATCTACTATGTAAGTGGGCAAGTGTCATCACATGAGCCAACTCTAAGGTTACTTTGGAAACCTCTCTGGACTCCACCCCCTAGTGTCTCTATGTGACACCAAAATTCTTTCATACAGACAAGGCATACTAATGAAGCAAGGTCACAACCAAGCATCCTCTCTACTCCCATCCTAGCCTGTTAGCACTCGAGGCATGGGCGAGGAAAAAAAACGACTCTTGTTAATTTATTTTAAAACTCATTTAATGAAATGTTATCACTTATTAAAATAACTTACAATTGGTTACCCAAGAAACCACTTTGGGCTTCAGCCTCCATTACAAGCCACTTCCCAACGTATACATAGATTACCTACCCTAGGCTTATAAAAGTACAAATCAAAGAATCACAATTTTCACCTTAGTCCTTTATGATCAATTGGAAAGTACCTATAGATAAAACACACAATTCATGTCAATCGTTTACAAGCAATTGGAAAGCACCTAAATACCAATCTCAATATCACCTTAGTCCTATACAAGCAACTGGAAAGCACCAAAAGACAAAACACAATAATCATCTCAATCCTATACAAGCAACTAGAAAGCACCAAAAGATAAAATACAATAATCACCTTAGTCTTATACAAGCAACTTGAAAGTATCAAAAGATAACTGATTGAATACTCAAAAGTTACACAAGAAAAGTCACACCATTCACCTCAGTTCTACACATGAAACTAGAAAGCAATAACAACCAATAAATCAAACTCATCATAAAAGGCATGTGACTACATCACAATGGTCAGGTATAAAAGATCGTATACATAACATCATCATAGAAAAAAACCCCCAAGCCTCTGGTAAACATTCAGATTTGGTCAAAGTACTAAGTCAAAATCTAAACCCAACATTAGTAAACCACACATCACATAAAGTACAAAACAATGTAACTTTCATAATTTTATTAGGTTTTGAAAACACAAAAGTTCAATTTTCACTATGGTTTCAAGTTTTCACTTAAGTTTTCAAGTATCAAAGTTTGACGGGGCTTTTCGATTACAAATAGGGTTTTAGTTTTCATTACCAAAGTATCAAATTTACTAAGGTTTCGAATAATAAAATTTTCCTAGTATTATGAATCATTTTCATATATCTAAAGCATATAAACACATTCAAGCTTATAAAAAAATATATTAATTCTCCTAATTAATTAATTAATTTATTTTTAATTTACTTTAAAATTACATTTAAATAATAAATTAATAAATCAAAATTTTAAATAATCAAAATAAAAAATTTAACAATAATTATTAAAATTAATAATAATAATTATCAATTATTACCAAAAATAATTTTATATTTATTAAACTTTGAATTTTTTTTTTTGAAATGGAGACCTACTAAAAATAGAAACTTGCTAAAAATGGAACTTTCCAAAAATGAAAACTTGCTAAAATTGGAAACTTTTCAAAAATGAGAATTTGTTAAAAATGGAAACCTATTAAAAATGGAAACTTTTCAAAAATGGAAACCTAGTAAAAATAGAAACTTTCCAAAAAATGGAAACATGCTAAAAATGGAATCTTTTAAAAAACTATCTAGAACACAATTTTCTAAATCAATTCAATCTATGAATTACCAAATTAATCAAAGGAGGGTTTCCAATCTCAATTTAACAAACAAGGATTTCAAGAAGATGAAATTCATTCATAGATGTCTTCAAAAATAAAGAACAATAGATTCACAAACAAGGGTTTCCACCCAACTGAAATTTTGAAAACAGTTTCATCCAGACATGAAGAATACAAAGAATTCAAAGAACAAAAATCAATTTCTTCTCAAAGAAGGGTTTCAACCCAAATATAATCTAAAACAATTTTAATCAAACACAAAGAAGACATGTCATTTCACAAATGAACTATTGCACAAAACTCACGAGACCCTACTTAGATTTAATGTTAAACAACGAATGCACAAAACACACAGGAATTTTTCTTTTCTTTCGAAAACTTCTTTTTTAGAAATTGGCTCCTCCAAATCTTGGCATGGAGAAATGAACTCTAATTTCCTAATAAAGAGTTTTTCCCCAAATTAGGGCTTCAATTGTGCAATCATGCGAAACCCCTTTTTTTAATTACTTTATTATATTTTACTTTTCATGCACAAACTTTTTGTAATTTAATTAAAGTAAATTTTATTAAATTAATTTTTTTGCTTTCTTATTAAATCATGAAACATTTTTTATAATATATTTATTAATTTAACTAATAATATTATTTAGAGTTTATCATTAAAATAAAACTCCTAAATAATAATTATTGAATAAAATAAATATAAATACGCCAAAATTAGAATTTTAATAAATTTTTTAAATTTAATTATTTAATTTAATTAATTTTTCAATTAATTAAATATAATTAAATATTAATTTTTTAATATAAAATTTTCATTAAATTATCTTTTCATTTCATTTAATTATAACATAAAATCACAACAGGCCCACAACACTAAATATAATGACTCAACTAAAGACAAAGAACATAATCAAACTTCAAGATCAAAATCATGAATTCATGTTAGTTGATGAATTCAAACGGTTAAACAACTCAAGTACTTGTCCTACTTTCTAGGACAATTGTCTTAGGTTAGGGTTTGGACTCAAGAATTATCTCCCCAGTTATACCATTGAGGTATTGCGATAGGGTATGCTCATCCTGACAATTTAGGGAAGTCAATACTTGGTACCTGTAATCTACATAAAATCCATGCATGTACATACTCATATATTCTAAACTATACATGAAATGGCGAGGTGTTGCATCATGTAGATCCTGACTAGTAGGTGACTACAACTTCCTCCCTCAACCACATCAAAAATGTCAAACATAAAGGAAACATACACATACACTATACACATGCAAGCATGGGGTAAGTAACCATTAAACTGCATATAAATCATTCAACTAACTAATCATCATGAGATAACTGAAATCATTAAATGAAAATACATATATCATCATCAAAATAATCCTGAACACATGAAATAACTGAGTAACTCATCACATAAATCAATTCAGTATGAAATACATCCAATCAAATTTGGTAACCAAGTAATGCAATCATAAAATATAATCATAAAAATGGCCTGAAAGAATCTGACAATCCAATAGAAAAAGTCAACTAGGGGTAGGCATTACTTCCACTCCCCCTAAACTTAGGCTTACTCCTGGAAGCCAACAAGAAAGATGAAACTAAACTAGAGGTAGGCATTACATCCACTCCCCTTAGACTTAGGCTTACTCCTATAAGGCCACAAGAAAGATAAAACTAAAGTACTCACTATGTGGGTCTCATTGAACCCTTTCCCCCCGTAGGAGGATATGACTCCACTAAAAATACCCAAGCAAGAACAAAAACAAAAAACTTACAAAGTCAACAAAGGAATACCACCATAAAGTACAATGATAAGAAAAAATGTCTGAAATCCAACTCACAAATTTGGGATTTTTTCATGTCTCAAGAAATCAAGTTTAAGTTTCATTTTAGTTCAGCTAGTTCAACTGTTCAAGTTTATAATAGATACATATAACAATTTTAGTTTTGTTTAGTTAACTAGCTGATAACTAGTGGCATTCCAATATACCTAGAGCTACCAATGTAGAAACTCGGGCTCTGATACCAGATGTAGTGCCCCGCCAAGGAACCCAAAAGAAATTAATCTAAAGTTCACTAAGTTTGTCAAACATTTTTTTTTTGAAAGATAATAACATCAACATATAATATAGAAAAAGAAATAACTGACATACATACAACCATCAAAAATAGATTACATCTCCTAAGGGTCCCATGACATTGAAACTATTGACATTATAGTCAAGTTTGTTTATTAATGACACACATGTTGGATACAATTGATTAATTGTGTGTTGTCTTTGATGTTACACAAATTTCATATCAGTTGTCAGTCAGTACATGCCAAGAACACTTGGTAAGTGAAGATAGTTTTCTATGTCTACCAAGCATTCCTATGCAGAAGACTGTGTCTACCAAGTTCACTCGAGTGTCAAAGGAATTCATGTAGAGAAAGAGTGTTAACCAAGCTCATTCGATTAATGAAGAAAAGTTGGATGATATTAGTGGTGACCAAGCTCACTCAGTTACCAAAGGATTTTCACAAGTTTGCAATATTAACTGAGCTTCTATTGGTTAACATAGGAAGTTGCTTGTCAATTAGTGTCTACCAAGTTGGGTTGGCTAACAAAGGATTTTCTTATTTTGGCATATGAGGATTAATTGTTTTATCTATTGGTTTTAGTCGACTATGGTGATGAATACTAGTTATTCTAAGTTATATTTGAGCTGAATTGATAATAGGAAAGATATAAATAAAAGGTCAAGTTGTGATTTCAAAGCGTACAAGATTGTGAATGAATTGCAAGTGATGAAGAGAGGAAGTGAATTCAAAGGATAAGAAAAATTTCCTTGATGAGTAGAAAGGCTATATTCGATCAGGCAGGATCAAGTACATGCCAAAATAGAGATCTATAATCAGCAATTCAATTGCATATCAATCAGGTCATTTCATTGTTACTTTCTAACCATTGTAGCAGCGATCTAAATCTCTTAACAGAGTTGGTTTAGCAGCCATTTGTAAATCCTCTAACAAGGTGGCTGTTCTATTGAATTTTTTGAAGACCTCTCACAAGGCCACTCCTAACAAGGTGATCAAATCCTTTAATAGGGTCACACCTAACAGTGTGTTTTGTAACCTTTAACAGGATTGGCTCCTAACAAGGCTCACTTTAGAAGAGTGAAAAACAATAGCTAGTTACATTGATGGGTTTTCCCATATTGGGTTTCCACGTTAAATCTTGGTGTCACATGTGCTCATTTATTTTCTCTTATGTTTGCAAATTAAGGTTAAGTAATTAGTGATAATATCTTAAAGATAATTGAGTGCTTTCAGTATATACCGAGTTACAACATTTTATGTATGTTTATTGAGCATCAATCAGTTTATTAGTCTATATTTTGTGTTGACATCTAAGGGATCTGGGATTTATTTTAGTAGTAATTGATTCAACCCCCCTCTTAGTTACTCCTCTTATATTTCCAACAATTGGTATCAGAGCTTTTTGTGCTAGCAGAGATGGTTTCAAGGACCTAAGCCAAAGATCAAGATGTCTTACAAGAGAGAGATTTCAAAGCTAAATAGAGACAACTTTGTAACATGGCACGGACTTACGAGGTTTCATCTAGCTAACATCAGTGATTCAGGTTGCAAGTATCTTGATGCTAAAGATATTGCTGAGAAGAATAACCATAACATCATGATGATTGATATTGCATCTACTCTTAGTTATGCTAAATTTGATGACGTAAAAGATTGTAAAACTACTCATGAAATGTGGACCAAACTGAAAGATATCGATGGAGGAGATGACAATGTAAGAAGAGCCAAAGCAGAAAGTCTTAGAAGATAGTTTGACCAAATGAAGATGAGAGAAGATGAAAACATTGTAAAATATGTGGAAAGAATCAAATCCAATGTAAGTGCAATCAAAGCATCTGGAGGAGACATTAAGGAGGAAACTATTGTAAGTAAGGTGCTCAAAACTCTTCTTCCTATCTATGCAATCAGAGTATCTACTATCCAAGAAGTGAGGTGTGATTCAAATAAAAAATTATCCTTGGATGCTCTAGTTGGAAGATTGATAGCCTTTGAACTAGATAACTATGACAATTATGTTCCTGGTTCCAAGAATATTGAGTTTGCATTTGAAGCAAAACTTTCAGTCAAGGAAAAGGGTAAGAAATCAAAGGAAAACCAATTAGAAAGTGAGGAAGAAATTGGAGAAAGTTTAGATAGTGATCTTGAAATTGTTGAAGCCTTACTTGCAAAGAAATACTCTAGAGGTAGAGGAAAACACAAAAGTAAAATTCCCCTAATCTATTTTTCCTGTGAAGAAATTGGTCATATTGCTACTAAATGTCTAAAAAAATAAAACGAAGATGAGAAGAAATCAAAATCATAAATCCTACAAAGAAAAAGGTAAGAAAACTTGTTTCATGGCTAAAGATTATGATAATAGTGAAGATGAATTGGTATACATTGCTGTGAAAGATGAATCTGATGATGAAGGAGATAAAATGACACTTATCTCTCATGTTAGCAAGAATGACACATGGATTATTGATAGTGGATGTTGACATCATATGACTGGAGATAAATCAAAATTTGAGCATTTTGAACATTATGATGGAGGCAGTGTAAGGTTTGGAAACAATGAACCTTGTTGTATAAAAGGAAAAGGTTGTATCTCATTGACCAATAAACTTATTTGTGATAATGCCTATAGGGTTGAAGGACCAAAGCATAATCTATTGAGTGTGGCATATTTGAACAACATTGGATTCAAGGTTGAATTCATGAATGGCAAGAAAAATTTGTTGGATGACAAAGGAAATCTGGTTGGATTAGGCAAGCAAACTAAAGGTAATCTATTTTATCTTGAACTTGGTGATTGCTTATGTTTTATTGCTTGAATAGAAGAAAGTTGGTTATGCACAGAAGGTTGTGTCATGAAAACTTTGATAATATAGTCAAGATAAAAAAACTCAAGAGAGTAAGAGACATTCCTAGTTTGAAGAAACCTAATGTTGGATTGTGCAAAAATTGCCAAATTGGTAAAATGGGAAAGACTAGTTTTAAGAGAAAAAACTATCAATCTGAAGAATTCTTGGAAATTGTGCATATTGACCTATGTGGACCCATTGGTATAGAAATTTATAGTGGAGAAAATTTCTTCATTCTTTTTGTTGATGATTATTCTAGAATGATGACTGTGATGTATCTAAAAGAAAAATTAGAAGCTTTTGAGAAATTCAAATTGTATATGGCAAGAGTAGGAAAAGAAACTAGAGAAAGACTAAAATAATTGAAATCAGATAGAGGTGGTGAATTCATCTTCAATGAATTTAATAATTTTTGCATTGAAAGAGGAATAAAAAGACAAGTATCAGCTCCTGGTACACCTCAGTAGAATGGTATAGCTGAAAGAAGGAATAGATCCATCATGGATTGTGCAAGGACTCTAATGATTGAAAAGAACATTGTTATCAAATACTGCAAGGAAGCTATCAGCAATGTAGTTCATACTTTGAACCAAGTCTAGTTGAAGAAGGAATCTAACCATACTCCTTATGAACTATGGTATGACTACAAACCCAATGTAAGTTACTTGAAAGTATTTGGTAGCAAGTGTTACATCTTGAAATAATCTAAGAAAGGAAAATTTGATGTAAAAGGTGATGAAGGCATATTTCTAGGATACTCATGTAGAGATAAAGCATACAAATGTTTGAATCTATCTACTCATAAGATAATAGAAAGTGCACATGTAAGAATTGATGGGTTTGCAGAAAGAAGTGAAGAAAAAAGAAAAAAGGACCCAGAGGATTACATAATATTTGTTTACTATGAACCTAACACAATGCCAAATCTATTTGAAAGAAAAGAGACTGCATCTCTCGAGCACCCCAAATCTCCAACAGTTATTGAGTTGTAGACAATGCAAACCGAGTCACATTCTGAAGGACCCAAGTTACAATCAAAGGCTACTAAGCTAGTTCAAACCAAGCTTGATGAACTTGAGTCATAGAAAGAAGGACACGAGCTTGAAGTTGAAGATCATAATGAAGATAGAAAAACTCACTCAAAGTCCAAAGAGCCTATATTAGCAAGATATGTTAGAAGGCATCATGAACCTGATCAGATCATTGGAGACAAATCAGATGGAAAAATGAGAAGAAGTAAATTAAAAGGTACATGTCTACTTGCTGAATTTGAACTTAGAAGTGTTAAAGATGCTATCGAAAATGAAAGTTGGATTGAGGCTATGAATGAAGAGATAGAACAGATAGAGAACAACAACACTTGGAATCTTGTTCCTAAACCTAAGGATAAAAATGTGATTGGCACAAAATAAGTATTAAAAAATAAGTTGAGTGAAGATGGAAAAGTGTCTAGAAACAAAGCAAGGTTAGTGTGCAAAGGCTATTCTAAGGAAGAAGGTATTGATTATGGTGAAACTTTTTCTCCTGTTGCAATATTATAAGGTGTTAGGACTCTACTTGCATATGTAACTCATAGAGGATTCAAAGTATATCAGATGGATGTTAAATTTGCATTCTTGAATGAAATTCTTGATGAGGAAGTCTACATTGAACATCAATAAGGTTTTGTTGATCCTAACAAAAAAGACATGGTCTGCAAGTTACACAAAGCACTATATGGTCTCAAAAAAGCCCCTAGAGCCTGGTCATATTGGTTTTCAAAGAAAAAATCATAATAATAGTCTATATATCAAGGATGGGCCAGATAAGATGATTGTTCTGGTAGAAATATTCGTTGATGATACTCTATTTTAAAGGAAATGATGACTTGTGTAAAGCATTTTTAGAGGAAATGAGTAAAGAATTTGAGATTTCCATGTTTGGTGAGATAAAATTCTTTGTTGGATTGTAGATTCAACAAAACAAAAATGATATCTATATCACTCAATCTAAGTATATCAAGGAGATACTAAAGAAGTTTGGAATGGAAGATTCAAGACCAATTGGAACTCCCATGTGTACTGGACACAAGCTTACCAAAAATGATGAGTCCAAAGAAGTAGATTAGACCTTATACATATCAATGATTGGGGAATTATAGTATGTAGTACATACAAGGCCTGACATTTCCCTAGCAGTTGGGATAGTGGCAAGATTTTTAGAAAAACCCAGAGAAAATCACATGATGAAAATTAAAAGAATCATGAGAATCTAAAAGGTGTTAATGTTTTAGCATTAGTAGAAGTAAATGATGCCTATTTGATATACTAATCTATGTTTATGTTTCCAGATAAATCTTCATTATAGTTACTTATACATACATACATATACATATACATATACATATATATATTTATATATTTATTTATATTGTTTGGATTAAACCAATAACATTATTGGCTAAGAGAACATTGACTGATTGTGTTATATATCAGCAAAGGTCATAATATATATGTATGAGTGTATGTATATGTCTATGACTTACATAAGCTTCGGGACATGAATTTGTTGTAGCCTCTATTGGATTGAGTTTATTAAAGCTACCTCATTGATGATAAATTGTCCTTATATTATATATAATATAATATATATTATATATTAGATATTATATATCTTATATATATAATATAAATAAATAAATAAATAAATCTATATATATACATATTTGATATGTGTAATATAATATGTATTATGCATTATATATTATTATATAATAATATAATAATATTATATTATATTACATATATGGTTAATATATTAATATTATATATATGTTAAAAGTGAGTTATACATATAGTTATTTATAAACTAAATGGTATTTAACTTTAGAGACATGTCTCCTCCTCTCATATTTATATAAGATCCAAATCTACATTTGGAAATTATTAATTACAATGGCAATGAAAATACATTTGTAGAAATGATCCATGTTACTTAACATGGTATCAGAGCCAAACTATAAATATAAAGAAGTAAATTTTACATAAACGCTTCATTGCTATTCTAAATACTTGGAGAGATATAATGATTCTTGTCCATTTGAATCCATTTACATATATATTTTGGGAGATGCAGTCAGAAATATGAGATGATCAGAAGATCATCTATTTTTAATAAAAGACAATCGCTGCGAGGAGAAACTTTTCATTTCTAAGAAAATTCAAGAGATTGGAAGTTAGAATTGATCATTAGCAATTTCCATAAGGATCTACATAAAAATATTAAGTCATAAACTACCAAACAATATAGCATGTTTTTTTTGTTTAGTAAACTAGATACTGTGTTGACCACCATTTTTGTTTGATGAGTACTCTTCGAATGTGTATACATGTTGTTTACTATATGTGTTCTACTATTTGACTATTCACTCATTCTCCTCTATAATGACAATATATTCATTACCAATATTTTTTATGAAGCAAGAACTTAGTACTTGTAAGAGCAAAAATGTTCATGTGCGTTAGGAAGAAAGTAACAGATACTCTCAGAACACCGGACTTGGCATGTGGGTAAACAAATAATTTTGGAGATGTGGCTTTGAATCCTAGGTGGGATGAGAGAAACAACGATATGTGTGTACTCATTTTTATTGACTGCGAAGATTTCCTATTTTCAATGTTACGAAAGGTCTATGAACAAGGATATAAGAGAGGCATTACCCAAAGATGTCAGGCAAAATCTCATAATAACAATAGTAATGAAAGTATAGATCGGGATATAGTATTAGTGGAGGATAACAATAATGATCATGAGTATCCTTCTATGGATGATATGAAAAGACTTCCTATGCCATCTTTAATGAGGGTGAAAATCACCTGCATGTACTGGGATATGACGATAATGACCAACACATTGAAGTGAAAGTGGAATCAGAAGGAAAGAGGAAACCATTTTGTGGTCTAGCAGTAGAATCAAGAAATCAAATTCTTTTGCAGGTATCTAACATAGAGGTTCGCAATGCCTCTAACATGGCATGGTTAGAGCAAGGATTGAAAATCATTATCAAAATGGGAGCTTTGCATTGTAATAGAAGGTCTCTTATTGTTTGATCTTCCTATGTTTTTTAAATATAAGAGAACACAAAGTCATATTTAAAAGGCCCATACTAAGGTAATGGACGATGGGCCGTATAAGGTATGTTATATATATATAAAAGTTTCTTTTAAATTTTATATTTATTTTATTTGATCTATATTATATTGGAAATTATATAACAATTAATATGAGTAACAATATGAATCATGATAATATTAATGAGAAATATAATTATGTTGTAGGAGCTATTTTTCTTTGATCTTTCTTTCAAGAATGCCCTTGTAGGAAAAAGAGGGAGATTAAAAATTCATGGCATGAGAGGTCAAATCGATATAGCATGAGAAGGAGGAGATGAAATATATGATAGATGAAATAAAGGAAACCATCAAACATTTATGAAGACTTGATATTGGTTCACGATACACTGGTGAAGTGATTAGAAGGGAGAGAAGTAATGTTAGCAAGGGCTAGTAACTATTGGTTCAAACTTATTATCACGGAATGAAAGGTAATCAAAATTACAACCAAAATATCATGGGATCCATAAGATAAAAGGAAAGGCACATAAATGCTTGCCACTTGTTGACAAGAGATCTCAAGGTGATAGTAAGGTGGTACTTTGATGATTGTATTGAGGAAAAGGAGGATTAATATAAGATTCAAAGAAAGTCTAACACTTTGTTAAAAGGAAGTTTATTTTAGAAGCTCAGAAGGTTTATGTTTAAAAGGATTCTGACACATCTGTCAAAGGGAGCAGATAGAGGATATGGTTTCATCAACTGTCAAGTGATCTCGATCATATTGATTTAGAGTGAGTAAGTCATGTTGTGATAGAATCTTCAATGATTGATAAATTATAACAGTCAAGAGAACTATAATTCACTCAAGTGTGGAAATAAAAGTGCTTCTACCATTAAATTTTAATGAATTTTTGGAGCTTCAATTGATGAAAAGAGAAAGTTGGAACTTAGAAGTTGTCAAATTCAATGTGATTTAAAAGTGTTCAATGATATAAGAGTGGGAATTTTACATTGTGGGAGGAATAATAGGCAATGTTTCATTTCCACTTGAACCATCCTTAGAGAAGGGGATATTGCATGACCCTCATGGGATAGATAAGTACTTGTATCTTTTACATTTATCTATTCATTTAATTGAAATTCTATACATAACATAAGGGTTACTTTCTTTGATCTTTTCCTTTATGTTTGAGGATATTCTTATAGGAAAAGAAGGTTGGTAGTTCACATATGCTACCAAATATTGTGTAGACTAAATCTAATGATAGTAGTTCCAAAGATCTTGATGATTAAGATGGATAAAGTGAGGCTACTGAAGAAAACATCTTTGATGATTAAGATTATGAGATTCTTCTACATTAAGAGGGAGTATGACACTTATTCGAAGGCAATGTTGGAGCTTAGAAGATTGATACTTAGAGGGAGTCTAAAATACATGTGGATGACTATATGATATTGATGAACCTACTCCTACATATATCATGAGGGAGTAATGAGTTTGATAGGAATCTTTGGATAAATTTTTTTTGAGGAAGTAACAAGAGGACCTAACTTTCCAGGATCGATGTTCAGAGGGAGAAATTTTTGAGATGCAACCCCTTATGGATGATATATTCTCTATGAGGAGAAGTTCTAAGAGAAATTACTTATAATGTGCTCTCCTCTATGAGAGAGAAATATAAGGTGAAAACCCTTTGTACCACCCTATGACTAGATTCATGATAGTTACTATTTCACATAAGACATGTAGTGGAAGGTGACAATTTTTCATTGACATATATAAATAGAAGGTAACCATTATAAGATGAGGATCTTGTAAATGGTAGACCTATTATCATGGTTCTATGGGTCAGATTTTTCGAGACACTATGATAACCAACAATCAGAAGGTAATTGTTTGTAAGGTGATGATCTTGCAAATAATAGGCCTATTATCATGGACATCTGTAGACATTGCTTTGGACAATTAGAGATCATAGATAACGAATTCACATTTTTATCATGGACATCTCTAGAAATTGCTTTGGAAAATTAGAGATCATTAATAACAAATTTTATGTTATTACTATGGACATCTCTAGACATTGCTTCGGGCAATTAGAGATCATAGATAACATTTCCATTATGGTTACTCTAGATATTGTTTTAGACAATTAGAGATTATAATGTATACTATGATAGTGTTCATAACTCGATGATTTTTGTTATCTAACCTATAACTGTTTCATTGTGTGAAGATCAGATAAAGTGATTAGGTATTCTATACTAAAATCCAAATGGTGTATTACTTCTCCCTTGCTAAAGAGGGAGCATTAATTTTTTAACATCAATAGAAGTAAATGATGCCTATCTGATATACTAATCTATGCTTATGTTTCTAGATAAATGCTCATTATACATACATACATACATACATACATACATACATACATATATATATATATATAGTTTGGATTAAACCAATGACATTATCAGCTGAGAGAACATTGACTAATTGTGTTATACATTAGTGGATATAATATATATGTATGAGTGTATGTATATGTATATGAATTACATAAGCTTCGGGACATGACTTTGTTGCAGCCTCTATTGGATTGAGTTTATTAAAGCTACCTCATTGATGATAAATTGTCCTATATTATATATTATACATTATATATCTTATATAATATATCTATATATATATATATATATATATGATATATATAATATAATATGTATTATGCATTATATATTATTTTATAATAATATAATAATATTATATTATATTACATATATGGTTAATATATTAATATTATATATATGTTAAAAGTGAGTTATACATATAGTTATTTATAAACTAAATGGTGTTTAACTTTAGAGACATGTCTCTTCATGTCTCTTGAAGAGACATGTCTCCTCCTCTCATATTTATATAAGATCCAAATTTGCATTTGGAAATTATCAATTACAATGGCAATAAAAATACATTTGCAGAAATAATCCATGTTACTTAACAAAAGGTACTAAAGATTATGGCTTATGGTATAAACTTGAAGGCAATATGAACTAAAAGGCATTTACTGATGCTGATTGGGTAGGAAGTCTTGATGACAAAAAAATTACAAGTGGAGGAGCATTCTTCCTCGATAAAAGACTAGTATCCTGGACAAGCAAGAAACAAAATTGCACATCTCAATCCATAGCACAAGCAAAATATGTGGCAGCAACAGTCAATTGTTCTAATATTGTTTGGTTCAAACAATTGCTAGAAGGAATGAAGGTTGAAATCAAAGATCTGGTAGTCATATACTATGATAACACTAGTGCAATCAACATATCAAAAAATCGAGTGATGCATTCCAAAACAAAGCACATTGCTATAAAACATCACTTTGTAAGAGAACTTGTACAAGATAAAGAAGTTAGATTGAAATATGTCAATACAAAAGAATAGATTGTAGACATATTCACCAAGCCATTACCTAAGGATGCATTCTTGTATCTAAGAGGTAAGCTAGGGGTCATTCCCCTATCTGAAGCTCACTGAATAAAGTTTAGTGATGCATCAACCAGAACAAGTTGAAGATCAATCAGTTGATGCAATATTGATAAGGGCATATAGCAGATGAATCAATACTTAAGGTACATTGATATTATCATAAATTTTGTCTTTGGCATGTGTTGTCAAAGAGGAAGAAGTTCACTATCATATCTCTTTGAAATTTTAGAGGAAGAAGTTTTCTAAGAAAAGAAAGTTTAAGAGGGATAATGTTGTAAGAGGGAGAAGTTCTACATGAAAGATTATACTTGACAGAAGATTTCTCAAAGATTGAATATTACTGACAAAGGGAGCCTTGTTCTCAAATTTTTATTCTCCTATGACATGTTGTGTTTCCCTCAATGCCAAAGAGAGAGATTGTTGGATACAATTGAATAATTGTGTGTTGTCTTTGATGTTACACAAATGTCATATTAATTATTAGTCAGTGCATGTCGAGATCACTTGGTAAGTGAAGACAATTTTCTATGTCTATCGAGCATTCCTATGCAAAAGATAATATCTACCAAGTTCACTCGAGTATCGAAGGAATTCATGTAGAGAAAGAGTGTTAACCAAGCTCACTCAGTTAATGAAGGAAAGTTGGATGATATTAGTGGTGATTGAGCTAACTCAATTATCAAAGGATTTTTGCAAGTTCACAGTGTTAATTGAGCTTCTATTGGTTAACATAGGAAGTCACTTCTCAATCAATGTCTACCAAGCTAGGTCAGCTAACAAACAATTTTCTTATTTTGGCATATGAAGATTAATTGTTTTATCTATTGGTTCTAGCTAACTATGGTGATGAATACTAGTTATTCTAATTTGTATTTGAGCCGACTTGATAATAAGAAAGATATAAATAAAAGGTCAAGTTGTGATTTCAAAGCATGCAAGATTGTGAATGAATTGCAAGTGATGACGAGAAGAACAAAATTTGAAGGATAAGTAGAATATCCTCGAGGAGAAAAAAAGCTATATTCAATTAGGAAGGATCAAGTACATGCTAGAATAGAGATCTATAATCAGCAATTTGGTTGCATATCAATCAGGTCATTTCATTGTTACTTTCTAACCATTTTAGCAATGATCCAAATCTCTTAATAGAGTTGGTTTAATAGGCATTTGTAAATCCTCTAACAAGGTGGTAGTTCTATTGAATTGTCTGAAGACCTCTCACAAGGCCAGTCCTAACAGGGTGATCAAAACCTTTAACAAGGTCACACCGAACAATGTGTTTTGTAACCTTTAATAGGATTGGATCCTAACAAGGCTCACTTCAGAAGAGTGAAAAATAGTAGCTAGTTACATT